>CM022302.1:10931412-11329307 GCA_011799875.1 Thinopyrum elongatum | reverse complement strand
GGCATCGATAAGGAGAAGATCAATTTACACGGGTTGTGCGTTTTAGACAAAGTCGTTGGTGACTATTGTTGCAAAGTGACGAATACGTGTTTCATAGACTTTCAGACATGCCTTGATAGGTGCAACCAACCTGCAGGCATGGTGGCGATGGACACCCCTCCTTCACCTACCCTATTCCCGTCAAATTGAACTTTTTATTGGATAAATAATGTGTGGTGTGCGAAAAAATATCTGGAATAAAAAGAAGTATCTATGTTGTTGTTATATTTGTCATATTGCGATTTAATTTTGGGCAGCAGTAGAGAGTAGTAGGTATCTTCGGGAATAAAAATACAAATTTTTCTTTTTGGTTGGATGAGGAAATCACCACCCGAGAACACGCATGATTTTCCTTATTCATACGAAGGAAATACTTCGCTGAAATATGTCCGCTAAATCCTCCATTCTTAGAAATTGTGAAGCCTACTTTACTATATTGGAAGCATTTATTAGCTGTGAATAATAGAAATATTTACTTCAGGAAACTACAACTTGCATGTAGTATCTATCTATATCTTTATACATACAAATGGAGTATAACAATACCCAAAGGACTAGATCCAATTTGTCTCGACCATTAAACTTGGTCCCCAATGAACGATCGTGAGCACTCAACATGTTTAATATGCATTAAAATATTGTACCAAATATCATTAATGACTGTAGTTATATAATTAACGCGGAAATAATATTCTACCTAAAATATGTGAGCAATTAATATACTACCAGATATTAATATGCTGCTGCGGCGGCGGCGGCTCGGCCTAGGGCTTGGGATCTTGCTCTCCTGGCCCATGGGGCGGGGTCCGGTCCTGCTGGTCGTGGAGCTGGAAGAGCCGGAGCAGCGTCGTCCTCCCCTTCCCCTCCGCTAGCACGGCCGCGATGGCTGGTCGAGGAGGTTGGGGAGGAGGGGGAAGGGGAGACGGGGAGGGGGCCGGCGGCGTGGCGGGAGCGCTGCAGCGGAGAGGCGCTTGAGGAGGATGGCGGAGCAGAAGCCCGTGAAGGGCATCTGCGACGGGTGCCTGGCGCACTATGACAGGTCGGGATTATTCATCGCCCGCCGGCCTCCGCCACCGCCGCCGCCGCCCGGGGACCGGAGGCGCAGCAATTTCGCGGCGGGGAATGGGATTGATTTGGTTTGACCGAAAAAGGCTAGGGATTTGACCAGTCCGCCACTCGGCTCCTACCTCAGTGCCTCAGTGGGTGGGGAATCGAATTAGAGGGAGAGAAAGAGAGATACGAGGGAGAGCCGTTGTGTGGTTGCCTCGTTTTGTCTCGCTCCTTCCCACGCACACCTCACTGCCAAGTGGGCCCGCCCTCCCAGCACAACGGCTCTCCCATCCACACTCCCAGGAACAAAATCGCAAAAGCCACATGGAAGATTGGAGAGCAGGGGTGATGAACTGCAAGCGTCCACCGTAGGCCAACCGAAAGCGCGATACGAAAGAAAGACCAACCGGAAGCGCGATACGCAAGACAGTCCAACCGATACTTTTCGACCGAAGCATGACAAAGGAAGAAGAAGACATAGATTAAAACATAGGCTGATTGATTGATTGATTTGCGCGCTTCAGTTAACAATCGGTCGTCACCCTTTTACATTATATAGGGTGGTTGGCCTTTCCGTGTAAGTCACGGTCGCGTACATGTTCGTGTCCGCGTACATAGACGAACACCATGTTGATTCAGGACCAACGATGTACTACACCAGGGGTGGCTCGTCTACAAGGAGCCCAGCAGTAGGCCTGCCTGAGGGCCCAGTAGGCTGCTCGCTCCTGCAGGAGTTTTTGGGATTCTCCCAGTTATAAGGGTGAAGCAGAATGGTAGCAAGTATTTTTCTCTGTTAGAGAACCAAGGTTATCAATCCACTAGGAGTCTCCCGAGTTAATAAGGTTAACAGTACTTGGGCAAAACACACATACACACACTAGTCCCCAACATGGAAAGAGGGTTGTCAATCCACTTGTCATGCTAGTTACAATATTAAACTGCAAGTGATAGAGATAGTTGATAGCAATGTAACACAACAAAAAATAGAAGTAGCAATTTTGCAGAAGAATTTACTAATGGAGAATAGACCTAGGGGCCATAGGTTGGCTAGTGGTATCTCTCTCGTAAACATGCAAATGTCATGGTAAATAAATTACAGTTAAGCAATAATTAAATTGCAATATTTATGACTATGATCATTCATGGTACAATCTCATATAGGAATTACGTCCGTGATAAATAGACCATTAATCCACCTGCATCTACTACTAATACTCCAATCCAAAAACACTATCTAGCATGCATCTCAATATATTAAGTTTTCAAGAAACAGAACATCACAGTAAGCAAGATGACATAATGTAGACAAGAAGACATCAATCAATATGATGAAATCCCAGCAATACAATATGTGTATCTTCCCTTTTTGTCACTTGGTTAGATCACCACAAGATTGAACCCACAACAAGGCACCACTCCCTCTAAATAAAAGGCCAATCGAACTTGTCCAAAGAAGGTAGATAGATCAGAGAGCATGCAAAGCAATTTAATTATATAGCAAGAAAACCTAAAAAATTCAATTGATTTCAATGAACAATCTGATCATTAAGTAAAAAATCATCATATCACAACAAACACACCACCGATTACATTGAATTGATATCGATCATGTGAGGAAGCTCATGGGAACATGATATTGAAGATCCGAGAGAGAGAGAGAGAGAGAGAGAGAGAGGACCCTAAGGTCCTAATGGAAGTACTCACACGTGGTCATGGAGGAAGCATGGTTGATGAAGAAGCCTCCAGTAATAGATTCCTCCTTCGACAAGGCTCCGACACATGTATGTAGTTCTATTTTGTTTGCATTTTTGAACATTTTCATGACGGCCCCTATGACAATTATATGCTTTTAATTTTACTTTTTATCATATTCGAACTTTGAAAGTCGACATATTCGGACTTATAGTCTAGCATAAAAGGCATGGCTAGCTTAATGTCAGCCGACGGCGAGTTTCCGATGACTACGTCAAGAAGGGCCATTTTTTCATCACACTTGGGAGAGAGAGTCATAATAGATTTACTGCCCATTTTTCATCACACTTGGGAGCGTCATAATAGGTTTACTTACTGGGCAGTAACACATGAACTCCTCAGTCAATAATACATGAACTACTAGGAACATCATTTTTACCGATCACTTGAAAACATAGAGCATTACACAAAGAGAAACACTGAACAGTGAATGTCAAAATAACTCTCACATCCATCATACTTCATACACTGGGAGCTTTCACTTGAATAGAAAAAATTATTTATCCCTCTAAAATCGAAACACAAAACCCTAAAGAAAACAAATGTTGGCTACTCATTGACATAATAACAAACAGGAGCACAAAATAATAGCTTTTCGCCAATGTCAGCAGGGGGCATCGTTGCATTTTTCTCGCTGTCGTTGTTGCCTTCCTGGACGGTTGAAAGTGCTCGTCCTGGTCATTTAGTGTCATGGGCAACTACGCCTGAAAGTGCTCTTCCTAGTCTCCACTGTCCCAAAACCCCTAAACCATTAAAAATCAATAGATTTAGACAACGAAAATAGAAATGCACGAATGAATCTCCTTCTCAACATCAGTGATGAAGGATGCAATAAATATCATCCACCAAATGCCAAAGTGTAGAATAAATGAGAGCAAAAATAAATGGCGCCTTAGATTTCCCAGGTTTCTTTGTGAGCCACCTTGGGTTTTTTTTCTCGTTGAATTTTTCTTCCTCTAAAGTTATGGTCTTTTTCAGTCCGAACTGATGTAGACATTTTTTTGCTGAGAGAGAGCTCATGTCACTACCAAATCAATCAGGGCTAGAAGTTCATGGAATAAAAGTAAAAGAAACTTATTTATTTTTAAGTGCTCCTATGAAATAAATTTAAATTAGAAATTAAACTGAACTTATTTTTTCAAGTGCTCCAATGGGTAGCACACACAGGACGTGAGGCAATGTACAAGTTCATGTAAAAAGAACAACCAAGTTCATGTTAAGTAAATCATTATAAGTTCACAAAGAAACCTAAAAGGAGTTTTGTATTGTTTCTGCTATAACAACTATAACAACCAAGTTAATGTACATCATGGGGCCGGACTGGGACGGCGCTGCAGATCCTGGAGTGGTGGAGACGGAGCTCATGTCACCACCACATCAATTAGGGTACTAGAAGTTCATGGAATATAAGTAAAACAAACTAATTGATTTTGAAGTGCTCCTATGAACTAATTTAAATTAGAAATTTAACTGAACTTAATTTTTCAAGGGCTCCTATGGGCAGTACACGCATAACGTGACAAGGTGATGTACAAGTTCATGTGAAAAGCAAACAAGTTCATGTACAATAAACATTATAAGTTCAAAAAGAAACCTACAAAGAGTTTTGTATTGTTTCTGCTATATAACAACTATAACAACCAAGTTAATGTACCCCATGGAGTCAGACAGGGACGGCGCTGCAGATCCTAGAGTGATGGAGAGGGAGCTTATGGGTAAATTAGGGTACTAGAAGTTCATGGAATATAAATAAAATAAACTAATTAAGTTTCAAGTTCTCCTATGAAGTAAATTGAAAATAGAAATTGAACTGAAGTTAATTTTTCAAGTGCTCCTATGGGTAGTACACGCACAACATGATAAGGCAATGTACAAGTTCATGCAAAAAGAACAACCAAGTTCTTGTACAGTAAACATTATGAGTTTACAAAGAAACCTAAAAAGAGTTTTGTATTGTTTCTGAAAAACTAAGTTAATGTACGCCATGGGGTTGGACTGGGACGGCGCTGCCTGGAGTGGTGGATAGGGAGCTCTTGTCATTACCACATCAATTAGGGTACTAGAAGTTCTAGGAATATAAGTAAAACAAACTAATTGATTTTCAAGTGCTCCTATGCACTAAATTTAAGTTACAAATCGAAATGAATTTAATTTTTCAAGTGCTCCTATGGGTAGTATACGCACAACATGACAAGGCAATGTACAAGGTCATGTAAAAAGAACAAGCAAGTTCATGTACAGTAAACATTATAAGTTCTCAAAGAAACCTAAAAAGAGTTTTGTATTGTGTCTGCTATGACAACTATAACAACCAAGTTAATGTACGCCATGGGTCGGACTGGGAAGGCGCTGTAGATCCTTGAGTGGTGGAGAGGGAGCTCATGTCACTGCCACATCAATTAGGGTACTAAAAGTTCATGGAATATAAGGAAAACAAACTAATTGATTTTTAAGCGCTCTTATGAACTGAACATATATTAGACATTGAACTAAACCTAAACAGTGGAAACTTAGGGTAAGTCAGTCAATTCATACGAACTAGTTCTACTTAGACTGATGTCCTCGCTCCACATGGATGGCTGCAACCATCGTGGACGAGCTCGTGGCCGAGGGCGGCCTAGGCGACCAAAAGGAACTTTAGGTGGTTGTGGAGGTGATTAGAGGAAGCAGGGTTCATGGGTGGCCTTCATCTCGCTGCCGGATACGGGGTGCTCACGCTCATTGACGCCGTCGACGGGATGTGAGGCAGCACCTCTCGTGGACGAGCGGCGCACGCTGCTCGTGGACGGAGATCAATAGAGCCTGGCATTCACTACAACCAAATATAATCCAGTCATATAACAATAAGTAACAGATAACAATTTGTATTTTTGTAAATTTTGAAGGCATCTCTGTACAACAAATTGGAACTTTAGAGAGGATTTTTCCATACAAACTATGCCCATGCCATCCATTTGAATAGATTGAGAGAGAGAGTATTATGTACTAAATTCGTTTAAAGAGCAGTGCAGCTGCACATCTAGGATGGACCTGCCCCAGAGCGAAGTGTTGAGGAACGTAGTAATAATTCAAAAATTTCCTACGTGTCACCAAGATCAATCTAGGAGATGCTAGCAACAAGTGAGAGGGAGTGGATCTTCATACCCTTGAAGATCACTAAGCGGAAGCATTACAAGAACGCGATTGATGGAGTCGTACTCGCGGCGATTCAAATCGCGGAAGATCCGATTCAAGCGCCGAACGGACGGCGCCTCCGCGTTCAACACACGTACAGCCCGGGGACGTCTCCTCCTTCTTGATCCAGCAAGGGGAGAGGAGAAGTTGAGGGAGAGCTCCAGCAGCACGACGGCGTGGTGGCGGTGTAGCTCGTGGTTCTCCGGCAGAGCTTCGCTAAGCACTACGGAGGAGGAGGAGTAGGAGGGGAAAGGGCTGCGCCAGGGGCAAGGGTTGCAGCTCCCATGCAACTCCCCACTATATATAGGGGTGGAGGGGGCTGGTTTCTTGCCCTCCAAGTCCATTGGGGCGTTGGCAAAGGAGGGAGGAAAGAAATCCCATCCTTTCCCTTCCCCACCGATTGTTATCCCCCGTTTTTACGGATCTTGATCTTATCCCTTCGGGATATGATCTTATTCTTTCTAAGGGTGGATCTTGGTGCGCATTGACCAGGGGTGTGGGGCCTTTCCCCCACAACCCACGTTCATGTGGGCCCCCCCATGTAGGTGGGCCCCACTTCAGAACCTTCCCGGTACAATACCGAAAAATCCCGAACATTTTCCGGTGGCCAAAATAGGACTTCCCATATATAAATCTTTACCTACGGACCATTCCGGAACTCCTCGTGATGTCCAGGATCTCATCCGAGACTCTGAACAACTTTCGGTAACCACATACAATTCCCATTACAACTCTAGCATCACCGAACCTTAAGTGTGTAGACCCTACGGGTTCGGGAACCATGCAGACATGACCGAGACACCTCTCCGGCCAATAACCAATAGCGGGATCTGGATACCCATATTGGATCCCACATGTTCCACGATGATCTTATCGGATGAACCACGATGTCAGGGATTCAATCAATCCCGTATACAATTCCCTTTGTCCATCGGTATGTTACTTGCCCAAGATTCGATCGTCGGTATCCCTATACCTTGTTCAATCTCGTTACCGGCAAGTCTCTTTACTCGTTCCGTAACGCATGATCCCGTGGCTAACTCCTTAGTCACATTGAGCTTATTATGATGATGCATTACCGAGTGGGCCCAGAGATACCTCTCTGTCACACGGAGTGACAAATCCCAGTCTCGATTCGTGCCAACCCAACAGACACTTTCGGAGATACCTGTAGTGCACCTTTATAGTCACCCAGTTACGTTGTGACATTTTATACACCCAAAGCATTACTACGCTATCCGGGAGTTGCACAATCTCATGGTCTAAGGAAATGATACTTGACATTAGAAAAGCTCTAGCAAACGAACTACACGATCTTGTGCTATGCTTAGGATTGGGTCTTGTCCATCACATCATTCTCCTAATGATGTGATCCCGTTATCAACGACATCTAATGTCCATGGTTAGGAAACCACAACCATCTATTGATCAACGAGATAGTCAACTAGAGGCTCAATAGGGACATGCTGTGGTCTATGTATTCACACATGTATTATGGTTTCCGGTTAATACAATTATAGCATGAACAATAGACAATTGTCATGAACAAGGAAATATAATAATAACCATTTTATTATTACCTCTAGGGCATATTTCCAACAGTCTCCCACTTGCACTAGAGTCAATAATCTAGTTGCATTGTGATGAATCGAACACCCATAGAGTTCTGGTGCTGATCATGTTTTGCTCGTGGAAGAGTTTTAGTCAACGGATCTGCGACATTCAGATCCGTATGTACTTTACAAATATCTATGTCTCCATCTTGAATATATTCACGAATGGAGTTGAAGCGGCGCTTGATGTGCTTGGTCTTCCTGTGAAACCTGGGCTCCTTGGCAATGGAAATATCTCCAGTGTTGTCACAGAAGAGAGTCATTGGGCCCGACTCATTGGGGATCACTCCTAGGTCAGTGATAAACTCCTTCATCCAGACTCCTTCCTGAGCTGCTTCCGAAGCAGCTATGTACTCCGCCTCACATGTAGATCCCGCCACGACGCTTTGCTTGCAACTGCACCAGCTGACTGCCCCACCATTCAAAATGTACACGTATCCGGTTTGTGACTTGGAGTCATCCAGATCTGTGTTAAAGCTAGCATCGACGTAACCCTTTACGACGAGCTCTTCGGCACCTCCATAAACGAGAAACATATCCTTAGTCCTTTTCAGCGCGACATGATCGGGAGTCTATGGATCACACCATTGTATTATCGTTTCCGGTTAATACAATTTATGCATGAACAATAGACAATTTCATGAACAAGGAAATATAATAATAACCATTTTATTATTACCTCTAGGGCATATTTCCAACAGTCTCCCACTTGCACTAGAGTCAATAATCTAGTTGCATGTGATGAATCGAACACCCATAGAGTTCTGGTTGCTGATCATGTTTTGCTCGTGGAAGATGGTTTAGTCAACGGATCTGCGACATTCAGATCCGTATGTACTTACAAATATCTAGTCTCCATCTTGAATATATTCACGAATGGAGTTGATTGAAGCGGCGCTTGATGTGCTTGGTCTTCCTGTGAAACCTGGGCTCCCTTGGCAATGGAAATATCTCCAGTGTGTCACAGAAGAGAGTCATTGGGCCCGACTCATTGGGGATCACTCCTAGGTCAGTGATAAACTCCTTCATCCAGACTCCTTCCTGAGCTGCTTCCAGAGAGAGATATACTCCGCCTCACATGTAGATCCCGCCACGACGCTTGCTTGCAACGCACCAGCTGACTGGCCCCACCATTCAAAATTACACGTACGGTTTGTGACTTGGAGTCATCCAGATCTGTGTTAAGCTAGCATCGACGTAACCCTTTACGACGAGCTCTTCGGCACCTCCATAAACGAGAAACATATCCTTAGTCCTTTCTCGAGGTACTTCAGGATATTCTTAGACGCTGTCCAGTGTTCCATTCCGGGATCACTTTGGTACCTCCCTACCAAACTTATGGCAAGGTTCACATCAGGTCTGGTACACAGCATGGCATACATAATAGAGCCTATGAGCTGAGGCATAGGGGATGACACTCATCCTTTTCTCTTCTTCTGCCGAGGTCAGGCGTTGAGCTGCACTCAATCTCACACCTTGCAATACAGGCAAGAACCCTTTCTTGGGTGATCCATATTGAACTTCTTCAATATCTTGTCAAGGTATATGCTTGTGAAAGACCAATGAGCGCGTCTCGATCTATCTCTATAGATCTTGATGCCTAATATGTAAGCAGCTTCTCTAGGTCCTCATTGAAAAAACACTTCTTCAAGTAGGCCTTTATGCTTTCGAAAGTTCATATCATTTCCAATCAACAGTATTCATCCACATATAATATGAGAAATGCTACAAAGCTCCCACTCACTTTCTTGAAATACAGGCTTCTCCATAAGTCTGTATAAATCCAAACGCTTTGATCATTTCATCAAAGCGAATGTCCAAACTCCGAGATGCTTGCACCAGCCCATAGATGGAGGCGCTGGAGTGCAACTTTGTCAGCATTCTTAGGATCGACCAAACCTTCCGGCATCATCAATACAATTCTTCTTAGGAAACCATTAAGGAATGCCGTTTTGACGTCCATTTGCCAGATCTCATAATCATGAAGATGCGGCAATTGCTAACATGATTTGGACGGACTTCAGCTTCGCTACGGGTGAGAAGGGCTCTCATGTAGTCAACCCCTTGAACTTGTCGATAACCTTAGCGACAAGCCGAGCTTATAGACGGTCACATTACCATCCGCCGTCAGTCTCTCTTAAAGATCCACTTATTCTCTATGGCTTGCCGATCATCGGGCAAGTCCGTAAAAGTCCATACTTTGTTTTAATACATGGATCCTATCTCGGATTTAATGGCTTCAAGCCATTTCTTGGAATCCGGGCCCGCCATCGCTTCTTCATAGTTCGAAGGTTCACCGTTGTACTAACAACATGATTTCCAGGACAGGGTTGCCGTACCACTCGTGGTGCGGAACATGTCCTCGTGGACTTCGAAGTTCAGTAGTAGCAACTTGACCGAAGTTTCATGATCATCATAATTAACTTCCTCTCTAGTTGGTGCAGGCACCACAAGAAACATCTCCTCAGTGACGCGCTACTCTCGTTCAAGAGGGGGTACCTCGTCAAGTTCTACTTTCCTCCCACTTACTTCTTTCAAGAGAAACTCTTCTCAGAAAGGATCCTTTCTTGGCAAACTCACAGGAACAATCTTGGAGAGCGTGTGTAGAATTGTAGATAGTCAGTCAAATTAAAAATGAAGTCACAGCAGAGAACAGTTGATCCGAAAGACTGCCGTCCAATGCAAAAACATTCAGATGCGTGTTTAGGGAGATGACAAAAAAAGCACGAACATGACATCTCCTAGCCAGCTAATGTACATGATAGAGATAATACATACTGGACTCCGGGTGAAGAGGAAGGGAGCGGACAAGACCGAGTGTCCGGGCAAGCCGAGTCAGGCAAACCGTCGAACGGCGGGGTGGCGGTCCATGACGGCCCTAGCTCAGGCCGGGGGCAGTGAATGCTGAAGCACGGGCTGGTTGCCTGCGGAGCGCACAACCGGCCCTGGACTGGAGGGAGGATCGGGCAGGTGCCGACCTGATCTTGCGTGGAGTACGGGACGCCGCACTCGGTCTCACTGAAAGGTCCAGCGAGGCGTGTGACACAGCCCCAAGCGCAGCGGGTACTTGGGGTTGCCGATCTCGCGATCGATGACGCGCTGCATCACCACCACCAGCACATAGAGGAGGGTAAAGGCGGTGGCTGGCAGAGGTTGTCCGAGATGTGACCTGGATGGGGATCAGCAGCCGATCTTGGTAGTATGAACGTCTAGGACCCTGGCAGAGGTTGTCCCGACTGTGACCTGGATGGGGAGACAGCGGCGGCTCCTGAAGCGGATCCGCGATTGGCAAGGGATCCGCGATGGCAAGGGGTTCGGCAGCGTCAAATTTTGCCGTCGACGTAGCGACGAGATCCGGAGGCGGCGAAAGGTTGCGCGGTGCAGGGATCAAGGGCGCTTGATGAGCGGAGAGCGAGGGCAGGCGGCGAAGGGATCTGGCAGATGGTGTCCCGACTGTGACCTGGATGGATTGAGGGCAGTTGATCGCCTCGCTCGCTACGTTGCGGTGTGCGAGTCATCTATTTTTTTGTAGGCTTTTTTCGTAGGTTTTTTTCGCAGGTTTTTTTTTGTTCGATGCGCTCGCTCCCCTCATCGACTCTGATCGCTCTCGCTCGCTCCTGGATCGCTCCTCCTAACGTGGTTTTGATGGGGTTTTTTGTCGAAGGGGATTGTTACTGCGGGGAGGGTGAGGATGTGGGAGGGTGGAGAGAGATGAAATAAACCAGGCGAAGGGTGGGAGTTGGGCGGAAAAAAACCATGGAACGGAGACTACCAACTGCTCCATAGGAGTAGAGATACAGGATTATGCGAGGGTGGAAAAATCAAACTTTTACATCTTTGAAACAAGTGCCCCTATAGCGTCGCATATATCTAGAGTGGACAAGTACCCGACTCCCATCCATGCGAGAGTCCTACTGCAGGCTCTACTTCTTCTCATATGTACGCATACTACACAATGTAAATCGGGGATACAAATAGTTAGTTCTATTTTTGATAATCTTTTTTTTGACAGCACGTATACATGTGTAATAATTTCTTATTTTTCTTGAAGTAGGTATTTTGCTAGTGCATGACGACCATGCCTTTTTTTAATTTTCCCACGTGGTGGTTGTGTTATTAATCATTCGAAAATCATACTAATTTCATTGTTTATTTTTTTTCCATAGGTCGAATCATCGATGGCATCGATAAGGAGAAGATCAATTTACAGGGTTGTGCGTTTTAGACAAAGTCGTTGTGACTATTGTTGCAAAGTGACGAATACGTGTTTCATAGACTTTCAGACATGCCTTGATAGGTGCAACCAACCTGCAGGCATGGTGGCGATGGACACCCCTCCTTCACCTACCCTATTCCCGTCAAATTGAACTTTTTATTGGATTAAAAATGTTGTGGTTGTGCGAAAAAATATCTGGAATAAAAGAAGTATCTATGTTGTTGTTATATTGTCATATTCGAGAATTAATTGCGGAGCAGTAGAGAGTAGTAGGTATCTTCGGGAATAAAAATACAAATTTTCTTTTTGGTTGGATGAGGAAATCACCACCCGAGAAACACGCATGATTTTCCTTATTCATACGAAGGAAATACTTCGCTGAAAATATGTCCCGCTAAATCCTCCATTCTTAGAAATTGTGAAGCCTCTTACTATATTGGAAGCATTTATTAGCTGTGAATAATAGAAATATTACTTCAGGAAACTACAACTGCATGTAGTATCATCTATATCTTTATACATACAAATGGAGTATAACAATACCCAAGGACTAGATCCAATTTGTCTCGACCATTAAACTTGGTCCCCAATGAACGATCGTGAGCCACTCACATGTTTAATATGCATTAAAATATTTACCAAATATCATTAATGCGACGTAGTTATATAATTAAGCGGAAATAATATTCTACCTAAAATATGTGAGCAATTAATATACTACCAGATATTAATATGCTGCTGCGGGCGGCGGCGGCGATCGGCTAGGGCTTGGGATCTTGCTCTCCTGGCCCATGGGGCGGGGTCCGGTCTGCTGGTCGTGGAGCTGGAAGAGCCGGAGCAGCGTCGTCTCCCCTTCCCCTCCGCTAGCACGGCCGCGATGGCGTCGAGCGAGGTTGGGAGGAGGAGGGAAGGGGAGGGAGACGGGGGAGGGGGGCCGGCGGGAGTGGCGTGGGAGCGACTGCCGGAGAGGCGCTTGAGGAGGGATGGCGGAGCAAGAAGCCCGTGAAGGGCATCTGCGACGGGTGGCATGGCGACACTATGACAGGTCGGGATTATTCATCGCCCGCCCGGCTCCGCCACCGCCGCCGCCGCCCGGGACCGGAGGCGCAGCAATTCGCGGCGGGGAATGGGATGATTTGGTTTGACCGAAAAAAGCTAGGGATTTGACCAGTCCGCCACTCGGCTCCTACCTATGTGCCTCAGTGGGTGGGGAATCGAATTAGAGGGAGAGAAAGAGAGATACGAGGGAGAGCCGTTGTGTGGTTGCCTCGTTTTGTTCTCGTCTCTTCACCACGCCACACCTCACTGCCAAGTGGGCCCGCCCTCCCAGCACAACGGGCTTCCCATCCACACTCCCAGAGAACAAATCGCAAAAGCCACATGGAAGATTGGAGAGCAGGGGTGATGAATGCAAGCGTCCACACGTAGGCAACGAAAGCGCGATACGAAGAAAGACAACCGGGAAGCGCGATACGCAAGACAGTCCAACGATACTTTCGAACCGAAAGCATGACAAAGGAAGAAGAAGACATAGATTAAAAATAGGATGATTGAATGATGATTTGCGCGCTTCAGTTAACAATGGTCGGTCACCCTTTACATTATATAGGGTGGTTGGCCTTTCCGTGTAAGTCACGGTCGCGTACATGTTCGTGTCCGCGTACATAGACGAACACCATGTTGATTCAGGACCAACGATGTACTACACAGGGGTGGCTCGTTCTACAAGGAGCCCAGCGTAGGCCTGCCTGAGGGCCCAGAGAGGCTGCTCGCTCCTGCAGGAGTTTTTGGGATTCTCCCAGTTATAAGGGTGAAGCAGAATGGTAGCAAGTATTTTTCTCTGTTAGAGAAACCAAGGTTATCAATCCACTAGGAAGTCTCCGAGTTAATAAGGTTAACAGTACTTGGCAAAACACACATACACACACTAGTCCCCAACATGGAAAGAGGGTTGTCAATCCACTTGTCATGATAGTTACAATAAACTGCAAAGTGATGATGATAGAGATAGTTGATAGCAATGTAACACAACAAAAAATAGAAGTAGCAATTTCGCAGAAAGAATTTACTAATGGAGAATAGACCTAGGGGCCATAGGTTGGCTAGTGGATCTCTCTCGTAAACATGCAAATGTCATGGTAAATAAATACAGTTAAGCAATAATTAAATTGCATATTATGACTATGATCATTCATGGTACAATCTCATATAGGAATTACGTCCGTGATAAATAGACCATTAATCCACCTGCATCCTACTACTAATACTCCAATCCAAAAAACACTATCCTAGCATGCATCTCAATATTAAGTTTTTCAAAGAAACAGAAATCACAGTAAGCAAGATGACATAATGTAGACAAGAAGACATCAATCAATATGATGAAATCCCAGCAATACAATATGTGTATCTTCCTTTTTGTCACTTGGTTAGATCACCCACAAGATTGAACCCAAACAAGGCACCACTCCCTTAAATAAAAGGACCAATCGAACTTGTCCAAAGAAGGTAGATAGATCAGAGAGCATGCAAAGCAATTAATTATAAGCAAGAAAACCTAAAAAAATTCAATTGATTTCAATGAACAATCTGATCATTAAGTAAAAAATCATCATATACACAACAAACACACCACCGATTACATATGAATTGATATCGATCATGTGAGGAAGCTCATGGAACATGATATGAAGATGGACAATAGAGAAGACGAGAGAGAGAGAGAGAGAGAGAGACCGACGAGAGGACCTAAGGTCCATGGAAGTACTCACACGTGGTCATGGAGGAAGCATGGTTGATGAAGAAGCCCTCCAGTAATAGATTCCTCCTTCGACAAGGCGCACCGACACATTGTATGTAGTTCTATTTTGTTTGCATTTTTGAACATTTTCATGATGGCCCCATGACAATTATATGCCTTTAATTTTACTTTTTATCATATTCGAACTTTGAAAGTGCGACATATTCGGACTTATAGTCTAGCATAAAAGGCATGGCTAGCTTAATGTCAGCCGACGGCCGAGTTTCCGATGACTACGTCAAGAAGGCCATTTTTCATCACACTTGAGAGAGACGAGTCATAAGTAGATTTACTGCCAATTTTTCATCCACTTGGGAGCGTCATAATAGGTTTACTTTACTGGGCAGTAAAAACATGAACTCTCAGTCAATAATACATGAATACTAGGAACATCATTTTTACCGACCCTTGAAAACATAGAGCATTACACAAGAGAAACACTGAACAGTGAATGTCAAAATAACTCTCACATACCATCATACTTCATACACTGGGAGCTTTCACTTGAATAGAAAAAATTATCTCCCTCTAAATCGAAACACAAAACCCTAAAGAAAACAAATGTTGGCTACTCATGACATAATAACAACAGGAGCACAAAATAATGCTTTTCGCCCAATGTCAGCAGGGGGACGCATCGTTGCTTTTTCTCCGCTGGGTCGTTGTTGCCTTCCTGGGGACGTGTGAAAAGTGCTCGCTCTGGTCATTTAGTGTCATGGGCAACTACGCCTGAAAGTGCTCTCTAGTCTCCACTGTCCCAAAACCCCTAAACCATTAAAAAAATCAATAGATTTAGACAACGAAAATAGGAAAAGCCACGAATGAATCTCCTTCTCAACATCAGTGATGAAGGATGCAATAAATCATCCACCAAATGCCAAAGTGTGAATAGAATAATGAGAGCCAAAAAATAAATGGCCGCCTTAGATTCCCAGGTTTCTTGAAGCCACCTTGGTGTTTTTTCTCGTTGAAATTTTTGCTCTCAAAGTTATGGTCTTTTCAGTCCGAACTGATGTAAGCACATTTTTGCTGAGAGGGAGCTCATAGTCACTACCAAATCAATCAGGACTAGAAGTCAAGGAATAAAAAGTAAAAGAAACTTATTTATTTAAGTGCTCCTATGAAATAAATTTAAATTAGAAATTAAACTGAAATTATTTTTTCAAGTGCCCCAATGGGTAGCACACACAGGACGTGAGGCAATGTACAAGTTCATGTAAAAGTAAACCAAGTTCATGTTAGTAAATCATTATAAGTTCACAGAAACCTACAAAGGAGTTTTGTATTGTTTCTGCCCCTAAGCCACCACTATACCAACCCACCAACCCAACGTTACCGAGTACATCATTGGCTACGAAACCGAAAGACTGCGACAGGCGCCTCTGCACGATCCTGCGACACCAAAACGACAGTGGTAGGAGAGCACGGATGCATATGTCACCACCACATCACATATTGGGCGTACTACGCAAGTTCATGGACTATACCCAGTCAACCCAACAAACTAATTACGATTTTGAAGTCGCGCACCCCCCCCATATGAACCTAATTTAACACTTAGAAATGTAAATGAACTTTAATTAATTTCCCAAGGGCTCTTCCATGGGCACAGCTAACACGAACATTTCAACGTGACAAGGTCCGAGCTGACTCAAGTGTCCAGTCGAAAAAACAAACAAGCGTTTCCATTGACTAAAATAAACAGTCATCCCCCCACCATAAGTACAAAAAGAAACCTAAAAGAGTTTTAGTATTCGTTTAGCATCTATAACAACTATAACAACCAATAAGTTATATCCACCCATAGGAGTCAGACACGGACGGCGCTTCGCAGACTCCCTAGCAAGTCTGAGTGATGGAGGGAGCGTTATGGGTAAATTAGGGGATAGAAGGTTCAGTGGAATAATTTATAATAAAATAAGACTAATTAAGTTTCCAAGCTTACTCCTATGAAGTAAATCGCAAATAGAAATTGAACGTAAGGTTATTTTTCCAAGTGCCTACTATGGGTAGTACACGCAACAATATGCATAAGGCAATGTCACAAGTTCATGCAAAAAGAACAACCAAGTTCTTGTACAGTAAAATTATGAGTTTACAAAAAAAAGAAACCTAAAAAGAGTGTCTTGTATTGTTCTGAAAAACAGTTAATGTACAGCCATGGGTTGAGACTGGGACGGCGCTTGCCTGGAGTGGTGGATAGCGAGCCTCTTAGCATTACCACACAAGTACGGGTACTATAGAAGTTCTAGGAAATAAAGTAAACAAACTAATTCGATTTCTCAAGTGACCTCCGAAATAGAACTGAAATTGGTTACAAATCGAAATGAATTTAAATTTTCAAGTGACTCCCTATGGGTGTATCGCACAACATGACAATGGCAATGACCAAGGTCATGTATAAAAGAACAAGCAATGTATCATGCCCTACAGCTAAAACATCTATAAGTTCTCAAAGAAACCCTAAAAAGAGGTTTTGTATTGTGTCTGCTATGACAACTATAACAACCAAGTTATGTACGGCCATTGGGTCGGACTGGGACGCTGCTTGTAGATCCTGAGGTGGTTGAGACGGGAAGCCCTCATGTCACTGCACCATCCAATTAGCGGTACTTAAAAGTTCATGGAATATAAGGCAAAACTAAACTAATGATTTTACGCTCTTATGAATCTGACAATATATAGACATTGAAATAAACTCTAAACAGTGGAAACTTAGAGTAGTCAGTCAATTCATTACGAACAGCTTCCTATAGGACTGCATAGTCCTCGCTCAACATGGATGGCTTGCCCAACATCCTTGGACGAGCTCGTGGACGCAGGGCGGCCTAGGACACCGACCAAAGAGGAAATTAGGTGAGTTGGGACGGGTTGAGATGAAGTAGGGAAGCAGGGTTACATGGGGGCTTCATCTCGCTGCCGAGATACCAGGGGTGCCTCAAGCTCCATTGACGCCTGTCGACGCGCGATTTGTGAGCGCGAGACATTCTCCGTGGACGAGCGGCGCACGCCTGCTCCGTGGACGCGAGATCAATAGAGCCTGCATTACACTAACAACCAAATATAATCCCAGTCATATAAAAATAAGTAAGATAAAAATTTGTATTTTGATAATTCTGAAGGATTCTGCCGAAATGAATT
Organism: Thinopyrum elongatum; assembly: GCA_011799875.1. Taxonomy (NCBI): domain Eukaryota; kingdom Viridiplantae; phylum Streptophyta; class Magnoliopsida; order Poales; family Poaceae; genus Thinopyrum; species Thinopyrum elongatum. The sequence continues at coordinate 11,311,522 of CM022302.1, read as the reverse complement.
TAATTTTTCAAGTGCTCCTATGGGTAGTATACGCACAACATGACAAGGCAATGTACAAGGTCATGTAAAAAGAACAAGCAAGTTCATGTACAGTAAACATTATAAGTTCTCAAAGAAACCTAAAAAGAGTTTTGTATTGTGTCTGCTATGACAACTATAACAACCAAGTTAATGTACGCCATGGGTCGGACTGGGAAGGCGCTGTAGATCCTTGAGTGGTGGAGAGGGAGCTCATGTCACTGCCACATCAATTAGGGTACTAAAAGTTCATGGAATATAAGGAAAACAAACTAATTGATTTTTAAGCGCTCTTATGAACTGAACATATATTAGACATTGAACTAAACCTAAACAGTGGAAACTTAGGGTAAGTCAGTCAATTCATACGAACTAGTTCTACTTGGACTGATGTCCTCGCTCCACATGGATGGCTGCAACCATCGTGGACGAGCTCGTGGCCGAGGGCGGCCTAGGCGACCAAAAGGAACTTTAGGTGGTTGTGGAGGTGATTAGAGGAAGCAGGGTTCATGGGTGGCCTTCATCTCGCTGCCGGATACGGGGTGCTCACGCTCATTGATGCCGTCGACGGGATGTGAGGCAGCACCTCTCGTGGACGAGCGGCGCACGCTGCTCGTGGACGGAGATCAATAGAGCCTGGCATTCACTACAACCAAATATAATCCAGTCATATAACAATAAGTAACAGATAACAATTTGTATTTTTGAAAATTTTGAAGGCATCTCTGTACAACAAATTGGAACTTTAGAGAGGATTTTTCCATACAAACTATGTCCATGCCATCCATTTGAATAGATTGAGAGAGAGAGTATTATGTACTAAATTCGTTTAAAGAGCAGTGCAGCTGCACATCTAGGATGGACCTGCCCCAGTGCGAAGTGTTGGGGAACGTAGTAATAATTCAAAAATTTCCTACGTGTCACCAAGATCAATCTAGGAGATGCTAGCAACAAGTGAGAGGGAGTGCATCTTCATACCCTTGAAGATCACTAAGCGGAAGCATTACAAGAACGCGATTGATGGAGTCGTACTCGCGGCGATTCAAATCGCGGAAGATCCGATTCAAGCGCCGAACGGACGGCGCCTCCGCGTTCAACACACGTACAGCCCGGGGACGTCTCCTCCTTCTAGATCCAGCAAGGGGAGAGGAGAAGTTGAGGGAGAGCTCCAGCAGCACGACGGCGTGGTGGCGGTGTAGCTCATGGTTCTCCGGCAGAGCTTCGCTAAGCACTACGGAGGAGGAGGAGTAGGAGGGGAAAGGGCTGCGCCAGGGGCAAGGGTTGCAGCTCCCATGCAACTCCCCACTATATATAGGGGTGGAGGGGGCTGGTTTCTTGCCCTCCAAGTCCATTGGGGCGTTGGCAAAGGAGGGAGGAAAGAAATCCCATCCTATCCCTTCCCCACCGATTGTTATCCCCCGTTTTTAGGGATCTTGATCTTATCCCTTCGGGATATGATCTTATTCTTTCTAAGGGTGGATCTTGGTGCGCATTGACCAGGGGTGTGGGGCCTTTCCCCCACAACCCACGTTCATGTGGGCCCCCCCATGTAGGTGGGCCCCACTTCAGAACCTTCCCGGTACAATACCGAACATTTTCCGGTGGCCAAAATAGGACTTCCCATATATAAATCTTTACCTACGGACCATTCCGGAACTCCTCGTGATGTCCAGGATCTCATCCGAGACTCTGAACAACTTTCGGTAACCACATACAATTCCCATTACAACTCTAGCGTCACCGAACCTTAAGTGTGTAGACCCTACGGGTTCGGGAACCATGCAGACATGACCGAGACACCTCTCCGGCCAATAACCAATAGCGGGATCTGGATACCCATATTGGATCCCACATGTTCCACGATGATCTTATCGGATGAACCACGATGTCAGGGATTCAATCAATCCCGTATACAATTCCCTTTGTCCATCGGTATGTTACTTGCCCAAGATTCGATCGTCGGTATCCCTATACCTTGTTCAATCTCGTTACCGGCAAGTCTCTTTACTCGTTACGTAACGCATGATCCCGTGGCTAACTCCTTAGTCACATTGAGCTTATTATGATGATGCATTACCGAGTGGGCCCAGAGATACCTCTCTGTCACACGGAGTGACAAATCCCAGTCTCGATTCGTGCCAACCCAACAGACACTTTCGGAGATACCTGTAGTGCACCTTTATAGTCACCCAGTTACGTTGTGACATTTTATACACCCAAAGAATTACTACGCTATCCGGGAGTTGCACAATCTCATGGTCTAAGGAAATGATACTTGACATTAGAAAAGCTCTAGCAAACGAACTACACGATCTTGTGCTATGCTTAGGATTGGGTCTTGTCCTTCACATCATTCTCCTAATGATGTGATCCCGTTATCAACGACATCTAATGTCCATGGTTAGGAAACCACAACCATCTATTGATCAACGAGATAGTCAACTAGAGGCTCAATAGGGACATGCTGTGGTCTATGTATTCACACATGTATTATGGTTTCCGGTTAATACAATTATAGCATGAACAATAGACAATTATCATGAACAAGGAAATATAATAATAACCATTTTATTATTACCTCTAGGGCATATTTCCAATAGTCTCCCACTTGCACTAGAGTCAATAATCTAGTTGCATTGTGATGAATCGAACACCCATAGAGTTCTGGTGCTGATCATGTTTTGCTCGTGGAAGAGGTTTAGTCAACGGATCTGCGACATTCAGATCCGTATGTACTTTACAAATATCTATGTCTCCATCTTGAATATATTCACGAATGGAGTTGAAGCGGCGCTTGATGTGCTTGGTCTTCCTGTGAAACCTGGGCTCCTTGGCAATGGAAATATCTCCAGTGTTGTCACAGAAGAGAGTCATTGGGCCCGACTCATTGGGGATCACTCCTAGGTCAGTGATAAACTCCTTCATCCAGACTCCTTCCTGAGCTGCTTCCGAAGCAGCTATGTACTCCGCCTCACATGTAGATCCCGCCACGACGCTTTGCTTGCAATTGCACCAGCTGACTGCCCCACCATTCAAAATGTACACGTATCCGGTTTGTGACTTGGAGTCATCCAGATCTGTGTTAAAGCTAGCATCGATGTAACCCTTTACGACGAGCTCTTCGGCACCTCCATAAACGAGAAACATATCCTTAGTCCTTTTCTGGTACTTCAGGATATTCTTGACCGCTGTCCAGTGTTCCATTCCGGGATCACTTTGGTACCTCCCTACCAAACTTATGGCAAGGTTCACATCAGGTCTGGTACACAGCATGGCATACATAATAGAGCCTATGGCTGAGGCATAGGGGATGACACTCATCTTTTCTCCTTCTTCTGCCGAGGTCAGGCGTTGAGCTGCACTCAATCTCACACCTTGCAATACAGGCAAGAACCCTTTCTTGGACTGATCCATATTGAACTTCTTCAATATCTTGTCAAGGTATGTGCTTTGTGAAAGACCAATGAGGCGTCTCGATCTATCTCTATAGATCTTGATGCCTAATATGTAAGCAGCTTCTCCTAGGTCCTTCATTGAAAAACACTTCTTCAAGTAGGCCTTTATGCTTTCGAAAGTTCTATATCATTTCCAATCAACAGTATGTCATCCACATATAATATGAGAAATGCTACAAAGCTCCCACTCACTTTCTTGTAAATACAGGCTTCTCCATAAGTCTGTATAAATCCAAACGCTTTGATCATTTCATCAAAGCGAATGTTCCAACTCCGAGATGCTTGCACCAGCCCATAGATGGAGCGCTGGAGCTTGCATACTTTGTCAGCATTCTTAGGATCGACCAAACCTTCCGGCTGCATCATATACAATTCTTCCTTAGGAAACCATTAAGGAATGCCGTTTTGACGTCCATTTGCCAGATCTCATAATCATAGAATGCGGCAATTGCTAACATGATTTGGACGGACTTCAGCTTCGCTACGGGTGAGAAGGCCTCATCGTAGTCAACCCCTTGAACTTGTCGATAACCCTTAGCGACAAGCCGAGCCTTATAGACGGTCACATTACCATCCGCGTCAGTCTTCTTCTTAAAGATCCACTTATTCTCTATGGCTTGCCGATCATCGGGCAAGTCCGTCAAAGTCCATACTTTGTTTTAATACATGGATCCTATCTCGGATTTAATGGCTTCAAGCCATTTCTTGGAATCCGGGCCCGCCATCGCTTCTTCATAGTTCGAAGGTTCACCGTTGTCTAACAACATGATTTCCAGGACAGGGTTGCCGTACCACTCTGGTGCGGAACATGTCCTCGTGGACCTTCGAAGTTCAGTAGCAACTTGACCCGAAGTTTCATGATCATCATAATTAACTTCCTCTCTAGTTGGTGCAGGCACCACAGAAACATCTTCCTGAGCTGCGCTACTCTCTGTTTCAAGAGGGGGTACCTCGTCAAGTTCTACTTTCCTCCCACTTACTTCTTTCAAGAGAAACTCTTTCTCCAGAAAGGATCCTTTCTTGGCAACTCACAGGAACAATCTTGGAGAGCGTGTGTAGAATTGTAGATAGTCAGTCAAATTAAAAAATGAAGTCACAGCAGAGAACAGTTGATCCGAAAGACCTGCCGTTCCAATGCACAAACATTCAGATGCGTGTTTAGGAAGATGACAAAAAGCACGAACATGACATCTCCTAGCCAGCTAATGTACAATGATAGAGATAATACATACTTGGCTCCGGTGAAGAGGAAGGTAGCGGGGCAAGACCGAGTGTCCGGGCAAGCCGAGTCAGGCAAACCGTCGAACGGCTGGGTGGCGGTCCTGACGGCCCTAGGCTCAGGCCGGGGCAGCTGAATGCTGAAGCACGGCTGGTTGCCGCGGACGGCACAACCGGCCCTGGACTCGGATGGGGATCGGGCAAGTGTCGACCTGATCTTGCGTGGAGTACTGGACGCCGCACTCGGTCCTCCTGCAGCCGCCGTCCGCGGCCGTGTCGACACAGGCCCAAGCGCAGCGGTACTTGGGGTTGCCGATCTCGCGATCGATGACGCGCTGCATCACCACCACCAGCACATAGAGGAGGGTAAAGGCATGGCTGGCAGAGGTGTCCCGACTGTGACCTGGATGGGGATCAGCGCCGATCTTGGTAGTATGAACGTCTAGGACCCTGGCAGAGGTGTCCCGACTGTGACCTGGATGGGGATCAGCGGCGGCTCCTGAAGCGGATCCGCGATGGCAAGGGATCCGCGATGGCAAGGGGTTCGGCAGCGTCAAATTTTGCCGTCGACGTAGCGACGAGATCGGTGGCGGCGAAGGGTTCGGCGGTGCAGGGATCAAGGGCGCTTGATGAGCGAGCGAGGGCGGCGGCGAAGGGATCCTGGCAGAGGTGTCCCGACTGTGACCTGGATGGGATTGAGGGCAGTCTGATCGCCTCGCTCGCTCGTGCGTGTGCGAGTCATCTATTTTTTTTCGTAGGCTTTTTTTCGTAGGTTTTTTTTCGCAGGTTTTTTTTTGTTCGAGCGCTCGCTCCCTCCTAACTCTGATCGCCTCGCTCGCTCCTGGATCGCTCCCTCCTAACGTGGTTTTGATGGGGTTTTTTTGTCGAGGGGATTGTTACCTGCGGGGAGGTGGGAGGTGGAAGGAGAGATGAAAATAAACCAGGCGAAGCGTGGGAGTTGGGACGAAAAAAACCATGGAACGGAGACTACCAACTGCTCCATTAGGAGTAGATATACAGGATTATGCGAGGGTGGAAAAATCAACTTTTACATCTCTTGAAACAAGTGCCCCTATAGCGTCGCATTATCTAGATGGACAAGTACCCGACTCCCATCCATGCGAGAGTCCTACTGCAGGCTCTACTTCTTCTCATATGTCACGCTACTACTACACAATGTAAATCGGGGATACAAAATAGTTAGTTCTATTTTTGATAATCTTTTTTTTGACAGCACGTATACATGTGTAATAATTTTCTTATTTTTTCTTGAAGTAGGTATTTTGCTAGTGCATGACGACCATGCCTTTTTTTTTAATTTTCCCACGTGGTGGTTGTTTATTAATCATTCGAAAATCATACTAATTTCCATTGTTTATTTGTTATTCCATAGGTCGAATCATCGATGGCATCGATAAGGAGAAGATCAATTTACACGGGTTGTGCGTTTTAGACAAAGTCGTTGGTGACTATTGTTGCAAAGTGACGAATACGTGTTTCATAGACTTTCAGACATGCCTTGATAGGTGCAACCAACCTGCAGGCATGGTGGCGATGGACACCCCTCCTTCACCTACCCTATTCCCGTCAAATTGAACTTTTTATTGGATAAATAATGTGTGGTGTGCGAAAAAATATCTGGAATAAAAAGAAGTATCTATGTTGTTGTTATATTTGTCATATTGCGATTTAATTTTGGGCAGCAGTAGAGAGTAGTAGGTATCTTCGGGAATAAAAATACAAATTTTTCTTTTTGGTTGGATGAGGAAATCACCACCCGAGAACACGCATGATTTTCCTTATTCATACGAAGGAAATACTTCGCTGAAATATGTCCGCTAAATCCTCCATTCTTAGAAATTGTGAAGCCTACTTTACTATATTGGAAGCATTTATTAGCTGTGAATAATAGAAATATTTACTTCAGGAAACTACAACTTGCATGTAGTATCTATCTATATCTTTATACATACAAATGGAGTATAACAATACCCAAAGGACTAGATCCAATTTGTCTCGACCATTAAACTTGGTCCCCAATGAACGATCGTGAGCACTCAACATGTTTAATATGCATTAAAATATTGTACCAAATATCATTAATGACTGTAGTTATATAATTAACGCGGAAATAATATTCTACCTAAAATATGTGAGCAATTAATATACTACCAGATATTAATATGCTGCTGCGGCGGCGGCGGCTCGGCCTAGGGCTTGGGATCTTGCTCTCCTGGCCCATGGGGCGGGGTCCGGTCCTGCTGGTCGTGGAGCTGGAAGAGCCGGAGCAGCGTCGTCCTCCCCTTCCCCTCCGCTAGCACGGCCGCGATGGCTGGTCGAGGAGGTTGGGGAGGAGGGGGAAGGGGAGACGGGGAGGGGGCCGGCGGCGTGGCGGGAGCGCTGCAGCGGAGAGGCGCTTGAGGAGGATGGCGGAGCAGAAGCCCGTGAAGGGCATCTGCGACGGGTGCCTGGCGCACTATGACAGGTCGGGATTATTCATCGCCCGCCGGCCTCCGCCACCGCCGCCGCCGCCCGGGGACCGGAGGCGCAGCAATTTCGCGGCGGGGAATGGGATTGATTTGGTTTGACCGAAAAAGGCTAGGGATTTGACCAGTCCGCCACTCGGCTCCTACCTCAGTGCCTCAGTGGGTGGGGAATCGAATTAGAGGGAGAGAAAAAGAGATACGAGAGAGAGCCGTTGTGTGGTTGCCTCGTTTTGTCTCGCTCCTTCCCACGCACACCTCACTGCCAAGTGGGCCCACCCTCCCAGCACAACGGCTCTCCCATCCACACTCCCAGGAACAAAATCGCAAAAGCCACATGGAAGATTGGAGAGCAGGGGTGATGAACTGCAAGCGTCCACCGTAGGCCAACCGAAAGCGCGATACGAAAGAAAGACCAACCGGAAGCGCGATACGCAAGACAGTCCAACCGATACTTTTCGACCGAAGCATGACAAAGGAAGAAGAAGACATAGATTAAAACATAGGCTGATTGATTGATTGATTTGCGCGCTTCAGTTAACAATCGGTCGTCACCCTTTTACATTATATAGGGTGGTTGGCCTTTCCGTGTAAGTCACGGTCGCGTACATGTTCGTGTCCGCGTACATGGACGAAGACCATGTTGATTCAGGACCAACGATGTACTACACCAGGGGTGGCTCGTCTACAAGGAGCCCAGCAGTAGGCCTGCCTGAGGGCCCAGAAGGCTGCTCGCTCCTGCAGGAGTTTTGGGGATTCTCCCAGTTATAAGGGTGAAGCAGAATGGTAGCAAGTATTTTTCTCTGTTAGAGAACCAAGGTTATCAATCCACTAGGAGTCTCCCGAGTTAATAAGGTTAACAGTACTTGGGCAAAACACACATACACACACTAGTCCCCAACATGGAAAGAGGGTTGTCAATCCACTTGTCATGCTAGTTACAATATTAAACTGCAAGTGATAGAGATAGTTGATAGCAATGTAACACAACAAAAAATAGAAGTAGCAATTTTGCAGAAGAATTTACTAATGGAGAATAGACCTAGGGGCCATAGGTTGGCTAGTGGTATCTCTCTCGTAAACATGCAAATGTCATGGTAAATAAATTACAGTTAAGCAATAATTAAATTGCAATATTTATGACTATGATCATTCATGGTACAATCTCATATAGGAATTACGTCCGTGATAAATAGACCATTAATCCACCTGCATCTACTACTAATACTCCAATCCAAAAACACTATCTAGCATGCATCTCAATATATTAAGTTTTCAAGAAACAGAACATCACAGTAAGCAAGATGACATAATGTAGACAAGAAGACATCAATCAATATGATGAAATCCCAGCAATACAATATGTGTATCTTCCCTTTTTGTCACTTGGTTAGATCACCACAAGATTGAACCCACAACAAGGCACCACTCCCTCTAAATAAAAGGCCAATCGAACTTGTCCAAAGAAGGTAGATAGATCAGAGAGCATGCAAAGCAATTTAATTATATAGCAAGAAAACCTAAAAAATTCAATTGATTTCAATGAACAATCTGATCATTAAGTAAAAAATCATCATATCACAACAAACACACCACCGATTACATTGAATTGATATCGATCATGTGAGGAAGCTCATGGGAACATGATATTGAAGATCCGAGAGAGAGAGAGAGAGAGAGAGAGAGAGGACCCTAAGGTCCTAATGGAAGTACTCACACGTGGTCATGGAGGAAGCATGGTTGATGAAGAAGCCTCCAGTAATAGATTCCTCCTTCGACAAGGCTCCGACACATGTATGTAGTTCTATTTTGTTTGCATTTTTGAACATTTTCATGATGGCCCCTATGACAATTATATGCTTTTAATTTTACTTTTTATCATATTCGAACTTTGAAAGTCGACATATTCGGACTTATAGTCTAGCATAAAAGGCATGGCTAGCTTAATGTCAGCCGACGGCGAGTTTCCGATGACTACGTCAAGAAGGGCCATTTTTTCATCACACTTGGGAGAGAGAGTCATAATAGATTTACTGCCAATTTTTCATCACACTTGGGAGCGTCATAATAGGTTTACTTACTGGGCAGTAACACATGAACTCCTCAGTCAATAATACATGAACTACTAGGAACATCATTTTTACCGATCACTTAAAAACATAGAGCATTACACAAAGAGAAACACTGAACAGTGAATGTCAAAATAACTCTCACATCCATCATACTTCATACACTGGGAGCTTTCACTTGAATAGAAAAAATTATTTATCCCTCTAAAATCGAAACACAAAACCCTAAAGAAAACAAATGTTGGCTACTCATTGACATAATAACAAACAGGAGCACAAAATAATAGCTTTTCGCCAATGTCAGCAGGGGGCATCGTTGCATTTTTCTCGCTGTCGTTGTTGCCTTCCTGGACGGTTGAAAGTGCTCGTCCTGGTCATTTAGTGTCATGGGCAACTACGCCTGAAAGTGCTCTTCCTAGTCTCCACTGTCCCAAAACCCCTAAACCATTAAAAATCAATAGATTTAGACAACGAAAATAGAAATGCACGAATGAATCTCCTTCTCAACATCAGTGATGAAGGATGCAATAAATATCATCCACCAAATGCCAAAGTGTAGAATAAATGAGAGCAAAAATAAATGGCGCCTTAGATTTCCCAGGTTTCTTTGTGAGCCACCTTGGGTTTTTTTTCTCGTTGAATTTTTCTTCCTCTAAAGTTATGGTCTTTTTCAGTCCGAACTGATGTAGACATTTTTTTGCTGAGAGAGAGCTCATGTCACTACCAAATCAATCAGGGCTAGAAGTTCATGGAATAAAAGTAAAAGAAACTTATTTATTTTTAAGTGCTCCTATGAAATAAATTTAAATTAGAAATTAAACTGAACTTATTTTTTCAAGTGCTCCAATGGGTAGCACACACAGGACGTGAGGCAATGTACAAGTTCATGTAAAAAGAACAACCAAGTTCATGTTAAGTAAATCATTATAAGTTCACAAAGAAACCTAAAAGGAGTTTTGTATTGTTTCTGCTATAACAACTATAACAACCAAGTTAATGTACATCATGGGGCCGGACTGGGACGGCGCTGCAGATCCTGGAGTGGTGGAGACGGAGCTCATGTCACCACCACATCAATTAGGGTACTAGAAGTTCATGGAATATAAGTAAAACAAACTAATTGATTTTGAAGTGCTCCTATGAACTAATTTAAATTAGAAATTTAACTGAACTTAATTTTTCAAGGGCTCCTATGGGCAGTACACGCATAACGTGACAAGGTGATGTACAAGTTCATGTGAAAAGCAAACAAGTTCATGTACAATAAACATTATAAGTTCAAAAAGAAACCTACAAAGAGTTTTGTATTGTTTCTGCTATATAACAACTATAACAACCAAGTTAATGTACCCCATGGAGTCAGACAGGGACGGCGCTGCAGATCCTAGAGTGATGGAGAGGGAGCTTATGGGTAAATTAGGGTACTAGAAGTTCATGGAATATAAATAAAATAAACTAATTAAGTTTCAAGTTCTCCTATGAAGTAAATTGAAAATAGAAATTGAACTGAAGTTAATTTTTCAAGTGCTCCTATGGGTAGTACACGCACAACATGATAAGGCAATGTACAAGTTCATGCAAAAAGAACAACCAAGTTCTTGTACAGTAAACATTATGAGTTTACAAAGAAACCTAAAAAGAGTTTTGTATTGTTTCTGAAAAACTAAGTTAATGTACGCCATGGGGTTGGACTGGGACGGCGCTGCCTGGAGTGGTGGATAGGGAGCTCTTGTCATTACCACATCAATTAGGGTACTAGAAGTTCTAGGAATATAAGTAAAACAAACTAATTGATTTTCAAGTGCTCCTATGCACTAAATTTAAGTTACAAATCGAAATGAATTTAATTTTTCAAGTGCTCCTATGGGTAGTATACGCACAACATGACAAGGCAATGTACAAGGTCATGTAAAAAGAACAAGCAAGTTCATGTACAGTAAACATTATAAGTTCTCAAAGAAACCTAAAAAGAGTTTTGTATTGTGTCTGCTATGACAACTATAACAACCAAGTTAATGTACGCCATGGGTCGGACTGGGAAGGCGCTGTAGATCCTTGAGTGGTGGAGAGGGAGCTCATGTCACTGCCACATCAATTAGGGTACTAAAAGTTCATGGAATATAAGGAAAACAAACTAATTGATTTTTAAGCGCTCTTATGAACTGAACATATATTAGACATTGAACTAAACCTAAACAGTGGAAACTTAGGGTAAGTCAGTCAATTCATACGAACTAGTTCTACTTAGACTGATGTCCTCGCTCCACATGGATGGCTGCAACCATCGTGGACGAGCTCGTGGCCGAGGGCGGCCTAGGCGACCAAAAGGAACTTTAGGTGGTTGTGGAGGTGATTAGAGGAAGCAGGGTTCATGGGTGGCCTTCATCTCGCTGCCGGATACGGGGTGCTCACGCTCATTGACGCCGTCGACGGGATGTGAGGCAGCACCTCTCGTGGACGAGCGGCGCACGCTGCTCGTGGACGGAGATCAATAGAGCCTGGCATTCACTACAACCAAATATAATCCAGTCATATAACAATAAGTAACAGATAACAATTTGTATTTTTGTAAATTTTGAAGGCATCTCTGTACAACAAATTGGAACTTTAGAGAGGATTTTTCCATACAAACTATGCCCATGCCATCCATTTGAATAGATTGAGAGAGAGAGTATTATGTACTAAATTCGTTTAAAGAGCAGTGCAGCTGCACATCTAGGATGGACCTGCCCCAGAGCGAAGTGTTGAGGAACGTAGTAATAATTCAAAAATTTCCTACGTGTCACCAAGATCAATCTAGGAGATGCTAGCAACAAGTGAGAGGGAGTGGATCTTCATACCCTTGAAGATCACTAAGCGGAAGCATTACAAGAACGCGATTGATGGAGTCGTACTCGCGGCGATTCAAATCGCGGAAGATCCGATTCAAGCGCCGAACGGACGGCGCCTCCGCGTTCAACACACGTACAGCCCGGGGACGTCTCCTCCTTCTTGATCCAGCAAGGGGAGAGGAGAAGTTGAGGGAGAGCTCCAGCAGCACGACGGCGTGGTGGCGGTGTAGCTCGTGGTTCTCCGGCAGAGCTTCGCTAAGCACTACGGAGGAGGAGGAGTAGGAGGGGAAAGGGCTGCGCCAGGGGCAAGGGTTGCAGCTCCCATGCAACTCCCCACTATATATAGGGGTGGAGGGGGCTGGTTTCTTGCCCTCCAAGTCCATTGGGGCGTTGGCAAAGGAGGGAGGAAAGAAATCCCATCCTTTCCCTTCCCCACCGATTGTTATCCCCCGTTTTTACGGATCTTGATCTTATCCCTTCGGGATATGATCTTATTCTTTCTAAGGGTGGATCTTGGTGCGCATTGACCAGGGGTGTGGGGCCTTTCCCCCACAACCCACGTTCATGTGGGCCCCCCCATGTAGGTGGGCCCCACTTCAGAACCTTCCCGGTACAATACCGAAAAATCCCGAACATTTTCCGGTGGCCAAAATAGGACTTCCCATATATAAATCTTTACCTACGGACCATTCCGGAACTCCTCGTGATGTCCAGGATCTCATCCGAGACTCTGAACAACTTTCGGTAACCACATACAATTCCCATTACAACTCTAGCATCACCGAACCTTAAGTGTGTAGACCCTACGGGTTCGGGAACCATGCAGACATGACCGAGACACCTCTCCGGCCAATAACCAATAGCGGGATCTGGATACCCATATTGGATCCCACATGTTCCACGATGATCTTATCGGATGAACCACGATGTCAGGGATTCAATCAATCCCGTATACAATTCCCTTTGTCCATCGGTATGTTACTTGCCCAAGATTCGATCGTCGGTATCCCTATACCTTGTTCAATCTCGTTACCGGCAAGTCTCTTTACTCGTTCCGTAACGCATGATCCCGTGGCTAACTCCTTAGTCACATTGAGCTTATTATGATGATGCATTACCGAGTGGGCCCAGAGATACCTCTCTGTCACACGGAGTGACAAATCCCAGTCTCGATTCGTGCCAACCCAACAGACACTTTCGGAGATACCTGTAGTGCACCTTTATAGTCACCCAGTTACGTTGTGACATTTTATACACCCAAAGCATTACTACGCTATCCGGGAGTTGCACAATCTCATGGTCTAAGGAAATGATACTTGACATTAGAAAAGCTCTAGCAAACGAACTACACGATCTTGTGCTATGCTTAGGATTGGGTCTTGTCCATCACATCATTCTCCTAATGATGTGATCCCGTTATCAACGACATCTAATGTCCATGGTTAGGAAACCACAACCATCTATTGATCAACGAGATAGTCAACTAGAGGCTCAATAGGGACATGCTGTGGTCTATGTATTCACACATGTATTATGGTTTCCGGTTAATACAATTATAGCATGAACAATAGACAATTATCATGAACAAGGAAATATAATAATAACCATTTTATTATTACCTCTAGGGCATATTTCCAACAGTCTCCCACTTGCACTAGAGTCAATAATCTAGTTGCATTGTGATGAATCGAACACCCATAGAGTTCTGGTGCTGATCATGTTTTGCTCGTGGAAGAGGTTTAGTCAACGGATCTGCGACATTCAGATCCGTATGTACTTTACAATTATCTATGTCTCCATCTTGAATATATTCACGAATGGAGTTGAAGCGGCGCTTGATGTGCTTGGTCTTCCTGTGAAACCTGGGCTCCTTGGCAATGGAAATATCTCCAGTGTTGTCACAGAAGAGAGTCATTGGGCCCGACTCATTGGGGATCACTCCTAGGTCAGTGATAAACTCCTTCATCCAGACTCCTTCCTGAGCTGCTTCCGAAGCAGCTATGTACTCCGCCTCACATGTAGATCCCGGCACGACGCTTTGCTTGCAACTGCACCAGCTGACTGCCCCACCATTAAAAATGTACACGTATCCGGTTTGTGACTTGGAGTCATCCAGATCTGTGTTAAAGCTAGCATCGACGTAACCCTTTACGACGAGCTCTTCGGCACCTCCATAAACGAGAAACATATCCTTAGTCCTTTTCAGGTACTTCAGGATATTCTTGACCGCTGTCCAGTGTTCCATTCCGGGATCACTTTGGTACCTCCCTACCAAACTTATGGCAAGGTTCACATCAGGTCTGGTACACAGCATGGCATACATAATAGAGCCTATGGCTGAGGCATAGGGGATGACACTCATCTTTTCTCTTTCTTCTGCCGAGGTCAGGCGTTGAGCTGCACTCAATCTCACACCTTGCAATACAGGCAAGAACCCTTTCTTGGACTGATCCATATTGAACTTCTTCAATATCTTGTCAAGGTATGTGCTTTGTGAAAGACCAATGAGGCGTCTCGATCTATCTCTATAGATCTTGATGCCTAATATGTAAGCAGCTTCTCCTAGGTCCTTCATTGAAAAACACTTCTTCAAGTAGGCCTTTATGCTTTCGAAAGTTCTATATCATTTCCAATCAACAGTATGTCATCCACATATAATATGAGAAATGCTACAAAGCTCCCACTCACTTTCTTGAAAATACAGGCTTCTCCATAAGTCTGTATAAACCCAAATGCTTTGATCATTTCATCAAAGCGAATGTTCCAACTCCGAGATGCTTGCACCAGCCCATAGATGAAGCGCTGGAGCTTGCATACTTGGTCAGCATTCTTAGGATCGACCAAACCTTCCGGCTGCATCATATACAATTCTTCCTTAGGAAACCATTAAGGAATGCCGTTTTGACGTCCATTTGCCAGATCTCATAATCATAGAATGCGGCAATTGCTAACATGATTTGGACGGACTTCAGCTTCGCTACGGGTGAGAAGGTCTCATCGTAGTCAACCCCTTGAACTTGTCGATAACCCTTAGCGACAAGCCGAGCCTTATAGACGGTCACATTACCATCCGCGTCAGTCTTCTTCTTAAAGATTCACTTATTCTCTATGGCTTGCCGATCATCGGGCAAGTCCGTCAAAGTCCATACTTTGTTTTAATACAGGGATCCTATCTCGGATTTAATGGCTTCAAGCCATTTCTTGGAATCCGGGCCCGCCATCGCTTCTTCATAGTTCGAAGGTTCACCGTTGTCTAACAACATGATTTCCAGGACAGGGTTGCCGTACCACTCTGGTGCGGAACATGTCCTCGTGGACCTTCGAAGTTCAGTAGCAACTTGACCCGAAGTTTCATGATCATCATAATTAACTTCCTCTCTAGTTGGTGCAGGCACCACAGAAACATCTTCCTGAGCTGCGCTACTCTCTGGTTCAAGAGGGGGTACCTCGTCAAGTTCTACTTTCCTCCCACTTACTTCTTTCAAGAGAAACTCTTTCTCCAGAAAGGATCCTTTCTTGGCAACTCACAGGAACAATCTTGGAGAGCGTGTGTAGAATTGTAGATAGTCAGTCAAATTAAAAAATGAAGTCACAGCAGAGAACAGTTGATCCGAAAGACCTGCCGTTCCAATGCACAAACATTCAGATGCGTGTTTAGGAAGATGACAAAAAGCACGAACATGACATCTCCTAGCCAGCTAATGTACAATGATAGAGATAATACATACTTGGCTCCGGTGAAGAGGAAGGCAGCGGGGCAAGACCGAGTGTCCGGGCAAGCCGAGTCAGGCAAACCGTCGAACGGCTGGGTGGCGGTCCTGACGGCCCTAGGCTCAGGCCGGGGCAGCTGAATGCTGAAGCACGGCTGGTTGCCGCGGACGGCACAACCGGCCCTGGACTCGGATGGGGATCGGGCAGGTGCCGACCTGATCTTGCGTGGAGTACTGGACGCCGCACTCGGTCCTCCTGCAGCCGCCGTCCGCGGCCGTGTCGACACAGGCCCAAGCGCAGCGGTACTTGGGGTTGCCGATCTCGCGATCGATGACGCGCTGCATCACCACCACCAGCACATAGAGGAGGGTAAAGGCATGGCTGGCAGAGGTGTCCCGACTGTGACCTGGATGGGGATCAGCGCCGATCTTGGTAGTATGAACGTCTAGGACCCTGGCAGAGGTGTCCCGACTGTGACCTGGATGGGGATCAGCGCCGGCTCCTGAAGCGGATCCGCGATGGCAAGGGATCCGCGATGGCAAGGGGTTCGGCAGCGTCAAATTTTGCCGTCGACGTAGCGACGAGATCGGCGGCGGCGAAGGGTTCGGCGGTGCAGGGATCAAGGGCGCTTGATGAGCGAGCGAGGGCGGCGGCGAAGGGATCCTGGCAGAGGTGTCCCGACTGTGACCTGGATGGGATTGAGGGCAGTCTGATCGCCTCGCTCGCTCGTGCGTGTGCGAGTCATCTATTTTTTTTCGTAGGCTTTTTTTCGTAGGTTTTTTTTCGCAGGTTTTTTTTTGTTCGAGCGCTCGCTCCCTCCTAACTCTGATCGCCTCGCTCGCTCCTGGATCGCTCCCTCCTAACGTGGTTTTGATGGGGTTTTTTTGTCGAGGGGATTGTTACCTGCGGGGAGGTGGGAGGTGGAAGGAGAGATGAAAATAAACCAGGCGAAGCGTGGGAGTTGGGACGGAAAAAACCATGGAACGGAGACTACCAACTGCTCCATTAGGAGTAGAGATACAGGATTATGCGAGGGTGGAAAAATCAACTTTTACATCTCTTGAAACAAGTGCCCCTATAGCGTCGCATTATCTAGATGGACAAGTACCCGACTCCCATCCATGCGAGAGTCCTACTGCAGGCTCTACTTCTTCTCATATGTCACGCTACTACTACACAATGTAAATCGGGGATACAAAATAGTTAGTTCTATTTTTGATAATCTTTTTTTTGACAGCACGTATACATGTGTAATAATTTTCTTATTTTTTCTTGAAGTAGGTATTTTGCTAGTGCATGACGACCATGCCTTTTTTTTTTAATTTTCCCACGTGGTGGTTGTTTATTAATCATTCGAAAATCATACTAATTTCCATTGTTTATTTGTTATTCCATAGGTCGAATCATCGATGGCATCGATAAGGAGAAGATCAATTTACACGGGTTGTGCGTTTTAGACAAAGTCGTTGGTGACTATTGTTGCAAAGTGACGAATACGTGTTTCATAGACTTTCAGACATGCCTTGATAGGTGCAACCAACCTGCAGGCATGGTGGCGATGGACACCCCTCCTTCACCTACCCTATTCCCGTCAAATTGAACTTTTTATTGGATAAATAATGTGTGGTGTGCGAAAAAATATCTGGAATAAAAAGAAGTATCTATGTTGTTGTTATATTTGTCATATTGCGATTTAATTTTGGGCAGCAGTAGAGAGTAGTAGGTATCTTCGGGAATAAAAATACAAATTTTTCTTTTTGGTTGGATGAGGAAATCACCACCCGAGAACACGCATGATTTTCCTTATTCATACGAAGGAAATACTTCGCTGAAATATGTCCGCTAAATCCTCCATTCTTAGAAATTGTGAAGCCTACTTTACTATATTGGAAGCATTTATTAGCTGTGAATAATAGAAATATTTACTTCAGGAAACTACAACTTGCATGTAGTATCTATCTATATCTTTATACATACAAATGGAGTATAACAATACCCAAAGGACTAGATCCAATTTGTCTCGACCATTAAACTTGGTCCCCAATGAACGATCGTGAGCACTCAACATGTTTAATATGCATTAAAATATTGTACCAAATATCATTAATGACTGTAGTTATATAATTAACGCGGAAATAATATTCTACCTAAAATATGTGAGCAATTAATATACTACCAGATATTAATATGCTGCTGCGGCGGCGGCGGCTCGGCCTAGGGCTTGGGATCTTGCTCTCCTGGCCCATGGGGCGGGGTCCGGTCCTGCTGGTCGTGGAGCTGGAAGAGCCGGAGCAGCGTCGTCCTCCCCTTCCCCTCCGCTAGCACGGCCGCGATGGCTGGTCGAGGAGGTTGGGGAGGAGGGGGAAGGGGAGACGGGGAGGGGGCCGGCGGCGTGGCGGGAGCGCTGCAGCGGAGAGGCGCTTGAGGAGGATGGCGGAGCAGAAGCCCGTGAAGGGCATCTGCGACGGGTGCCTGGCGCACTATGACAGGTCGGGATTATTCATCGCCCGCCGGCCTCCGCCACCGCCGCCGCCGCCCGGGGACCGGAGGCGCAGCAATTTCGCGGCGGGGAATGGGATTGATTTGGTTTGACCGAAAAAGGCTAGGGATTTGACCAGTCCGCCACTCGGCTCCTACCTCAGTGCCTCAGTGGGTGGGGAATCGAATTAGAGGGAGAGAAAGAGAGATACGAGGGAGAGCCGTTGTGTGGTTGCCTCGTTTTGTCTCGCTCCTTCCCACGCACACCTCACTGCCAAGTGGGCCCGCCCTCCCAGCACAACGGCTCTCCCATCCACACTCCCAGGAACAAAATCGCAAAAGCCACATGGAAGATTGGAGAGCAGGGGTGATGAACTGCAAGCGTCCACCGTAGGCCAACCGAAAGCGCGATACGAAAGAAAGACCAACCGGAAGCGCGATACGCAAGACAGTCCAACCGATACTTTTCGACCGAAGCATGACAAAGGAAGAAGAAGACATAGATTAAAACATAGGCTGATTGATTGATTGATTTGCGCGCTTCAGTTAACAATTGGTCGTCACCCTTTTACATTATATAGGGTGGTTGGCCTTTCCGTGTAAGTCACGGTCGCGTACATGTTCGTGTCCGCGTACATGGACGAAGACCATGTTGATTCAGGACCAACGATGTACTACACCAGGGGTGGCTCGTCTACAAGGAGCCCAGCAGTAGGCCTGCCTGAGGGCCCAGAAGGCTGCTCGCTCCTGCAGGAGTTTTTGGGATTCTCCCAGTTATAAGGGTGAAGCAGAATGGTAGCAAGTATTTTTCTCTGTTAGAGAACCAAGGTTATCAATCCACTAGGAGTCTCCCGAGTTAATAAGGTTAACAGTACTTGGGCAAAACACACATACACACACTAGTCCCCAACATGGAAAGAGGGTTGTCAATCCACTTGTCATGCTAGTTACAATATTAAACTGCAAGTGATAGAGATAGTTGATAGCAATGTAACACAACAAAAAATAGAAGTAGCAATTTTGCAGAAGAATTTACTAATGGAGAATAGACCTAGGGGCCATAGGTTGGCTAGTGGTATCTCTCTCGTAAACATGCAAATGTCATGGTAAATAAATTACAGTTAAGCAATAATTAAATTGCAATATTTATGACTATGATCATTCATGGTACAATCTCATATAGGAATTACGTCCGTGATAAATAGACCATTAATCCACCTGCATCTACTACTAATACTCCAATCCAAAAACACTATCTAGCATGCATCTCAATATATTAAGTTTTCAAGAAACAGAATATCACAGTAAGCAAGATGACATAATGTAGACAAGAAGACATCAATCAATATGATGAAATCCCAGCAATACAATATGTGTATCTTCCCTTTTTGTCACTTGGTTAGATCACCACAAGATTGAACCCACAACAAGGCACCACTCCCTCTAAATAAAAGACCAATCGAACTTGTCCAAAGAAGGTAGATAGATCAGAGAGCATGCAAAGCAATTTAATTATACAGCAAGAAAACCTAAAAAATTCAATTGATTTCAATGAACAATCTGATCATTAAGTAAAAAATCATCATATCACAACAAACACACCACCGATTACATTGAATTGATATCGATCATGTGAGGAAGCTCATGGGAACATGATATTGAAGATCCGAGAGAGAGAGAGAGAGAGAGAGAGAGAGGACCCTAAGGTCCTAATGGAAGTACTCACACGTGGTCATGGAGGAAGCATGGTTGATGAAGAAGCCTCCAGTAATAGATTCCTCCTTCGACAAGGCTCCGACACATGTATGTAGTTCTATTTTGTTTGCATTTTTGAACATTTTCATGATGGCCCCTATGACAATTATATGCTTTTAATTTTACTTTTTATCATATTCGAACTTTGAAAGTCGACATATTCGGACTTATAGTCTAGCATAAAAGGCATGGCTAGCTTAATGTCAGCCGACGGCGAGTTTCCGATGACTACGTCAAGAAGGGCCATTTTTTCATCACACTTGGGAGAGAGAGTCATAATAGATTTACTGCCAATTTTTCATCACACTTGGGAGCGTCATAATAGGTTTACTTACTGGGCAGTAACACATGAACTCCTCAGTCAATAATACATGAACTACTAGGAACATCATTTTTACCGATCACTTAAAAACATAGAGCATTACACAAAGAGAAACACTGAACAGTGAATGTCAAAATAACTCTCACATCCATCATACTTCATACACTGGGAGCTTTCACTTGAATAGAAAAAATTATTTATCCCTCTAAAATCGAAACACAAAACCCTAAAGAAAACAAATGTTGGCTACTCATTGACATAATAACAAACAGGAGCACAAAATAATAGCTTTTCGCCAATGTCAGCAGGGGGCATCGTTGCATTTTTCTCGCTGTCGTTGTTGCCTTCCTGGACGGTTGAAAGTGCTCGTCCTGGTCATTTAGTGTCATGGGCAACTACGCCTGAAAGTGCTCTTCCTAGTCTCCACTGTCCCAAAACCCCTAAACCATTAAAAATCAATAGATTTAGACAACGAAAATAGAAATGCACGAATGAATCTCCTTCTCAACATCAGTGATGAAGGATGCAATAAATATCATCCACCAAATGCCAAAGTGTAGAATAAATGAGAGCAAAAATAAATGGCGCCTTAGATTTCCCAGGTTTCTTTGTGAGCCACCTTGGGTTTTTTTTCTCGTTGAATTTTTCTTCCTCTAAAGTTATGGTCTTTTTCAGTCCGAACTGATGTAGACATTTTTTTGCTGAGAGAGAGCTCATGTCACTACCAAATCAATCAGGGCTAGAAGTTCATGGAATAAAAGTAAAAGAAACTTATTTATTTTTAAGTGCTCCTATGAAATAAATTTAAATTAGAAATTAAACTGAACTTATTTTTTCAAGTGCTCCAATGGGTAGCACACACAGGACGTGAGGCAATGTACAAGTTCATGTAAAAAGAACAACCAAGTTCATGTTAAGTAAATCATTATAAGTTCACAAAGAAACCTAAAAGGAGTTTTGTATTGTTTCTGCTATAACAACTATAACAACCAAGTTAATGTACATCATGGGGCCGGACTGGGACGGCGCTGCAGATCCTGGAGTGGTGGAGACGGAGCTCATGTCACCACCACATCAATTAGGGTACTAGAAGTTCATGGAATATAAGTAAAACAAACTAATTGATTTTGAAGTGCTCCTATGAACTAATTTAAATTAGAAATTTAACTGAACTTAATTTTTCAAGGGCTCCTATGGGCAGTACACGCATAACGTGACAAGGTGATGTACAAGTTCATGTGAAAAACAAACAAGTTCATGTACAATAAACATTATAAGTTCAAAAAGAAACCTAGAAAGAGTTTTGTATTGTTTCTGCTATATAACAACTATAACAACCAAGTTAATGTACCCCATGGAGTCAGACAGGGACGGCGCTGCAGATCCTAGAGTGATGGAGAGGGAGCTTATGGGTAAATTAGGGTACTAGAAGTTCATGGAATATAAATAAAATAAACTAATTAATTTTCAAGTTCTCCTATGAAGTAAATTGAAAATAGAAATTGAACTGAAGTTAATTTTTCAAGTGCTCCTATGGGTAGTACACGCACAACATGATAAGGCAATGTACAAGTTCATGCAAAAAGAACAACCAAGTTCTTGTACAGTAAACATTATGAGTTTACAAAGAAACCTAAAAAGAGTTTTGTATTGTTTCTGAAAAACTAAGTTAATGTACGCCATGGGGTTGGACTGGGACGGCGCTGCCTGGAGTGGTGGATAGGGAGCTCTTGTCATTACCACATCAATTAGGGTACTAGAAGTTCTAGGAATATAAGTAAAACAAACTAATTGATTTTCAAGTCCTCCTATGAACTAAATTTAAGTTACAAATCGAAATGAATTTAATTTTTCAAGTGCTCCTATGGGTAGTATACGCACAACATGACAAGGCAATGTACAAGGTCATGTAAAAAGAACAAGCAAGTTCATGTACAGTAAACATTATAAGTTCTCAAAGAAACCTAAAAAGAGTTTTGTATTGTGTCTGCTATGACAACTATAACAACCAAGTTAATGTACGCCATGGGTCGGACTGGGAAGGCGCTGTAGATCCTTGAGTGGTGGAGAGGGAGCTCATGTCACTGCCACATCAATTAGGGTACTAAAAGTTCATGGAATATAAGGAAAACAAACTAATTGATTTTTAAGCGCTCTTATGAACTGAACATATATTAGACATTGAACTAAACCTAAACAGTGGAAACTTAGGGTAAGTCAGTCAATTCATACGAACTAGTTCTACTTGGACTGATGTCCTCGCTCCACATGGATGGCTGCAACCATCGTGGACGAGCTCGTGGCCGAGGGCGGCCTAGGCGACCAAAAGGAACTTTAGGTGGTTGTGGAGGTGATTAGAGGAAGCAGGGTTCATGGGTGGCCTTCATCTCGCTGCCGGATACGGGGTGCTCACGCTCATTGACGCCGTCGACGGGATGTGAGGCAGCACCTCTCGTGGACGAGCGGCGCACGCTGCTCGTGGACGGAGATCAATAGAGCCTGGCATTCACTACAACCAAATATAATCCAGTCATATAACAATAAGTAACAGATAAAAATTTGTATTTTTGTAAATTTTGAAGGCATCTCTGTACAACAAATTGGAACTTTAGAGAGGATTTTTCCATACAAACTATGTCCATGCCATCCATTTGAATAGATTGAGAGAGAGAGTATTATGTACTAAATTCGTTTAAAGAGCAGTGCAGCTGCACATCTAGGATGGACCTGCCCCAGAGCGAAGTGTTGGGGAACGTAGTAATAATTCAAAAATTTCCTACGTGTCACCAAGATCAATCTAGGAGATGCTAGCAACAAGTGAGAGGGAGTGCATCTTCATACCCTTGAAGATCACTAAGCGGAAGCATTACAAGAACGCGATTGATGGAGTCGTACTCGCGGCGATTCAAATCGCGGAAGATCCGATTCAAGCGCCGAACGGACGGCGCCTCCGCGTTCAACACACGTACAGCCCGGGGACGTCTCCTCCTTCTTGATCCAGCAAGGGGAGAGGAGAAGTTGAGGGAGAGCTCCAGCAGCACGACGGCGTGGTGGCGGTGTAGCTCGTGGTTCTCCGGCAGAGCTTCGCTAAGCACTACGGAGGAGGTGGAGTAGGAGGGGGAAGGGCTGCGCCAGGGGCAAGGGTTGCAGCTCCCATGCAACTCCCCACTATATATAGGGGTGGAGGGGGCTGGTTTCTTGCCCTCCAAGTCCATTGGGGCATTGGCAAAGGAGGGAGGAAAGAAATCCCATCCTTTCCCTTCCCCACCGATTGTTATCCCCCGTTTTTAGGGATCTTGATCTTATCCCTTCGGGATATGATCTTATTCTTTCTAAGGGTGGATCTTGGTGCGCATTGACCAGGGGTGTGGGGCCTTCCCCCCACAACCCACGTTCATGTGGGCCCCCCCATGTAGGTGGGCCCCACTTCAGAACCTTCCCGGTACAATACCGAAAAATCCCGAACATTTTCCGGTGGCCAAAATAGGACTTCCCATATATAAATCTTTACCTACGGACCATTCCGGAACTCCTCGTGATGTCCAGGATCTCATCCGAGACTCTGAACAACTTTCGGTAACCACATACAATTCCCATTACAACTCTAGCGTCACCGAACCTTAAGTGTGTAGACCCTACGGGTTCGGGAACCATGCAGACATGACCGAGACACCTCTCCGGCCAATAACCAATAGCGGGATCTGGATACCCATATTGGATCCCACATGTTCCACGATGATCTTATCGGATGAACCACGATGTCAGGGATTCAATCAATCCCGTATACAATTCCCTTTGTCCATCGGTATGTTACTTGCCCAAGATTCGATCGTCGGTATCCCTATACCTTGTTCAATCTCGTTACCGGCAAGTCTCTTTACTCGTTCCGTAACGCATGATCCCGTGGCTAACTCCTTAGTCACATTGAGCTTATTATGATGATGCATTACCGAGTGGGCCCAGAGATACCTCTCTGTCACACGGAGTGACAAATCCCAGTCTCGATTCGTGCCAACCCAACAGACACTTTCGGAGATACCTGTAGTGCACCTTTATAGTCACCCAGTTACGTTGTGACATTTTATACACCCAAAGCATTACTACGCTATCCGGGAGTTGCACAATCTCATGGTCTAAGGAAATGATACTTGACATTAGAAAAGCTCTAGCAAACGAACTACACGATCTTGTGCTATGCTTAGGATTGGGTCTTGTCCATCACATCATTCTCCTAATGATGTGATCCCGTTATCAACGACATCTAATGTCCATGGTTAGGAAACCACAACCATCTATTGATCAACGAGATAGTCAACTAGAGGCTCAATAGGGACATGCTGTGGTCTATGTATTCACACATGTATTATGGTTTCCGGTTAATACAATTATAGCATGAACAATAGACAATTATCATGAACAAGGAAATATAATAATAACCATTTTATTATTACCTCTAGGGCATATTTCCAACAGTCTCCCACTTGCACTAGAGTCAATAATCTAGTTGCATTGTGATGAATCGAACACCCATAGAGTTCTGGTGCTGATCATGTTTTGCTCGTGGAAGAGGTTTAGTCAACGGATCTGCGACATTCAGATCCGTATGTACTTTACAATTATCTATGTCTCCATCTTGAATATATTCACGAATGGAGTTGAAGCGGCGCTTGATGTGCTTGGTCTTCCTGTGAAACCTGGGCTCCTTGGCAATGGAAATATCTCCAGTGTTGTCACAGAAGAGAGTCATTGGGCCCGACTCATTGGGGATCACTCCTAGGTCAGTGATAAACTCCTTCATCCAGACTCCTTCCTGAGCTGCTTCCGAAGCAGCTATGTACTCCGCCTCACATGTAGATCCCGCCACGACGCTTTGCTTGCAACTGCACCAGCTGACTGCCCCACCATTCAAAATGTACACGTATCCGGTTTGTGACTTGGAGTCATCCAGATCTGTGTTAAAGCTAGCATCGACGTAACCCTTTACGACGAGCTCTTCGGCACCTCCATAAACGAGAAACATATCCTTAGTCCTTTTCAGGTACTTCAGGATATTCTTGACCGCTGCCAGTGTTCCATTCCGGGATCACTTTGGTACCTCCCTACCAAACTTATGGCAAGGTTCACATCAGGTCTGGTACACAGCATGGCATACATAATAGAGCCTATGGCTGAGGCATAGGGGATGACACTCATCTTTTCTCTTTCTTCTGCAGAGGTCAGGCGTTGAGCTGCACTCAATCTCACACCTTGCAATACAGGCAAGAACCCTTTCTTGGACTGATCCATATTGAACTTCTTCAATATCTTGTCAAGGTATGTGCTTTGTGAAAGACCAATGAGGCGTCTCGATCTATCTCTATAGATCTTGATGCCTAATATGTAAGCAGCTTCTCCTAGGTCCTTCATTGAAAAACACTTCTTCAAGTAGGCCTTTATGCTTTCGAAAGTTCTATATCATTTCCAATCAACAGTATGTCATCCACATATAATATGAGAAATGCTACAAAGCTCCCACTCACTTTCTTGAAAATACAGGCTTCTCCATAAGTCTGTATAAACCCAAACGCTTTGATCATTTCATCAAAGCGAATGTTCCAACTCCGAGATGCTTGCACCAGCCCATAGATGGAGCGCTGGAGCTTGCATACTTTGTCAGCATTCTTAGGATCGACCAAACCTTCCGGCTGCATCATATACAATTCTTCCTTAGGAAACCATTAAGGAATGCCGTTTTGACGTCCATTTGCTAGATCTCATAATCATAGAATGCGGCAATTGCTAACATGATTTGGACGGGCTTCAGCTTCGCTACGGGTGAGAAGGTCACATCGTAGTCAACCCCTTGAACTTGTCGATAACCCTTAGCGACAAGCCGAGCCTTATAGACGGTCACATTACCATCCGCGTCAGTCTTCTTCTTAAAGATCCACTTATTCTCTATGGCTTGCCGATCATCGGGCAAGTCCGTCAAAGTCCATACTTTGTTTTAATACATGGATCCTATCTCGGATTTAATGGCTTCAAGCCATTTCTTGGAATCCGGGCCCGCCATCGCTTCTTCATAGTTCGAAGGTTCACCGTTGTCTAACAACATGATTTCCAGGACAGGGTTGCCGTACCACTCTGGTGCGGAACATGTCCTCGTGGACCTTCGAAGTTCAGTAGCAACTTGACCCGAAGTTTCATGATCATCATAATTAACTTCCTCTCTAGTTGGTGCAGGCACCACAGAAACATCTTCCTGAGCTGCGCTACTCTCTGGTTCAAGAGGGGGTACCTCGTCAAGTTCTACTTTCCTCCCACTTACTTCTTTCAAGAGAAACTCTTTCTCCAGAAAGGATCCTTTCTTGGCAACAAAGATCTTGCCTTCGGATCTGAGGTAGAAGGTATACCAAATAGTTTCCTTAGGGTATCCTATGAAGACGCATTTTTCCGATTTGGGTTCGAGCTTTTCAGGTTGAAGTTTCTTGACATAAGCATCGCATCCCCAAACTTTCAGAAACGACAGCTTAGGTTTCTTCCCAAACCATAATTCATACGGTGTCATCTCAACGGATTTAGATGGTGCCCTATTTAAAGTGAATGCGGCAGTCTCTAAAGCATAACCCCAAAATGATAGCGGTAGATCGGTAAGAGGCATCATAGATCGCACCATATCCAATAGAGTGTGATTACGACGTTCGGACACACCATTACGCTGAGGTGTTCCAGGCGGCGTGAGTTGTGAAACAATTCCACATTTCCTTAAGTGCGTGCCAAACTCGTGACTCAAGTATTCTCCTCCATGATCTGATCGTAAGAACTTTATTTTCCTGTCACGTTGATTCTCTACCTCGGTCTGAAATTCCTTGAACTTTTCAAAGGTCTCAGACTTGTGTTTCATTAAGTAGACATACCCATATCTACTTAAGTCATCAGTGAGGGTGAGAACATAACGATAGCCACCGCGAGCCTCAATGCTCATTGGACCGCATACATCAGTATGTATTATTTCCAACAAGCTGGTTGCTCGCTCCATTGTTCCGGAGAACAGAGTCTTGGTCATTTTGCCCATGAGGCATGGTTCGCACGTGTCAAATGATTCATAATCAAGAGACTCCAGAAGTCCATCTGCATGGAGTTTCTTCATGCGTTTGACACCAATGTGACCAAGGCGGCAGTGCCACAAGTATGTGGGACTATCATTATCAACCTTACATCTTTTGGCATTCACACTATGAATATGTGTAACATCACGTTCGAGATTCAATAAAAATAAACCATTGACCAGCGGGGCATGACCATAAAACATATCTCTCATATAAATAGAACAACCATTATTCTCGGATTTAAATGAGTAGCCATCTCACATTAAACGAGATCCAGATACAATGTTCATGCTCAAAGCTGGCACTAAATAACAATTATTGAGGTTTAAAACTAATCCCGAAGGTAAATGTAGAGGTAGCATGCCGACGGCGATCACATCGACCTTGGAACCATTCCCGACACGCATCGTCACCTCGTCCTTCGCCAGTCTTCGCTTATTCCGCAGCTCCTGTTTTGAGTTACAAATGTGAGCAACCGCACCGGTATCAAATACCCAGGAGCTAGTACGAGCGCTGGTAAGGTACACATCAATAACATGTATATCATATATACCTTTGGCGTTGCCGGCCTTCTTATCCGCTAAGTACTTGGGGCAGTTCCGCTTCCAGTGACCATTTCCCTTGCAATAAAAGCACTCAGTCTCAGGCTTGGTTCCATTCTTTGGCTTCTTCCCGGCAACTGACTTACCGGGCGCGGCAACTCCCTTGCTGTCCTTCTTGAAGTTCTTCTTACCCTTGCCTTTCTTGAAACTAGTGGTCTTATTCACCATCAACACTTGATGTTCCTTTTTGATCTCCACCTCCGCTGATTTCAGCATTGAATATAACTCAGGAATGGACTTCTCCATCCCTTGCATATTGTAGTTCATCACAAAGCTCTTGTAGCTAGGTGGAAGCGACTGCCAGGCGTTCATAACATCTTGAGTTTCTGGGAAAATGGGTGCGTCACCTAGCGGTGCTTCAAGGACATATGCTTTCTTGGCAGCTATGAGGATGATCCTCAAGTTACGGACCCAGTCCGTATAGTTGCTACCATCGTCTTTTAGCTTGGTTTTCTCTAGGAACGCGTTGAAGTTGAGGGCAACATTAGCATGGGCCATTGGATCTACAAGATAGGTTGTAAAGACAATTTTAGACTAAGTTCATGATAATTAAGTTCATCTGATCAAATTATTTAATGAACTCCCACTCAGATAGACATCCCTGTAGTCATCTAAGTGATACATGATCCGAATCGACTAGGCCGTGTCTGATCATCACGTGAGACGGACTAGTCATCAACGGTGAACATCTCCATGTTGATCGCATCTACTATACGACT
This sequence comes from Thinopyrum elongatum, assembly GCA_011799875.1. NCBI lineage: Eukaryota > Viridiplantae > Streptophyta > Magnoliopsida > Poales > Poaceae > Thinopyrum > Thinopyrum elongatum. The sequence goes on along the minus strand of CM022302.1, from coordinate 11,282,773 downwards.
CATGTTTGACCTTTCAGTCTCTCATGTTCCGAGGCCATGTCTGTACATGCTAGGCTTGTCAAGTCAACCTAAGTGTTTCGCATGTGTAAATCTGGCTTACACCCATTGTATGCGAACGTTAGAATCTATCACACCCGATCATCACGTGGTGCTTAGAAACAATGAACCTTCGCAACGGTGCACACTTAGGGGGAACACATTTCTTGAAATTTTTTAGTGAGGGATCATCTTAATTATGCTACCGTCGTTCTAAGCAAATAAGATGTAAACATCACATGCAAATCATAAAGTGACATGATATGGCCAATATCATCTTGCGCTTTTGATCTCCATCTTCGAGGCGCGGCATGATCACCATCGTCACCGGCATGACACCATGATCTCCATCATCATGTCTTCATGAAGTTGTCTCGCCAACTATTACTTCTACTACTATGGCTAACGGTTAGCAATAAAGTAAAGTAATTACATGGCGTTTTCATTGACACGCAGGTCATACAATAAATTAAGACAACTCCTATGGCTCCTGCTGGTTGTCATACTCATCGACATGCAAGTCATGATTCCTATTACAAGAACATGATCAATCTCATACATCACATATATAATTCATCACATCCTTTTGGCCATATCACATCACATAGCATACCCTGCAAAAACAAGTTAGACGTCCTCTAATTGTTGTTGCATGTTTTACGTGGCTGCTATGGGTTTCTAGCAAGAACGTTTCTTACGTACGTAAAAGCCACAACGGTGATATGCCAATTGCTATTTACCCTTCATAAGGACCCTCTTCATCGAATCCGATCCGACTAAAGTGGGAGAGACAGACACCCGCTAGCCACCTTATGCAACAAGTGCATGTCAGTCGGTGGAACCTGTCTCACGTAAGCGTATGTGTAAGGTCGGTCCGGGCCGCTTCATCCCACAATGCCACCGAATCAAGATACGACTAATAACGGTAAGCAAATTGAACAAATCATCGCCCACAACTACTTGTGTTCTACTCGTGCATAGAATCTACGCATTAACCTGGTTCTGATACCACTGTTGGGGAACGTAGTAATAATTAAAAAAATTCCTACGTGTCACCAAGATCAATCTAGGAGATGCTAGCAACAAGTTAGAGGGAGTGCATCTTCGTACTCTTGAAGATAGCTAAGCGGAAGCATTACATGAACGCGGTTGATGGAGTCGTACTCGCGGTGATTCAAATTGCGGAAGATCTGATTCAAGCGCCGAACGGACGGCGCCTCCTCGTTCAACACACGTACAGCCCGGGGACGTCTCCTCCTTCTTGATCTAGCAAGGGGAGAGGAGAAGTTGAGGGAGACCTCCGGCAGCACGACGGCGTGCTGGCGGTGGAGCTCGTGGTTCTCCGGCAGAGCTTCGCTAAGCACTACGGAGGAGGAGGAGTAGGAGGGGGAAGGGCTGCGCCAGGGGCAACGGTTGCAGCTCCCATGCACCTCCCCACTATATATATGGGTGGAGGGGGCTGGTTTCTTGCCCTCCAAGTCCATTGGGGCATTGGCAAAGGTGGGAGGAAAGAAATCCCATCCTTTCCCTTCCCCACCGATTGTTATCCCCCCTTTTTAGGGATCTTGATCTTATCCCTTCGGGATATGATCTTATTCCTTCTAAGGGGGGATCTTGGTGCGCCTTGACCAGGGGTCTGGGGCCTTACCCCCACTACCCACGTTCATGTGGGCCCCCCCATGCAGGTGGGCCCCACTTTGGAACCTTCTAGAACCTTCCCGGTACAATACCGAAAAATCCCTAACATTTTTCAGTGGCCAAAATAGGACTTCCCATATATAAATCTTTACCTCTGGACCATTCCGGAACTCCTCGTGACGTCCAAGATCTCGTCTGAGACTCCAAACAGCTTTCGGTAACCACATACAATTCCCATTACAACTCTAGCGTCACCGAACCTTAAGTGTGTAGACCCTACGGGTTCGGGAACCATGCAGACATGACCGAGACACCTCTCCGGCCAATAACCAATCACTGGTAGAAAAAGGCCCATTTGTCCCGGTTCCAGAGGCCCATTTGTCCCGGTTCTGGAACCGGGACTAAAGGGTCGGGACTAAAGCCCAATACCTTTAGTCCCGGTTCGCCTACGAACCGAGACAGATGGGGCTCCACGTGGCCGCTGCTGCTTGCCCAGGCAGGAGGGCCTTTTGTCCCTGTTGGTAGCACCAACTGGGACCAAAAAGCCTCCACGCGTCAGCAGTTCAGGGGCTGGGGTTTTTTTTTTGAAAGGGGGTGGGTTTGGGGGTTTTGTAGGGTATATATTGTGTTAGCTAGGTAATAGAGAGAAGTGACCTCTCTTATCTCCATGCTTGGTCGACGCTACGTACTATACGTATAGAGAGAACTCGCGACACGCTAGCTAGTAAGGAAATGAAGGAAACCATTAAGTATACAAGATCGTCATGAACATATATATATATACAGAGAGAAGTGATCGACCTCCTCCTTCTCCGAGAAATTGGTCAAACAACAAGTTTTCGTATATCTATCCGACGCTACTAGCTACATATATACAATATAAGATCTCTTACAATCCCTAACATCTGATGTCAAGTTCCACATGGTATTCTGTGGCTTTATTGATGACGTGGTCAAGAAACAATCCCGCCAATTCCTCTTGAATTGCTTTTATGCGATCTTGTGGTAGGAGTTCATCCCGCATCTGCCACATCTAATTTGAAGAAGGGGGTCAATACATATATATGAATGAAACTCAACACAAATGATGGTAATAAAATAAAATTGTGAATATTATTGCTTACGCACTTCATATTGTTTTTCAGAGTAGCCCCGCTCACAGGTCGTGTGGCGGATGAACTCGCAAATGTAGTATCCACAAAAATCAGTCCCGCCTTCCTGCCACAACCACTTTACAAGAAATAGAGGTCAATCAAACTGATAAGCAAGCATGCTAAATGGTATTGATGAAACTAGCTAGAATCAATGGGAGATGCGCGGAACTAGCTACTAGTACTTACTTTCGGGTGTGTAAATCAGAGCTCCCCCGGCAGTCCCGGAGCTTTAGCGGTGAACTCTTTCCAAACCCTGCCAGACAAAGAAAACAATTATTGATATCAGGAAATGAACAAAGTTGCCGATATGGTGCGATAACGATCGATTGAACTTACTTCTCGAGCATTTTAGTCATGGCCGCATACTCCTTGGGATCTTTTCGTCTCGAGTCTAAGACGGTTACTAGTCCCTGCTCAAGCTTAATCTCTAGGAGAATAAAGTGGAAGCTGCGCACGCATGCATAACTCATCAATTACATTACTATAACTTCGAGTAGTAAGGGAAAGCGAATATGCACAAGACAGTAACACTCACTTGAAGTTGTAAGGAAAGAGTATTTTATCTTTGTTTTGATTTCGAAGCAATGATTGTAGCAAGTTGGCCTCGGTTTCTTTGGCATTATATTTAACCGTCCATTCATCTATGAGATTTGTGTTAATGAACCCAATATCATAGATTTGTGCTTTTCCGCATTCGACGATCTTCAGTCTGCATAATATAGTGAGGATAATTATATATACATGCAATGAAAGAGCTGAGCTATATATAGAGACTTAATTACAGAAGTAGTACTTACAGACAGTAGCAAGTGACGATTATTTTATCGAGGGCCTTTTGATTGAAAAACTGGAAGAACTCCTCAAATGGAACAGACAACAGATCAATTCCAACGAGGTCGTGCTCCTCTTTAACTCTCAGCGTCAAAGTATCCGTCCCAGACTCCTTGCAGGTGTCCATGTACCATTCATGGAATCTTCGCATCATCGTTGTTAGAGGAGGATGACCAGGTTTGACGAGAGGCTTCCCGTGCCGGTATTTGTGTTCGTCCACCTCCATTATATCAAAATGTGCATCGGCGGGTAGGTAATCTGCAGGATTGGTAACGGGCACCATCCCCGGATGATTAGCGACGATATCGCTAGACACCTTGAGCGGGGGGCACGATTGGATCGCTTGTTCATCGAGCTGGGGAATTTTTTTCCCACTTCTTCATTCTGCTAATCTTCGATCACTGCAAGTACTTCCCGACCGCTCCGCTTCCTGATATGTCCTTTCAATAATGCGCTCATAGTTGGTTTGCGGCGGAGACGGTGGTGGTCACTTCAGGGCATCGAGAGTGCGCTTCGCTTTCACCGAATCTATCTTCTCCTCCGGAGGTGGAGGTTTCTTTGCAAAAAAGTCCCTCACTTGGGCTTTACAGATCTCCGTGTTTTCCTCCTTGGTCTTCTCGTATTGTAACTTCTCTAGAGGCTTGAGAGATGGACCGAATTTGTATTGCCTCCCGCCTCTGGCTGTACTGCTAGACGCCGGAGCGGCGGCGTTTCTCTTCCGTTGCTGCTGACGAGTAGTAGAAGGAGGCGGAGTGCTCCGACGCGCCGGAGCAGCCAGAGCGGCGGCTTCTGTCTTCCACCGTTGCTGACGAGGTGGAGGAGGAGGTGGGCTGCTCGGACGCGCCGGAGCAGGCGGAGAAGGAGGCGGAGTGCCGCCCTCACGCGCCGGAGCAGCCGGAGAAGGAGGCGGAGTGCCCTGATCACTCACCGGAGGAGGAGGAGGAGGAGGAGGAGGAGGCCGAGTGCCCTAACTCGCCGGAGGCGGAGGCGTCCAGTTCGGAAGCTTGATGTGCTCCTTCCGCCATAGACTTGGAGTCTTCAGAGCAAGACCCAGCTGAGTATCCCCTTCACCTGTAGGGTGGTCAAGCTCGAGCTCCTCAAATCCCTCCGTTACTTCATCCACCATCACAACAGGATAGCCTTGTGGAATTGGACGGCAGTGAAAAGTTGCGTCGGGTTCAGGAGGTGCAATAGTGCCGACAGCCGCCTTGACTTTGAGGTGCTGCCATTGCGTCATAAGCTGGCAATGCTGAGCCTCCGTGATAGCATCCACGGGGTAGCTAGGAGCCGTGAAGTCAGGCTGCTGAACGAGCTCGGTGGAAGCCACGCTGCTTCTCCGCTGAGATGGCGGGGTAGCTTCTGGGGTAGCTCCGACACCTCGCTGGCTCTCAACTTGTTCCTCTAGCTTTTGTACCCTTGCATTCAGCTTCTGCAGTTCGCTCTGCTCCAATTTCCTCTTCCTCTCCCGGGTTTTGTAACCGCCTACGCCGGTAAACGCAACCTTCCATGCAATGGAGCCTGGCGTGCCTCGTGTTTGTCCAGGGTGCTCAGGATTACCGAGGGCCTCGGTCAGCTCGTCATTCTCTCTGTCGGGAATGAACGTCCCTTGCTGCGCTGCGGCGATACACTTCTGAAGCTTCTTGATGGGTATTGCAAGTTGCTCGTCCGTCCAAACGCACTTCCCTATTTCAGGGTCCAAGGTTCCCCCAACCCCGAAGAACCAAGTCCTTGAACGATCTGGCCAGTTCAATGTCTCTGGTTCAACCCCGTTTGCAAGCAGGTCATTCTCAGCTTTGTCCCATAGCGGCCGGGCTTTGAGGTAGCCACCTGACCCCGTGCGATGGTGAAACTTATTCTTTGCAGCATTTATCTTATTTGTCTCTGACATCTTCTTACTCTTGTCCGATGTCTTGTAGGCCACAAATGCGGGCCAGTGATCTCTTATCTTCTCAAATCGGCCGGTGAATTCTGGAGTCTTCCCTTTGTCGACAAACGTTGATTTCAACTCATTCTTCCACCTCCTGAATAGATCTGCCATCTTCTTAAGAGCACACACCTTGACCAATGGCTCTATAACTGGCTTATCCGGATCCTCCTCTGGCGGTAGGGTGAAATTTGCCTTCAGCGAGGTCCAAAGATCATCTTTCAGTCTATCGGTGACATAAGAAACTTGAGGGTCTTCGTTCTTCTTAGGCTCATTCCATAGCTGGATGCTGATCGGGATGCTGTCCCTAACAATAGCTCCGCACTGAGCTGAAAATGCATCCTTGGTTCGCCTCGGTTCAATCAGCTGGCCATCATTCGCGATTGCTGTGATCGTGAACCTTTCATCCTGATGCAACCTTTTCTTCGGGCCTCGTCTCGTTACCGAAGTTTGGCTCGATCCGGAGGGCTTTAAAAGAAGAAAGAAGAGTTAATATATGTACATACCAAAATAATTAATGCATCAATTAGCTAGTCAGCACAGGCTTAATTAATATATATACCTCGCCGGACTTTGCAACAGCTCCCTCCTCCGTTCGATCACCGGAGCCATCATCATGGTCTCCTTCTTCGTCTGACATTCGGTCACCGGAGCCATCATGATCATGTCCTTCCTCCTCCATTGTTCGATCACCGGAGCCTTCACCCTCTCCTTCCAGACAATCGGTGTCGTTGAGATACGACAAGACATCACCTCCGCCGAGGATGATGTCCCCCAACAACTCTTCTGTTTCCAAGTCTCTTTGTTGATCCATAGTTTCTGCAAATATTACAACATGTCAATTAATATACAAACATGAGAGATGGATATATTAGTGGCAAATATAGACCTAGCTAGCTAATCACAACAAGGAATATTAATTAGTGGCCTCGACGCTTCTAGGGTTTGGGGTGGCCTCGACAACGCCCTTTTAACTTGGTAAATTTGTGTGGCCTCGACGCTTCTAGGGATTGGGGTGGCCTCGGCAACGCTTCTAGGGTTTGGGGTGGCCTCGACACTTCTAGGGTTTGGTCGGGCGAGAGGGGGTTGATCGACGTCCCCCCTCATGTTGAAGAGTTACCGGAGTTCTCTCATGAATGTCCGACGTCCGGACCGCCTCTCTCATGAATGTCAAACAAGGGATTTAAGAAAATGGCGCCATTCTGGATGTACAGAAAATGGTCCATATTTTTCTTGATCTCATCTACCCTAATATATGTCACGTTGTCAGTGTCAAAGGATTCAAGAAAACCATGGCTTCATCATTAGCCGGAAGTAACAGGCGCATACAATAGAGGAGAAAAAGTTAGTTTTCCATTCCTCTATTCCTTCTTCTTCTCCTCTTTTTTTCTTCTTCTTCCTCTTCTTATTTTTTTCTTCTCTTCTTCCTTTCCTCTTCTTCTCCTTCTTCTCCTCCTTCTTCCTCTCCTCTTCTTCTCCTTCTTCTCCTCCTTCTTCCTCTTCTTATTTTCCTTTTTCCTCTATTTCTTTTTCTTCTTCTTCCTTCTTCCTTCTTCCTCTTTTCTTCTTTTTCCTTATTTATTTTTTTCCTCTCCACTAACCTAAAATCTACTAACCTAAAATGCACTAACAATACAACTAACCTAAAATGCACTAAATCAACTAAACTAAAATGCACTAACCTCAATCAACTTACTCAACATATGAATTTATAAAGTGCACTTGATATGTTTCGAGGACTCCTCCCCCCCCCCCCCCCCTCAGGTCGAAGTTATCGGGGAGGGGGTATATCGACAACGACATACATACATGGAAAAAATTGATATCCATCTATACATACATAGCCACATACATATATACTTGAAAAAAAATGCTATAAAAAATACATATATGAACAAAAAAATGCTATGAACAAAAAAATTAATACACATATGAACAAAAAAAATACATATATGAACAAAAATTCTAACTTTTCTATATTCTTTGCATATGAACATAATACATACATTTTTTTTTCTTAAATTTAACTTTTGCATACACATACATATATATCATCATATACACTACATATATATCATCTATGAACAAAAAAATTATGAAAAAATAGGACATATCTTCATATATATACACATACATATCATCATATACACTACATATATATCATCTATGAACAAAAAAAAATCATCATATTAAAAAAACAGAGAGGAGGAGGCCGGCCGGACCGAACGGCGAGGAGAGGTGCGGTGTGGTCGGGGCAGGGCAGGAGCGCGGGGCGACGGCGATGAGGAGCGGGCGGCGACGGCGACGGCGACCACGGGGCGGCGACGGCGTCGAGGAAGCAGGGGGCACTGGCCGGGCGGCGCGTCGGGGCAAGGCCGGATCGCGGGGCGACGGCGACGAGGAGCGGGCGGCGACGGCGTCGAGGAGCGGGCGGCGACGGCGACGGCGTCGAGGAAGCAGGGGCAGCCTAGCGGCGTTCAGAGAAGAATGGCGGGGTGGGGGGAAATTTCTCCAAGTGTGGGGTTATATACCCACCCTTTTGTCCCGGTTTGTGCACCGAACCGGGACCAATGCACCCTTTGGTCCCGGTTCGTGCCACCAACCGGGACCAAAGGTCTCTTTTCGTCACCCTTTGGCGTGACGAAAAGAGACCTTTGGTCCCGGTTGGTGGCACGAACCGGGACCAAAGGGTTGCATTGGTCCCGGTTGGTGCCACGAACCGGGACCAAAGGTGGGCATTGGTCCCGGTTCGTGCCACCAACCGGGACCAATAGCCTGTGCCTGGCATAGCCACGGTGGATGTTTAGTCCCACCTCGCTAGCTGAGGAGCTTCGGCACCAGTTTATAAGCGCGGCTGTGCCTCCCCTTTCGAACTCCTCTCTATTGCAGGCCTACTGGCCTAACTGTGTCTCTCTGCCTGTGGGTCTACTAGGCCTTCTGCGGGCCTGAATCCTGGCCCACCTGCCGGGTTGGGTTTCTAGTCGTATTCAGGCCGTGGTGGCCCAGTAGTCGGCATTTTTATATTTTTTTTCCAGTTTTTTTGTTTTGTTTTTTGCATTATTTATTTTCTTTTGTTTTTTGCTTTATTTTTCTTAATTCTTTTTGCTGTTAGGTCACAAAAATTATAAACTTTCTGTTAGTGCCATTAGTTTTCAAATCTGAATAGTTTAAATTTGAATTCTTTGAAATTTGTGTGAATCACTAGTTTGTGAATAACTTTACTATAAAAATAGATTTTTGAGTGATCCTTTTTCCTGCTATTTAATATTACTGTGTTTTAACATTATATTCACAAACAAATTTTGTTTAATTTTATTTTTAATAACAACAAATTCTTTATATAATTCTTTTTGCTATTAAAGTTTCTAACAAAAAAATTCTTTATGATAATTCTTTTTGCTATTAATGTTTTGAACTAAAAATACTTTTATAATTTTAGGTTCATAAAAGCTTTTTTGTTGATTCCTTTTGCTATTAGAGTTTTACAAATGCTTTTTAGTTGATTCTTTTTGCTATTGAAGAATATTATAGTTTTGTTTTAGTTGATCATAATAGAATATTTTAATTGATTATTTTAAGTTCATTCTTTTTGCTATTAGTTCATTCTTTTTGCGTTAAATGACCCTGAAATTGAAAAGCACTACAAATGAACTCTGAAAAGGTTGAAAGTTGGCATGGTATCGTCATTTCACGCACATAGCATGTGCTAAAAAGTTGAGATGGTTACGGCAAAAACTGGATGCACTTCGTGTACAAAACGGGCAATCTCTTTCGAAGTATCAGGGTTTCAAACGAAAACTCGTCTGTTACAAAGGGATTTCATTTTTTTGAACTTATTTGAACTCCGGACTTTTTGTGTGTTGAAAATGCACCATTCAAAGCCACATCATCAATTTTCAACCCTTTCTAACTTTATTTGTTATTTTTCATGCATTTACTGATTTTTTTGAGCTATATGACCCTGAAATTGAAAAGCACTTCAAATGAACTCTGAAAAGGTTGAAAGTTGGCATGGTATCATCATTTCACCCACATAGCATGTGCTAAAAAGTTGAGAGGGTTACGGCAAAAACTGGATGCACTTCGTGTACAAAACGGACAATCTCTTTCGAAGTATCAGGGTTTCATACAGAAACTCGTCTGTTACAAAGGGATTTCATTTTTTTTGAACTTATTTGAACTCCAGACTTTTTGTGTGTTCAAAATGCACCATTCAAAGCCACATCATCAATTTGCAACCCTTTCTGACTTCATTTGTTATTTTTCATGCATTTACTGATTTGTTTGAGATATATTACCCTGAAATTGAAAAGCACTTCAAATGAACTCTGAAAAGGTTGAAAGTTAGCATGGTATCATCATTTGACCCACATAGCATGTGCTAAAAAGTTGAGAGGGTTACGGCAAAAACTGGATGCACTTCGTGTACAAAACGGACAATCTCTTTCGAAGTATCAGAGTTTCATACGGAAACTCGTCTGTTACAAAGGGATTTCATTTTTTTGAACTTATTTGAACTCCAGTCTTTTTGTGTGTTCAAAAAGCACCATTCAAAGCCACATAATATTTTTTTCAACCCTTTCTGACTTCATTTGTTATTTTTCATGCATTTACTGATTTTTTTGATCTATATGACCCTGAAATTGAAAAACACTTCAAATGAACTCTGAAGAGGTTGAAAATTGGCATGGTATCATCATTTCACCCACATAGCATGTGCTAAAAAGTTGAGAGGGCTACGGCAAAAATTGAATGCACTTCGTGTACAAAACGGACAATCTCTTTCGAAGTATCAGGGTTTCCGGAAACTCGTCTGTTACAAAAGGCATTTCATTTATTCACATGTAACTGCAGTGATATTCTAGATCAAAGGCATCATCACAATAGTTTTGGAGAGAAAGTCTTCACTTTTTCTTCGCTTGTGTCCTTTGCTAATTACGCCGTAACCATGGATATTCTTCATCGCTTAACATGGTGCTTGGGTCAGCCTTGACTTTGAAGGGAGGAATTTCATGAAACTTTTCATAATCTTCAGACATGTCTGTCTTGCCCTCCAATCCCACGATGTCTCTTTTTCCTGAAAGAACTATGTGGCGCTTTGGCTCATCGTATGATGTATTCGCTTCCTTATCTTTTCTTTTTCTCGGTTTGGTAGACATGTCCTTCACATAGAAAGCCTGTGCCACATCATTGGCTAGGACGAATGGTTCGTCTGTGTACCCAAGATTGTTCAGATCCACTGTTGTCATTCCGTACTGTGGGTCTACCTGTATCCCGCCTCCTGACATATTGACCCATTTGCACTTAAACAAAGGGAATTTAAAATCATGTCCATAGTCAAGGTCCCATATGTCCACTATGTAACCATAATATGTGTCCTTTCCCCTCTTGGTTGCTGCATCAAAGCGGACACCGCTGTTTTGGTTGGTGTTCTTTTGATCCTGGGCGATCGTGTAAAATGTATTCCCATTTATCTCGTATCCTTTGTAAGTCAATACAGTCGAAGATGGTCCCCTGGACAACGAGTACAGCTCATCAGAAACAGTGTTGTCACCTCTGAGACGTGTTTCCAACCAACTGCCGAAAGTCCTGATGTGTTCACATGTAATCCAGTCGTCACACTGCTCCAGGTGTTTGGAGCGCAGAATGTTCTTGTGTTCATCGACATACGGGGTCACCAAGGTAGAGTTCTGTAGAACTGTGTAGTGTGCCTGAGACCAAGAATGCCCGTCCCTACATATTATTGAGTCCCCTCCTAGCGTGCCTTTTCCAGTCAGTCTCCCCTCATACCGCGATTGAGGGAGGCCAATCTTCTTAAGTCCAGGAATGAAGTCAACACAAAACCCAATGACATCCTCTGTTCGATGGCCCATGGAGATGCTTCCTTCTGGCCTAGCGCGGTTACAGACATATTTCTTTAGGACTCCCATGAACCTCTCAAAGGGGAACATATTGTTTAGAAATACAGGGCCCAGAATGACAATCTCGTCGACTAGATGAACTAGGATGTGCGTCATGATATTGAAGAAGGATGGTGGGAACACCAGCTCGAAACTGACAAGACATTGCGCCACATCACTGCTTAGCCTTGGTAGGATTTGTGGATCGATCACCTTCTGAGAGATTACATTGAGGAATGCACATAGCTTCACAATGGCTAATCGAACGTTTTCCGGTAGAAGCCCCCTCAATGCAACCGGTAGCAGTTGCGTCATAATCACGTGGCAGTCATGAGACTTTAGGTTCTGGAACTTTTTCTCTGGGATATTTATTATTCCCTTTATATTGGACGAGAAGCCAGACTGGACCTTCATACTGAGCAGGCATTCAAAGAAGATTTCCTTCTCTTCTTTGGTAAGAGCGTAGCTGACAGGACCTTCATACTGCTTTGGACGCATGTCGTCTTTTTCGTGCAAACGTTGCAGGTCCTCCCGTGCCTCCGGTGTATCTTTTGTCTTCCCATACACACCCAAGAAGCCTAGCAGGTTCACGCAAAGGTTCTTTGACATGTGCATCACGTCGATTGAAGAGCGGACCTCTTGGTCTTTCCAGTAGGGTAGGTCCCAAAATATAGATTTCTTCTTCCACATGGGTGCGCGTCCCTCAGCGTCATTCGGAACAGATAGTCCACCGGGACCCTTTCCAAAGATTACGTGTAAATCATAGACCATAGCAAGTACGTGATCACCGGTACGCATGGCGGGCTACTTCTGGTGATCTGCCTCGCCTTTGAAATGCTTGCCTTTCTTTCGACATTGATGGTTGGTCGGAAGAAATCGACGATGCCCCAGGTACACATTCTTCCTGCATTTGTCCAGGTATATACTTTCGGTGTCAGCTAAACAGTGCGTGCATGCGTGGTATCCCTTATTTGTCTATCCTGAAAGGTTACTGAGAGCAGGCCAATCATTGATGGTTACAAACAGCAACGCATGCAGGTCAAATTCCTGCTGTTTGTGCTCATCCCATACAAGTACACCGTTTCCATTCCACAGCTGTAAAAGTTCTTCAACTAATGGCCTTAGGTACACATCAATGTCGTTGCCGGGTTGCTTAGGGCCTTGGATGAGTACTGTCATCATAATGAACTTCCGCTTCATGCACAGCCAAGGAGGAAGGTTATAGATACATAGAGTCACGGGCCAGGTGCTGTGATTGCTGCTCTGCTCCCCAAAAGGATTAATGCCATCCACGCTTAAACCAAACCATACGTTCCTTGCGTCACCAGCAAAGTCCTCCCAGTACTTTCTCTCGATTTTTCTCCACTGCGACCCGTCAGCGGGTGCTCTCAACTTCCTGTCTTTCTTACGGTCCTCTCTGTGCCATCGTATCAACTTGGCATGCTCTTTGTTTCTGAACAGACGTTTCAACTGTGGTATTATAGGAGCATACCACATCACCTTCGCAGGAACCCTCTTCCTGGGGGCTCGCCGTCAACATCACCAGGGTCATCTCGTCTGATCTTATACCGCAATGCACCGCATACCGGGCATGCATTCAAATCCTCGTATGCACCGCGGTACAGGATGCAGTCATTAGGGCATGCTTGTATCTTCTGCACCTCCAATCCTAGAGGGCATACGACCTTCTTTGCTGCGTACGTACTGTCGGGCAATTCGTTATCCTTTGGAAGCTTCTTCTTCAATATTTTCAGTAGCTTCTCAAATCCTTTGTCAGGAACAGCGTTCTCTGCCTTCCACTGCAGCAATTCCAGTACGGTACCGAGCTTTGTGTTGCCATCTTCGCAATTGGTGTACAACCCTTTTTGGTGATCCTCTAACATGCGATCGAACTTCAGCTTCTCCTTTTCACTTTCGCACTATCTCTTTGCATCAACAATGACCCGGCGGAGATCATCATCGAGCACATCGTCTGGTTCCTCTTGATCTTCAGCTTCCCCCGTAGCAGGATCACCGTATTCAGGAGGCACATAGTTGTCATCATCCTCTTCTTCTTTGCTGTCTTCCATCATAACCCCTCTTTCTCCGTGCTTGGTCCAATCATTATAGTGTGGCATGAAACCCTTATAAAGCAGGTGGGTGTGAAGGATTTTCCGGTCAGAGTAAGACTTCGTATTCCCACATATAGGGCATGGACAACACATAAAACCATTCTGCTTGTTTGCCTCAGCCACTTCGAGAAAATTATGCACGCCCTTAATGTACTCGGAGGTGCGTCTGTCACCGTACATCCATTGCCGGTTCATCTGCGTGCATTATATATAATTAAGTGTGTCAAAAACCATTACAGAACATCATGAATAGATAAGTCACCAAATTAATAGAAGTTCATCATCACATTAAAACCAAAGTACATACATAGTTCTCATTGAACAACATATAGCTTTACAGAGCATCTAATTAAACCATACATTGAAACTATGTAAAACATTTCAATGCAACAACAAATGCGATCATAATCGCAACCAAGGTAACAATTGATCCAACGGCATAATGATACCAAGCCTCGGTATGAATGACATATTTTTTATACTCTCTAATCTTGAAGCGCATTGCATCCATCTTTGTCTTGTGATCATCGACGACATCCGCAACATGCAACTCCAATATCATCTTCTCCTCCTCAATTTTTTTCAATTTTTCCTTCAAGTAATTGTTTTCTTCTTCAACTAAATTTAACCTCTCGTCAATAGGGTCGGTTGGAATTTCTGGTTCACATACCTCCTAGATAAAAAAATCTATGTCACGTTGGTCGGCATAATTGTCATAAACAATAAATGAACCAAATAGTTATAAAATATAATATATACCACATCCAAATCATAGACAGGACGAGGGCCGACGGGGGCGGATACCAAAACCATCGCACTATATAATAACAAACAATAATAAAAGTAAGAAAATTATACAAGTATCTATCTAAATTATACAAGTAAGAATTTTTCTATTTTAGAAAGAAGATAAGAACAAGAGGCTCACCACGGTGGTGCCGGCGACGAGATCGGCGCGGGCGATCAACGGCGGTGAACACAGGGACGGGACGTGACGGACCGCTAAACCTAAACAAATGTTGAGGAAAATTGAGCTTGGAGGTCGAGCTTGGAGAGAAGAAAGCTTAAGTAGTGTGGCTCGGGCATTTCACCGAACACCTCATGTGCATAGGAGGTGAGCTAGAGGACCACAAAGCCCTTCCCTAGCCGGCCAGAAAAAACATAGCAGTGGAGTGCTCTGCTTGCGGGCGAGGGGGTATATATAGGCACCTCATTGGTCCCGGTTGGTGGCTGGTACCGGGACTAAAGGACCACCTTTGGTCCCGGTTCTAGCCATGAACCGGGACCAATGGATGTGGGCCAGGAGCGAGGCCCATTGGTCCCGGTTCGTGTGTGGAACCGGTACCAAAGGGTACAGACGAACCGCGACCAATGCCCCACGAGGCCCGGCCGGCCCCCTGGGCGCACGAACCGGGACGTATGCCCCCATGGGTCCCGGTTCATCACTGAACCGGGACTAATGGGCTGGCCAGGCTTGTACCAAAGCCCTGTTTTCTACTAGTGAATAGCAGGATCTGGATACCCATACTGGCTCCCACATGTTCCACGATGATCTCATCGGATGAACCACGATGTCGGGGATTCAATCAATCCCGTATACAATTCCCTTTGTCCATCGGTATGTTACTTGCCCGAGATTCGATCGTCGGTATCCCTATACCTTGTTCAATCTCGTTACCGGCAAGTCTCTTTACTTGTTCCGTAACACATGATCCCGTGGCTAACTCCTTAGTCACATTGAGCTCATTATGATGATGTGTTACCGAGTGGGCCCAGAGATACCTCTCCGTCACACAGAGTGACAAATCCCAGTCTCGATTCGTGCCAACCCAACAGACACTTTCGGAGATACCTGTAGTGCACCTTTATAGTCACCCAGTTACGTTGTGACATTTGATACACCCAAAGCATTTCTACGGTATCCGGGAGTTGCACAATCTCATGGTCTAAGGAAATGATACTTGACATTAGAAAAGCTCTAGCAAACGAACTACACGATCTTGTGCTATGCTTAGGATTGGGTCTTATCCATCACATCATTCTCCTAATGATGTGATCCCGTTATCAACGACATCCAATGTCCATGGTCAGGAAACCACAACCATCTATTGATCAACGAGCTAGTCAACTAGAGGCTCACAAGGGACATGCTGTGGTCTATGTATTCACACATGTATTACGGTTTCCAGTTAATACAATTATAGCATGAACAATAGACAATTATCATGAACAAGGAAATATAATAATAACCATTTTATTATTGCCTCTAGGGCATATTTCCAACACGAATCTCGCTCTCCTACTATTGTGTACTCAATAGATGACCTAACTTGGACGGCGCCCAGTGCTCGACTTGGACAGTGCCAGCACTCGACTTGGATGGTGGAGTTGGTGCGATCGGCAGGTTCCTCACTTGTATGGTTCATCTTGTCGAGCTACCAAAATACAGACACAAAATCATGTCGGACCAAATGGTCATAAATTTTTTACGAAACTGCTTGCCAAATCCCCATATAGTGAATTTGCTATATAATCTAATGTCAAACTGTTTATTTAACACAAATAGAACTTCTTCTAATACACACTGAACTTGCATACAACATAGTGATAACATCACCTCTCCTAACTGCACTATGATCTATCCATTCAGGAGTGTTTGAACTTGCTAGCATAATCTCTCCTAACTGCGTCCATCCCATTATTTTCTACAAAAAAATTCTCAATATGGAGCAAATAATAACAGGAAGGAGGCCTCCACCATTGCACATACAACATCAGCATGCAACCTAGGGGCACAAACATACATATACAGTAGCAAGCATGAATTTTTTAGACCACGGAAATTAAAGAGACGTCAGTAATTTGGTACTACCTCTGTCCCATAATATAAGTGTTTTTTACACTAGTGTAGTGTCAAAAATGCCTTTATATTATGGGACAGGACACACAGAAATAGTGAGGAAGAGAAGCAGCGGCCTTACAATTCTAGGAGCGGATTTCACTGCAAATTCAACTAAATTCAATTTTATGCAGACCAAAACTCACGCACGAGATATTCAACTGTGATTTCACAGTTGGCTGGAGCAATCAGCAGCTGCATAGCAGAACACACGGACAAGCGACAGCTAGAAGGTAGCAGAGACCAGGGTTCTTATTCTCGGCCGAGATTTTCAGAAACCGGTCGAAAATTGGCCATTCCCTTAGCCAGCGAAAAATTCAAATATCGCCTAAATTTTTTGAATTTAAACGGCTGACGCATGTCAAATATCTCTCGTATGCCTCCTCAAACAGAAGATAGCCCTTAGCATGGTGGCAAGTCGCTTGGCTAGCCACCCTGGGGGCCACAAGATCAAATCCTAATTTTATCCAACTGAGTTGGCTCAATGAGGACCATTTCTAGGCATCGGAGGGAGATTTGAAGTACCAAAAAGAATGCCTGGAAATAAGTTAGAAGTATGAGCACATTTCTGCATGAAATCCATGCACTAAGATCTGAACCTCATGTTTGGAAGATTTGTGACACATTGCTCCCGATGGTGCTCCGCCAAGGAGGCCACCGATAGTGATTGTGAGGAGTCTTACTTATCCCTTTTTCCCTTGTGTCTCTTGTTCCTTTCACCTGAGTTGTTCTCCACACCCCGATTGCCTTGATGACGTGCCATATTGGCAATTATCTTGTTATCTCTACCACCTTCCTTGTTCGGATCCTCATCGAATTCAGTGTGGTCGCCTCGTTCAAAACCCTCCATCGCAAGCCTTCTCTTAGAGATCTTCCAACTCTCAGTTTCTGACACGTCCCTGCTTGGGGTTTTGCTAGGATTGGACTCAATTCCAGGATGTTCAACTCATTCTCTCTGTTTGGGCCACCATTACCAACGTGTTTCATTGGCGTGCTCTCTGATGAGTCCTCCAGTCAAAATATCTTACTAGCTATGGTCTAAGCATCTAGCCTACACACATTGATTTTTTTTTGTAGTAGTCCTCTTACTGACCCTTGTTAAGTCAGAACAATCATCATCCCAATCACCATGTTCCGGCCGAAGAAATTTTCTTGCTAAGTGTTGTCTCGTGTGAGTCCAGAATTTCTTGAGGCGGAATATATCAATTAATCATAACTTCAATAATCTGAATGTGCCCTTTAACCTAATCTCCCACAATGAAAAATTGTGACCATACAATTCGACACCATATTTTTCGTTGGTTATATGCATCACTTTCCTTAAAAGAGTAAAGTCAAACATCTGCTTCGTCCTTGGAAAATACCAGCGATCCAGCCCATCGCTCTAATTTTCCTTTAGCAGCCATCCATGCATCACCGCGGCAACCATCGGATCTACCAAGGACTCATTTCTACTAAACTTAATTTTCCGAAGATCATTCTGGGCTCTCCAAGAAGTCCCAGACCCTCTTGCTCACTTCTACAAACATGGGTGGCAGAGATCATCGTTGTGATGTGCCCCTTAATAGCTGTCTGAACTTGATGCCAAGTTCCTTGTTCCCATCTAGAACTAATAGATGAGTAGCATCTTCTGAAAGCTACCTTATTGATCAGAATGAAGCTGTAATTTTGAAATCGTGTTATACATAATTTTTCGTATTGAAAAAAGAAAGTACAGTTTGGAAACACTTCTAAAAGTAGAATGGTGATAATCCAACTAATAATAAATAGTACTCCCTCCGTTCCATTATATAAGGTGTATTTGTTTTTTGATAAAATTCCACAATGTAAGGTGCATTTGTTCTAATTTCTCGTAATTCCGATCTTGGCCCTCCAGAAAAAGGAAAGTATCTCTCCCCTGATTGCATGTATCTCTCCTTGTAGAGAAAGAAAAGGAAACTATCTTTCTCCCGATTGTGTGTATCTCTTTCTTTCCTAGCCTAAATGATTTACTTGCCGCTAATCTACAAATTAGAGAAGGGTAATTTTTTTCCTAACTAGTGCATAATTATGTGCCTTGGTCACCGTGCTGAAAATAATACACCTTAGATAAAGGAATGGAGGGAGTAGTTAACAATCTGCATTTATTTTTATCCACCATAAGCACGGAGATTTGTACAAAAAACCAATATATGGAAACCTATAATAGTATGCTTATTATACAAATTATTGCTTCTACTGTTGTACAATGGAATGGTCCTCTTTGGCTCTATCTCTCTCTATATATATAGGATTATGTGAGGGTGGAAAAATCATATTCTAGATCTCTTGAAACAAGTGTCCTTATAGGGTCGCATTATCTAGATGGACAAGTACCCGACTCCCATCCATGCAAGAGTCCTACTGCAGGCTTTACTTGTTCTTCTCATATGTCATGCTACTACTACACAATGTAAGCAGGGGATACGAAATGGTTAGTTCTACTTTTGATAATCTTTAGTCTTTACAGTATGTATACATGTGCAATAATTTTCTTATTTTTTTCCTGATGTGGGTATTTGGCTAGTGCATGACGATCATGCGTTTTTTATTTTTCCCATGTGGTTGTTGTTTATTAATCAATCCAAAATCATGCTAATGTCCATGTTTTATTTGTTATTCCATAGGTCGAATCATCAATGGCATCGATAAGGATAAGATCCATTTACGCGGGTTGTGCATTTTAGACAAACCAGTCCTTGGTGACTACTGTTGCAAAGTGACGAATCAGTGTTACATAGACCTTCAGGCATGCCTTGATGAGTGCAACAAACCTGCTGGCATGGTGGTGATGGCAACCCCTCCGTCACCGACCCTATCTCCATTCCCGTCAAATTGAACTTTTGATTGGATAAATAATGTATGATGTGCAAAAAATTATTTGCGGTAAAAAGAAGTATCTCTGTTGTCGTTATATTTGTCATGTTGCGATTTGATTTTGGGCAACAGTAGAGAGTAGGAATCTTCAGGAATAAAAATTTACATTTTTCTTTTTCGTTGGATAGAAAATCACCACCCGAGAACATGCAGGATTTTCTTTCTTCATACGAGCAAATACTTCCGTGAAATAGGTCCGCTAAATCATCCATCTTTAGAAATTGTGAAGCCTACTTTACTATATTGGAAGCATTTATTAGCTGGGAATAATAGAAATATTTACTTTAGGAAACTACAGCTTGCACCCTCGAAGGCACCGGGATCGCACTACTAGAAAAGTGCTTATAGGTGAACTCACATAAGTGGAGGACACTACCTAGCACCCCCCACAGCTAATTCCGAAAACAAGTAGTGGAGGGTACCAAAGCTTGCCCGCCACTGGAACTACACTAGCATTGGCAGGCAAAGATGACGATCAACCACAAGTGTGCTCTCCCAGATGAGCCCGCGTACTGAAAGCCACCAGTTGCGAGCGGCACGGAGAACCCGCCACAACTATCTTAGCTAACAGTGGCGGGCTGACATTATGCCCGCCACAGCCAATTTGTGCTTGTCGCGCAATTCTTTTTGTACGAAAGAACTCCTTCACGGGCGCGCGTCGCAACGCGCGACCATCCTTTCCTTTATGTCCTGCCGACAAGGTCAGGTGCAGGCCCACCATGTGGTCAAGAGGTCAAACGCGCACAGGCATGCACCGGAGCCGCTGTGACATGCACCTCCCTCATATTTTTTTTCTCTCACCCCCCTGATTTTAACGGGGTGGGGCCCGGTGTGTTTCCTAATCTTGCTAATCTGGTTTGCCAAAAAAGGAAGGTTCACTCCTGTCAGATATCGATCGCGCCAACGCGCGCGCGCGAGATAGCATCGCCCTTCCTTTTTGTATATCTAGAAGTTAGCACTGGTGGGTTCTAGTTAGGACCCGCCGCTGCTTGTTCGCCTGGCGGGCTCTGGCCTATGCCAGCCGTTGCTATTGCGGCCCCAGCGCCGATACACTTTCCCCAAAACCCGCATCTGAAAACTGAAAGTTCTCTCCACTCTTTCGAATCCGGCCGCTACCGTCCTCCACCATGGCCGTCTTCGTCTGCCGCATCCACCCTCCGTCGCGGTCGTCCTCGTCCTCTACGGCCGCCCTCCATCGTCACAGCCCCCTTGCTGCGTCGTCGACCGCTGGGGTCCTCGTCCTCCGCGGTTGCCCTCCTCATGGCGGCCCCCTCGTCGTGCTGTCGTCCGCCGGGGTACTCTTCTTCCGCGGCCTCCCTCCTCCATCGCGGCCCCCTCGTCGCGCCCTAGTCCGCCGGAGTCCTCGTCCTCCATGGCTGCCCACCTCTATCGCGGCGCCCTCGATGCACCCTTGTCCTCGGCGGCCGCCCTCCTCTGTCACGGCCCCTCGCTGTGCCATCGTCCGCCAGGACCTTCGTCCACCGCGGCCCCCAAGCCGTGCATCCGCATCCGCCCTTCTCCACCGCGGCCCCCTCTCCGCGTAGCCGCATCCGCCCTCCTCCACAGGTAATTATACCAATTCACAATGTCAATAAATATTAGATTGTATGTATAGATTGTAGATTAATGTTAGTATTTTTATGCACGTTAGTATAGATTCATGTATTTATAGATTGTAGATGAATTGATTAAAAGGGCTTCAAAGGAGTGTCCAAAATGTCGCAAAATGTTGATTAAATTCCGTGTAGCAACTTTTTTGACACTCAATATTTTCATTTTATTGCAGAAGTCATGCCCAAATTTTGACACTCAACGTTCCGGAATCATTGCAATACATACTTTAAAAAAATCATTGTAATACATACTCAAAAGAAACACATAATTATAAAAATATATAAATCATTGTAATACATAATAAAAATCATTGTAATACATTGTCTAAAGAAAATAAGTACTTATTCTAACACAAATCTAATAAAACGATGGTCCTATTCTTCATCATCCGAATCTTCATTCCAATTTAATACTTGCCTTCCAGCTGTTGTAATTGATTTGAATCTCAATGTCACTTCTTACCTATTCCTTCCAGGGATTACAACTATTACAACCCACCCCTCAACATCTATCTATTATTGACTTGCAAAATTACTCCATCCAATCCCATTAATTTTGAGACGGCCATCTCTCTTAATCAAATAATCAACTTCTATTGATTGGTGTGTTTGTCGGCTCATTTGCAACAAAATCGAACCATACTGTTATAGACCAAGGCTGCCAACTATTGGTCTGTGTATTACCTGCAAAAAATTACTAGCACTATCCATTCATCCATCCATCTATCAAAGAACCATCATATCCATTCATATATCAACCAATCATCTACTCCATCTATCAAAAGAAATTTTTCTGGCTCAGATCCACCACCGGAGGGAGACGCTTGTGGATGGGAAGAAGATTCGCGCGGGAAGAGGGGAGATCTCATCTCCTTGCCGGAGTTGGCGGCGGCCGCACAATTCCGACGGCGAAGAGCGGCGTGGTCGGGAGGTGGCGGCGGCGGCGCTAGTCGAGAAGGGGGGACGAAGAAGGTGAAAATGATGTGAAATAGGTGAATCGGACTTAGTGGTTTTTAGTGGACAGGGCAATTAGAACATGGATAGTGCTGGCATGGGCCTAATGGGCTACGCCATAGAAAACAGTAGCAAACAGGAAAAAAAACTCAGAACATATCTATGTCGTGAAAGAAAAATTCTACGCCAGAGGTATGGTCGTATCAACATCGTACCAAATATGCGGACGCCAGCACTATTTGAAAAAAATAGTGCTGGCGTTTCTGGGAAATGGCGCGCCACCAACAAAATTTGTGGCTAGCAATTTTTTGACTAGTGTCTACCCCTTGCCTCCCACTATAGATAGAGGTAGAGAGAGCTCTCCATTTCACTCAATCTCCCTCAAACACAAGGCATGCATGATCTGCCATCTCTCTCTCCCTCACACGAAATAGTTTCGTAGATCCGGAAGGTTATCTAGTCTTCGGTAGGGCCTAGTTCTGGACAGCGAAGCCCTGCCGGATAGCTGACACCGTATGTGTGCAACCCGGTAGAGATGTCATAATTTCGATCTTAGTTCAGGAGATATGCTAAGGTTCTGTCTAAGGATCTGACCATGTGCCTCCCGAAGGGCTGTCCGACGAACTGATCGAGTTTCTGTCCGAGGGCCAACCGAAGTGCTTTCCGAGGGACCATCCGAGGGACCGTTCGAGGGAGAACATCCACGCAGTTTGGAGGTTGTAAAATCCTAGCTGCGGGGATCTGCACCGACGATCTCCATCGACTCTTCTTCCGCTGCGCTTCGAGTCGGTAATGATTAGATCAAACTTTGTATGCATCTTCATAGTGGTCATGGGTTTGTGCGTAGGTCTGGAATTTTTTTGTTTTCTGCTGCACTACCCTACATTGTGACTATCCAATTCGACACAAAATTTTCGTTGGAGACCTGGATCACTTTCCTCAAAAGAATAAAGCCAAACATCTGCACCATCCTAGAAAAATACCATCGATCTTGCACATGTCTCTGATTTTCCTTTTGCGGCCTTCCATGTATCATCGCGGCAACCATTGGTTCTATCAAGGACTCATCTCTACCCAACTTAACTTTCCCAAGCTCATTCTGGGCTCTCCAAGAAGTCACACACCCTCTCGTTCACTTCTACAAACATGGGTGGCAAATCATCGTTGGTATGGGCTCCCTAATAGCCGTCTGAACTAATACTAGATAAGTAGGATCTCGGAACAGCTACCTTAATGATCCGGGCGAAGCTGTAATTATGAAATCATGTTACACATAATTTTTCTGATTGGAAAAAGACAGTACAATTTGGTAACACTTCTAAAATTAGAACGGTGATAATCCAACTAATAATAAATAGTAGTAAATAATCTGCATTTATTTTGATCCACCATAAGCACCGAGATTTGTACAAAAACCTCATATATGGAACGGTATAATAGCGTTCTTATTATACAAATTATTGCTTCTACTGTTTTACAATGGAATGGGATCTCTCTGGCTCTATCTCTCTCTCTATATATATACAGGATTAAGCGAGGGTGGAAAAATCAACTTTTACATCTCTTGAAACAAGTGCCCCTATAGCGTCGCATTATCTAGATGGACAAGTACCCGACTCCCATCCATGCGAGAGTCCTACTGCAGGCTCTACTTCTTCTCATATGTCACGCTACTACTACACAATGTAAATCGGGGATACAAAATAGTTAGTTCTATTTTTGATAATCTTTTTTTTGACAGCACGTATACATGTGTAATAATTTTCTTATTTTTTCTTGAAGTAGGTATTTTGCTAGTGCATGACGACCATGCCTTTTTTTTTAATTTTCCCACGTGGTGGTTGTTTATTAATCATTCGAAAAGCATACTAATTTCCATTGTTTATTTGTTATTCCATAGGTCGAATCATCGATGGCATCGATAAGGAGAAGATCAATTTACACGGGTTGTGCGTTTTAGACAAAGTCGTTGGTGACTATTGTTGCAAAGTGACGAATACGTGTTTCATAGACTTTCAGACATACCTTGATAGGTGCAACCAACCTGCAGGCACGGTGGCGATGGACACCCCTCCTTCACCTACCCTATTCCCGTCAAATTGAACTTTTTATTGGATAAATAATGTGTGGTGTGCGAAAAAATATCTGGAATAAAAAGAAGTATCTCTGTTGTTGTTATATTTGTCATATTGCGATTTAATTTTGGGCAGCAGTAGAGAGTAGTAGGTATCTTCGGGAATAAAAATACAAATTTTTCTTTTTGGTTGGATGAGGAAATCACCACCCGAGAACACACATGATTTTCCTTATTCATACGAGGAAATACTTCGCTGAAATATGTCCGCTAAATCCTCCATCCTTAGAAATTGTGAAGCCTACTTTACTATATTGGAAGCATTTATTAGCTGTGAATAATAGAAATATTTACTTCAGGAAACTACAACTTGCATGTAGTATCTATCTATATCTTTATACATACAAATGGAGTATAACAATACCCAAAGGACTAGATCCAATTTATCTCGACCATTAAACTTGGTCCCCAATGAACGATCGTGAGCACTCAACATGTTTAATATGCATTAAAATATTGTACCAAATATCATTAATGACTGTAGTTATATAATTAACGCGGAAATAATATTCTACCTAAAATATGTGAGCAATTAATATACTACCAGATATTAATATGCTGCTGCGGCGGCGGCGGCTCGGCCTAGGGCTTGGGATCTTGCTCTCCTGGCCCATGGGGCGGGGGCCGGTCCTGCTGGTCGTGGAGCTGGAAGAGCCGGAGCAGCGTCGTCCTCCCCTTCCCCTCCGCTAGCACGGCCGCGATGGCTGGTCGAGGAGGTTGGGGAGGAGGGGGAAGGGGAGACGGGGAGGGGGCCGGCGGCATGGCGGGAGCGCTGCAGCGGAGAGGCGCTTGAGGAGGCACGCGGAGCAGAAGCCCGTGAAGGGCATCTGCGATGGGTGCGTGGCGCACTGTGACAGGTCGGGATTATTCATCGCCCGCCAGCCTCCGCCACCGCCGCCGCCGCCCGGGGACCGGAGGCGCAGCAATTTCGCGGCGGGGAATGGGATTGATTTGGTTTGACCGAAAAAGGCTAGGGATTTGACCAGTCCGCCGCTCGGCTCCTACCTCAGTGCCTCAATGGGTGGGGACACTAGTAGAAAACAGGGCTTTGGTCCAGGCCGGGTAAGCCCATTAATCCCGGTTCACTCATGAACCGGGACCCATGGGGGCATCGGTCCCGGTTCGTGAGGCCAGGGGGCCGGCCGGGCCTCGTGTGCCATTGGTCCCGGTTCATCTGGCCCCATTGGTCCCGGTTCCAGACACGAACCGGGACCAATGGGCCTCGCTCGTGGCCCACAACCACTCGTCCCGGTTGGTGGCTGGAACCGGGACCAAATGGGGTCCTTTAGTCCCGGTTCTAACCACAAACCGGGACCAAAGAGATGCCTATATATACCCCGCGAGCAGAGGAGTGGAGTGCTCTGTTTTTTTGGCCGGCCGTGGGAGAGCTTTGTGGTGCTCTAGCTCACCTCCTATGCACATGAGGTGTTCGATGAAATGCCCGAGCCACACTTAAGCTTTCTCCTCTCGAAGCTCCATGTCCAAACTCCCTTTTCCTCAAGATTTGTCTAGGTTTGGCGGTCCATCCTGTCCCGTCCCCGTCCTCACCGCCGTCGATCGCCCGCGCCGATCTCGTCGCCGGCACCGCCGTGGTGAGCCTCTTGTTCTTATCTTCTTTCTAAAAGAAAAAAGTTCTTACTTGTATGATTTAGATAGATACTTGTGTAATTTTCTTACTTTTATTATTGCTTGTTATTATATATTGCGATGGTTTTGGTATCCACCTCCGTCGGCCCTCGTCCTGTCTATGATTTG
The DNA here is from genome assembly GCA_011799875.1 of Thinopyrum elongatum. Lineage (NCBI taxonomy): Eukaryota > Viridiplantae > Streptophyta > Magnoliopsida > Poales > Poaceae > Thinopyrum > Thinopyrum elongatum. Next base: position 11,256,929 of record CM022302.1, on the reverse strand, counting down.
GATGTGGTATATATATTATCTTTTATAACTATTAGTTTTATTTAGTGTTTATGACAATTATGCCGACCAACGTGACATAGATTTTTTTTATCTAGGAGGTATGTGAACCGGAAATTCCAACCGACCCTATTGTCGAGAGGTTAAATTTAGTTGAAGTAGAAAACAATTACTTGACGGAAAAATTGAAAACAATTGAGGAGGAGAATATGATATTGGAGTTGCATGTTGCGGATGTCGTCGATGATCACAAGATCAAGATGGATGCAATGCGCTTCAAGATTAGAAAGTATAGAAAATATGCCATTCATACTGAGGCTTGGTATCATTATGCCGTTGGATCAATTGTTACCTTAGTTGCGATTATGATCGCATTTGTTGTTGCTTTGAAATGTTTTAGATAGTTTCAATGTATGGTTTAATTAGATGCTCTGGAGAGCTATATGTTGTTCAATGAGAACTATGTATGTACTTTGGTTTTAATGTGATGATGAAGTTCTATTAATTAATTTGGTCACTTCTGTATTCATGATGTTCTGTAATGGTTTTTGACACACTTAATTATATATAATGCACGCAGATGAACCGGCAATGGATGTACGGTGACAGACGCACCTCCGAGTACATTAAGGGCGTGCATAATTTTCTCGAAGTGGCTGAGGTAAACAAGCAGAATGGTTTTATGTTTTGTCCATGCCCTATATGTGGGAATACGAAGTCTTACTCTGACTCGAAAACCGTTCACACCCACCTGCTTTATAAGGGTTTCATGCCACACTATAATGTTTGGACTAAGCACGGAGAAAGAGGGGTTATGATGGAAGACAGCAAAGAAGAAGAGGATGATGACAACTATGTGCCCCCTGAATACGGTGATGCTGCAACGGGGGAAGCTGAAGATCAAGAGGAACCAGACGATGTGCCCGATGATGATCTTCGCCGGGTCATTGTTGATGCAAAGAGACAATGCGAAAGTGAAAAGGAGAAGTTGAAGTTTGATCGCATGTTAGAGGATCACAAAAAAGGGTTGTACCCCAATTGCGAAGCTGGCAACACAAAGCTCGGTACCACACTGGAATTGCTGCAGTGGAAGACAGAGAATGGTGTACCTTACAAAGGATTTGAGAAGATACTGAAAATATTGAAGAAGAAGCTTCCAAAGGATAACGAATTGCCCGACAGTACGTACGCAACAAAGATGGTTGTATGCCCTCTAGGATTGGAGGTGCAGAAGAAACATGCATGCCGTAATGACTGCATCCTCTACCGCGGTGCGTACGAGGATTTGAACGCATGCCCGGTATGCGGTGCATTGCGGTATAAGATCAGACGAGATGACCCTGGTGATGTTGACTGCGAGCGCCCCAGGAAGAGGGTTCCTGCCAAGGTGATATGGTATGCTCCTATAATACCACGGTTGAAACGTCTGTTCAGAAACAAAGAGCATGCCAAGTTGATGCGATGGCACAGAGAGGACCGTAAGAAAGACGGGAAGTTGAGAGCACCCGCTGACGGGTCGCAGTGGAGAAAAATCGAGAGAAAGTACTAGGAGGACTTTGCAGGTGACGCTAGGAACGTATGGTTTAGTTTAAGCGCGGATGGCATTAATCCTTTTGGGGAGCAGAGCAGCAATCACAGCACCTGGTCCGTGACTCTATGTATCTATAACCTTCCTCCTTGGCTGTGCATGAAGCGGAAGTTCATTATGATGCCAGTTCTCATTCAAGGCCCTAAGCAACCCGGCAACGACATTGATGTGTACCTAAGGCCATTAGTTGAAGAACTTTTACAGCTGTGGAATGGAAACGGTGTACGTGTATGGGATGAGCACAAACAGCAGGAATTTGACCTGCATGCGTTGCTATTTGTAACCATCAATGATTGGCCTGCATCTCAGTAACCTTTCAGGACAGACAAACAAGGGATACCACGCATGCACGCACTGTTTAGAGGACACCGAAAGTATATACCTGGACAAATGCAGGAAGAATGTGTACCTGGGGCATCGTCGATTTCTTCCGACCAACCATCAATGTCGAAAGAAAGGCAAGCATTTCAAAGGCGAGGCAGATCACTGGAAGAAGCCCGCCATCCGTACCGGTGATCACATACTTGCTATGGTCAATGATTTACAAGTAATCTTTGGAAAGGGTGCCGGCGGACTATCTGTTCTGAATGACACTGAGGGACGCGCACCCATGTGGAAGAAGAAATCTATATTTTGGGACCTACCCTTCTGGAAAGACCTAGAGGTTCGCTCTTCAATCGACGTGATGCACGTGACGAAGAATCTTTGCGTGAACCTGCTAGGCTTCTTGGGCGTGTATGGGAAGACAAAAGATACACCGGAGGCACGGGAGGACCAGCAACGTGTGCACGAAAAAGACGGCATGCCTCCAAAGCAGTATGAAGGTCCTGCCAGCTACGCTCTTACCAAAGAAGAGAAGGAAATCTTCTTTGAATGCCTGCTCAGTATGAAGGTCCCGTCTGGCTTCTCGTCGAATATAAAGGGAATAATAAATATGCCAGAGAAAAAGTTCCAGAACCTAAAGTCTCATGACTGCCACGTGATTATGACGCAACTGCTTCCGGTTGCATTGAGGGGGCTTCTACCGGAAAACGTTCGATTAGCTATTGTGAAGCTATGTGCATTCCTCAATGCAATCTCGCAGAAGGTGATCGATCCAGAAATCCTACCAAGGTTAAGAAGTGATTTGGCGCAATGTCTTGTCAGTTTCGAGCTGGTGTTCCCACCATCCTTCTTCAATATCATGACGCACGTCCTAGTTCATCTAGTCGACGAGATTGTCGTTCTGGGCCCTGTATTTCTACACAATATGTTCCCCTTTGAGAGGTTCATGGGAGTCCTAAAGAAATATGTCCGTAACCGCGCTAGGCCAGAAGGAAGCATCTCCATGGGCCATCAAATATAGGATGTCATTGGGTTTTGTGTTGACTTCATTCCTAACCATAAGAAGATTGGTCTCCCTCAATCGCGGTATGAGGGGAGACTGACTGGAAAAGGCACGCTAGGAGGGAACTCAATAATATGTAGGGACGGGCATTCCTGGTCTCAAGCATACTACACAGTTCTATAGAATTCTACCATGGTGACCCCGTATGTCGATGAACACAAGAACATTCTGCGCTCCAAACACCCGGAGCAGTGTGACGACTGGATTACATGTGAACACATCAGGACTTTCGGCAGTTGGTTGCAAACACGTCTCAGGGGTGACAACATTGTTTCTGATGAGTTGTACTCGTTGGCCAGGGGACCATCTGTAGGAGATATGCCCTAGAGGCAATAATAAATGTTATTATTTATCTCCTTGCTCATAATTATGTTTATGTTCCATGCTATAACTGCTGTGGTTCCCGAGCCCGTATATCCATAAAGGCTCTGGGGAAAACCCTTGTGCACGTGTGGAATAATAAACAGTAAAAAGTATTCCTAGTCATGCCTCTAAGACTAGCTCAAGTGTTGCATGATGATTATGTTTTCCCAATCATGGGCATGTCTATGCCAGCAGCTTTGAGGGCACAATGTTAGAAGAACATTTGTGTTGAATCGACCCGATTGATGTTATGCTAAGAGATTCATTCGTCACAAGTTAATGGTTGATAACACAGAGATGGTTAACGTTTGCATGATTCCTCAGACCATGAGAGTATCGAGTTTCTTCATGCTTGATTCATGAACTTTGGGGTTTGTTAAACGTCATCCGTAACTGGATGGCTATTACGGCGGCTTACGGGTTCATGGGAAAGTATGTTAAGTAACTTGATAGCTCAAGATTGGGATTTGCTCCTCCGACGATGGACAGATATCTCTGGGCCCTCTCGGTGTTAAGGTATCCATCATCGTCTGGCCAGGCACTTTGTGATTTGATCACAGGGATGCCGGAACACGGTAACGAGAAAAGAGAACAATACCGGTAACGAGGTAACTAGCATAGTGGACAAGTTGTTGATCCACGGGAATGCCAACATGTCTCGCCTCGGGTATTTGTAACATATCGCGAAGCAACAGGAATAGCACACGGCAACTGGAGGTTCACTCGAATATTCATTCGTGTGGGTATAGGGGTCAATATGGGTGTCCACGGCTCCGATGTTGATCATTGATCGGAAGGGGTTCCGTGTCATGTCTATACTTCACCGAACCTATAGGGTCACACGCTTAAGGGTCATCTATCTGCTGAATACTAGACAGGGAGTCTGAGAGAAAATCACCGAAAAAGTTTCGGACACCGAAAAGTTTGGACAGCGGAAAAGTTCCGCAGAGAGAGGTCACCGGATGAGTTCCGGTGAAACTGAAAAGTTGTTTCAGGGGATACCATTAAGTCAAAATGGTTTCGGCACATGCCTGATAATTCTTGGAGGATGCCAGAATCATTCTGGAAACTTCTGGGAATTTTCTGGAAGAAAAAACCGGAAATGTTCCGGGGCTGCCGAAACCGCTTCAGATGCTTTTCGCAGATGAAATCACTACACTGGAATTGTTCCAAAACGCGTTGAAAATTATTTTAGTGGGTACTGGAAATGTTCTAAGCCCACATAAATATTTTCAGTTCGAACGGACGCTGAAAAATGTCGTCGTGAATAGTGAAAGTGCTTTTTGGAATTTTTTGGAAAGCCACCTTTTAGGGCTTTTTGCTAAAGGCTTCTAGAAGGTGATGTGGATGGATGAGAGCCCCCTTGGGGGGGGACCCCTAGGGGGTGGCCGGCCACATGTGGAGCTCTTCCTTGGAGCTCCACATGTCCTTTGGTTTCTCTCTTATGCCCTTGGAAAGAGTTTCCTTCATGGGTATTTTGGTATTTCTTGAATGCCCATCCTACCCCTTGGTTTTCCTATATAAGGAGGAGAGGGGGCTGCTCAATCATCCATCCCTTCTCACATACAAGTGTCATTGCAATGATCTGGCTTCTCTCTCCCTCCCACGAAAAGAGTTTCGTAGAGCCGAAAGGCTGTCTAGGTTCCGGTGGGAACTAGTTCTGGACGGCGAAGCCCTGCCGGATAGATGACACCGTATGTGTGCAACTCTGTAGAGAGGTCGTAGTTTCGATCTTAGTGCCCGAGGGGCTGTTCGTGAGTGCCTCCCGAAGGGCTGTCCAAGTGACGGTCCTAGTTCTGTGAGTCCTCCCGAAGGGCTGTCCAAGTGACCGTTCGAGTTTCGAAGGTCCTCCCGAAGGGCTGTCCACGACACCGTCTGGGGGACTGTTCGACGGCCTCCCGGAGGGCTGTCCAAAGAGAAGACGAGGGTATACATCCTCGCGGTTGGGAGGTTGTAAATCCTAGCTGCGGGGATCTGCACCGCCGATCGTCATCGACTCTTCTTCCGCTGCGCTACGAGTCGGTAACGAAAATGATCAAACCTTGTATGCAGTCTCCATAGTGGTCCTGGGCTGGTGCGTAGGTCGGAAAATTTTTGTTTTCTGCTGCGTTACCCTACAGTGGCATCATGAGCCGTGCTATGCATAGATGCAGGTTGCGATCTAGAATACATGAGACGTATGGGTGTTGCACAATATAATTAGGTAGTAGATGAGTTCTATTACTGAAAATTATTTGTGCGGGTAGCAGATGAAATCTGTTACCCGATGTTCTTGTTGCTTCCCTGGAATTTGCATATTTCTGATCTTGATAACAGCATGGTGGAGTTTCAATGTTCTGGCAATCCGCGATCCTGATTGATCAACGAAGTGCTAACAGTTCATTGAATTCCACTGTAGTTAAAAGGAAAGATGAAATTTCGCGGACGAAAGGGCAATGCAGATATGATCTGCACGGGGGTCATGCGTATGACGAAGTTTAGTATGGGGCTCGAGATTTTATTATCTCGGTTTTCATACACCCTGGAAAGTTAATCTTGCGACTTGAATTATCATACTTGATGATGGACGTTGGTAGCTTCGGTTTGTTTCGAAACCTTAGAAGCCACGTAAAACAAGTTTTTGCTTGAACCGATTAGAGACGTCTAACTTGGTTTTGCAGGAGGGTTTGCATGTGCATGTGATGTGGTATAGCAGTGCTCATAATAATTTGATTATGTATGAGATGACTATATGATGTAAATTAATTAACATGACCTGCGTGTCATGATTCGGCATGATGGCTGGAGCCATATGATTGCACTTTAATGACCTGCGTGTCAACCTTATGTAATGCACTTATTTTATTAGCTATAGAGATAGCAATATTATCTGGTGCATCGACAAGATGGTGGCAATCTTCGCGAAGGTGAACACCGACGCGAATGCCGAAGACGAAGAAATACAAGAATTCTCCGTCAGAAAAGGCTATACCATATCATGCTATTATGAATTGCCTGAGATGTTTATCCCTTATGATGCACCCTTCTTGATTGCGCGGTAGTCGCTTTTTATTAGGGTGATCTCTCACAAAAATATCATAGTTGATAGTGTTCTCCCAAGTGTAGCACCGTCACGGCACCTAACTTTTCGGGGTGCGCCATGACTAACATGGGTACGAACGATTAGGGATGTGTGAGGCGGGTGAGTTCAGACCTCGCAGCGAGATCACTTGGTTATCTTTGACGTTCAGGCATGACAGTCATGAGCTCGGAACACGCCCATCGAAAGATGAATAAGAGTCGCATAGAGATGTGATTGGCAGGTTGGCCTACCGGTTGAGATTTTCGCCATCAGTGGTGACTAGCATCAATGACGAATAATCAAAACACGGGTCTTGAATCACTCACAATCAATTATGAGAGATATTGATTTGAGTGGGAGCGCACTGTAGAATTATCTTGTTTAATTCTCAGTGCAATTAATTTTGAACACTGTCTAAGTGTGATTTGCATAATAGTTGTAGAATAATGGCTGGCGTTTCCACCTTCCCTATTAAAATTGAATAGCTGTTAAATATCTGGTTAAAACTTTACGGTTGGTAACGTAATGTGAGGATTATCCTCAAGAGTGCCAAGAAGGATTTTGTCCTATCGCATACTTTGGTATTCTCTCGCTTATGCTATGGATCATGTGACTCTCGTCCTTCGATCCAAAAGCTAGAATTCCGTTTCAGTCAAGTGCAATATGTTCGTTTCCATGAGACCCGAACTTCGAAAGTTTGGATAGTTATGTGATATTCATGGAATCTGAAAATCATTTTCAGAGACAGACAAAGGCTAAAAGATATGAGATATCCAAAGCAATGTTTGTTTGCAAACTATTAGTAAAAGAAGTTTACTATGCATTGGACTGATAAGAGAGGGATCCAGAAGAACGCCTATCATATGATAAAAGGTGAATAAAACAACAACTTAAGAGAAAGGAAGTGTCCGAAGGGTGTTAGTGAAACTTTCACGCCTAGGAAGTCCGGGGCTAACGCCACTCTTAAGTTGGGTGCTTCTTCTGGAAGTAGGAGAAATACTAAAAGTTAAACTGTTAGAAGTATAAAGGCAAAAAGAAAGAAGACTGGAATATCCAGCTCATGTATGAATGTCATACAAGTTTTTGATGTATAGAAGGCTGGTCAAAGATATAGTTCTTGGGAATTATGATTAAATTGTTAATCACTAATTCTTGGGTATTGTGAGTTAATCACAAAGATACCCGCTCGATTGCTTTCTGTTGCAACTCGATGTAAGAACTACTATGGCCTGAAAGACTAGCCAGGAATGAGGTTTAGGTATACACAGGGAACATAGTAAATGTTACTATACCTTCCATCAGTGTATTACTGTCTATATTTATTTTCATAATTCATTTAGAGTTTTAAACTCTAGCCCATTGCATAAGGTATCTTGCAAGAAGGTTGTTCATAAGAGAACTTTTTATGTTCGAAGTTATGAATAACATAAGGGCCATACTTTCATTGAGAATGAGATGTATGTTATGAATAATGATATTAATATATTACCTCTGGATTTACTTTCATAATTCATTTTAGAGTTTTACACTCTAGCCCCTTGCACAATGTTGTTGCAAAAGGGTTGTTCATAAAAGAACAATTGTTGTTCAATGTTATGAATAACATTTAGAGCCATGCTTCCATCCAGATGGGATGTATGTTATGAATATTGATAGTAATATGATACATCCATAACACTGACGCTAAATGTCACAAGACTAAGAGAATACCACACAAGTGTGGCACTACATTTGGTCACATTGGAGAAACCCGCATGGATAAATTCCATTATGATGGATTTTTGAAGTCCTTTGATTTTGAATCATCTGACACTTGCAACTTTCCTCCGAAAAGTGAAGTGACTGAAATACCGTTCACAGGCCATAACGAACGGACAACAAACTTATTGGTGATCATACATTTGATGGGTGTAGTCCGATAAATGTTGTTAGTAGTGGATTTATCTATCTTCAGAAATGACTCAAGTAGATATGTGGATATTTACTTGATGAGACATAAGTCTGGATCTTTTTATTTCATTCGAAAGGTTTTCAAAAATGAAGTAGATGGTTATTGTAACAAGAAAATTATGTTTCTACATTTCGATTGCAGAAAGGAATATTTGAGTTACAAGTTTAGCGAATGTCTGATGAGTTGTGAAAGTAGTTTCATAACTTGCACCTCCCGGAACACCATTGCATGTGGAAAGTCCGTGAAGATGTAATCAAACCATTTATGACATGGTAAGATCAAAGATGACATATAAATTTGCCATTATCCCTTTTAAAGAGTGATGCTTTAGAGACTACGGCTTTTACACTGAAAAGAGCTCCATCAGGTCTGTTGAAATGACGCCATGTTATGGTACGCCCAACCATGTTATATCTTTTCTTAAACATTTGGAATATGGGGCTTGTGTAAAAGGTTACAAACCTATTCCAAATCAGACAAGTGCTACTTTGTAGGTTATCCCAAGCAATTGGGTATTCCTCCCTCACTATACCGAGGCAAATAGGTTTGCCACAAAGAACGGTATGCTTTTTGAAGAAAATGGTTCTTTCAAAAAGGTGAGTGGGAGAATAGTGCAACTCGACGAGATTAACAGTATCTTCGTCATCAGGTCAAAGGAAAGAGACCTTGGAAGTAATTCCGGAGTTTCCTACTGCGACTGATACGGAAGTCTCTACAATAAAATGTATGGACTTCAGTCGAACTTGCAGCTGAACCACGTAGGCAAGGCTCGTGCAAACCTCTCAGGTGCGCAAACGAGATATTGTTGTTAGACAACAGTATACCTACGATACACAAGGAAGCGTTGATGGGCCCTGACTCCGGAATTGGCTAAATGCCAATACAATCCGAGATAGTCTCCATATAAATGTTTCAAGATTAAAACCTTGATACACCTTTCGGAAGACTTAGAGTCTAATGAATTTTATGGAACTAAAAACTGATACGGGTAAAAATGTTTTATCCATAAAGCTCGACTTGTTGCAATATACAAGTTCACGGAGTTGACTACGATGAGGTTGTTTCACCGTAGCGATGCTTAAAGTCGGTTCGGGTTGAACTAGTAATTGATACATATTTCAATCATGAGATATGAAACATGGATGACAAAAAGATTTCCATCTGATGGAAATGAAACCAAGGACTTGCATGTGCTACAGTCCAAGGTATTTTGTCAGTCCAAAGGATGCTAGTAACTATGCAAACTTCAGAGTTCCAGCAATGGACAGAAGAGAGCAAAATGGAGTTGGAATCTTCGTGTTTTGATGGATTGGTCAAAAGGGTTTTGACTTCATCAATGGGTCACGAAGATGCTTGTAATTCAAGAAAGTAAGTGGGAGCATAATAAAATTTCTAAAAAACGTTGTGTGCTTGACACATTGTTAATTGGAAATAAATTTCTTGACACGAATTAGGACTTCATTTGAAAATAGTTTTTCGGTGAAGTTCTTGGGCTAAATGGCCTCAATATTAGGCATAATGATCTATGGAGATAGATTTTCCTAATAAGGCTAAGCAATGAATACATATTGACAAGATGCTAAAACTTTTTAGCATTTAAAACGCCAAGGAGTGATTCTTGCCGAAGTCACATGGAAAGAGTTTTTGCAAGACTCGGTGTCCCAAAAACACTGATGAGCAAAATACATGATGGAGATTCCACACACCTTCATGTTTGGATTAATCATGTATTCCATGGTATGTAAAAACAACCAGATATGTCCAATACTCCAAAGTTGTTGCGAGTATAGATACCAAAGTGATCAAAAGTAGTGATCATGGGACAACAGTGAAAAAGGGTCATTTAGTACTATAGTAGCACTGATGACATGTTTTCTCGCAAGCGGAGATCATGAAGAGTTCGTTGTAAAAGGTTACATCGATACAGTCTTTATCCATGCTCCAAGCGATTTTCGATTAAAGTTAAGGGTTTTGTGCAATACACAATATGGTGGCACGGTAGTTGGAAATTATTCCAAACAAGATACTGAGGCGAATTCTATAACAAAGGCTATGTATGTTGACGCTTTAGAAGCGACAAAGAAGTTGTTGAATCATATAGTTCATTCATGAACTTAGTATGGTTCCAAGAAGGCTTGGTCAATGGGACACTATTGCAGATAGTTGCTCCATAGCTCAGTCTGAGGAATCAGGTTTCGACCAATGATTCACACATATACAAAGCAAGGTGTACACAAAATATGAATTTTGTGATAGCGTGAAAACGCGAGGATATGCAAAGATACACACGGATCTGAAGTCGTCAGATCCATTGGACATCAGGCTATACCACATGCGAAGCATATTTTACACCAATGTGCCATAGGTGTAAAGTGCATTAACATTAACTAGATTATTGACTCTAGTGCAAGTGGGAGTCTGTAGGAGATATGCCCTAGAGGCAATAATAAATGTTATTATTTATCTCCTTGCTCATAATTATGTTTATGTTCCATGCTATAACTGCTGTGGTTCCCGAGCCCGTATATCCATAAAGGCTCTGGGGAAAACCCATGTGCACGTGTGGAATAATAAACGGTAAAAAGTATTCCTAGTCATGCCTCTAAGACTAGCTCAAGTGTTGCATGATGATTATGTTTTCCCAATCATGGGCATGTCTATGCCAGCAGCTTTGAGGGCACAATGTTAGAAGAACATTTGTGTTGAATCGACCCGATTGATGTTATGCTAAGAGATTCATTCGTCACAAGTTAATGGTTGATAACACAGAGATGGTTAACATTTGCATGATTCCTCAGACCATGAGAGTATCGAGTTTCTTCATGCTTGATTCATGAACTTTGGGGTTTGTTAAACGTCATCCGTAACTGGATGGCTATTACGGCGGCTTACGGGTTCATGGGAAAGTATGTTAAGTAACTTGATAGCTCAAGATTGGGATTTGCTCCTCCGACGATGGAGAGATATCTCTGGGCCCTCTCGGTGTTAAGGTATCCATCATCGTCTGGCCAGACACTTTGTGATTTGATCACGGGGATGCCAGAACACGGTAACGAGAAAAGAGAACAATACCGGTAACGAGGTAACTAGCATAGTGGACAAGTTGTTGATCCACGGGAATGCCAACATGTCTCGCCTCGGGTATTTGTAACATATCGCGAAGGAACAGGAATAGCACACGGCAACTGGAGGTTCACTCGAATATTCATTCGTGTGGGTATAGGGGTCAATATGGGTGTCCACGGCTCCGATGTTGATCATTGATCGGAAGGGGTTCCGTGTCATGTCTATACTTCACCGAACCTATAGGGTCACACGCTTAAGGGTCATCTATCTACTGAATACTAGACAGGGAGTCTGAGAGAAAATCACCGAAAAAGTTTCGGACACCGAAAAGTTTCGGACAGCGGAAAAGTTCCGCAGAGAGAGGTCACCGGATGAGTTCCGGTGAAACTGAAAAGTTGTTTCAGGGGATACCATTAAGTCAAAATGGTTTCGGCACATGCCTGATAATTCTTGGAGGATGCCAGAATCATTCTGGAAACTTCTGGGAATTTTCTGGAAGAAAAAACCGGAAATGTTCCGGGGCTGCCGGAACCGCTTCAGATGCTTTTCGCAGATGAAATCACTAAACTGGAATTGTTCCAAAACGCGTTGAAAATTATTTTAGTGGGTACTGAAAATGTTCTAAGCCCACATAAATATTTTCAGTTCGAACGGACGCTGAAAAATGTCGTCGTGAATAGTGAAAGTGCTTTTTGGAATTTTTTGGAAAGCCACCTTTTAGGGCTTTTTGCTAAAGGCTTCTAGAAGGTGATGTGGATGGATGAGAGCCCCCTTGGGGGGGGACCCCTAGGGGGTGGCCGGCCACATGTGGAGCTCCTCCTTGGAGCTCCACATGTCCTTTGGTTTCTCTCTTATGCCCTTGGAAAGAGTTTCCTTCATGGGTATTTTGGTATTTCTTGAATGCCCATCCTACCCCTTGGTTTTCTTATATAAGGAGGAGAGGGGGCTGCTCAATCATCCATCCCTTCTCACATACAAGTGTCATTGCAATGATCTGGCTTCTCTCTCCCTCCCACGAAAAGAGTTTCGTAGAGCCGAAAGGCTGTCTGGGTTCCGGTGGGAACTAGTTCTGGACGGCGAAGCCCTGCCGGATAGATGACACCGTATGTGTGCAACTCTGAAGAGAGGTCGTAGTTTCGATCTTAGTGCCCGAGGGGCTGTTCGTGAGTGCCTCCCGAAGGGCTGTCCAAGTGACGGTCCTAGTTCTGTGAGTCCTCCCGAAGGGCTGTCCAAGTGACCGTTCGAGTTTCGAAGGTCCTCCCGAAGGGCTGTCCGCGACACCGTCCAGGGGACTGTTCGACCGCCTCCCGGAGGGCTGTCCAAAGAGAAGACGAGGGTATACATCCTCGCGGTTGGGAGGTTGTAAATCCTAGCTGCGGGGATCTGCACCGCCGATCGTCATCGACTCTTCTTCCGCTGCGCTACGAGTCGGTAACGAAAATGATCAAACCTTGTATGCAGTCTCCATAGTGGTCCTGGGCTGGTGCGTAGGTCGGAAAATTTTTGTTTTCTGCTGCGTTACCCTACACCATCTTCGACTGTATTTACTTACAAAGGGTACGAGATAAATGGGAATACATTTTACACGATCGCCCAAGATCAAAAGAGCACCAACCAAAACAGTGGTGTCCGCTTTGATGCAGCAACCAAGAGGGGAAAGGACACATATTATGGTTACATAGTGGACATATGGGAACTTGACTATGGACATGATTTTAAGGTCCCTTTGTTTCAGTGCAAATTGGTCAATCTGTCAGGACGCGGGGTACAGGTAGACCCATAGTACGGAATGACAACAGTGGATCTGAACAATCTTGGGTACACAGACGAACCATTCGTCCTAGCCAATGATGTGGCGCAGGTTTTCTATGTGAAGGACATGTCTACCAAATCGAGAAAAAGAAAAGATAAGGAAGCGAATACATCATACGATGAGCCAAAGCGCCACATAGTTCTTTCAGGAAAAAGAGACATCGTAGGATTGGAGGGCAAGACAGACATGTCTGAAGATTATGAAAAGTTTCATGAAATTCCTCCCTTCAAAGTCAAGGATGACCCAAGCACCCTGTTAAACGATGAAGATTATCCATGGTTACGGCGCAATAAGCAAAGGACACAAGCGAAGAAAAAGTGGAGACTTTCTCTCCACAACTATTATGATGATGCCTTTGATCTAGAATATCACTGCAGTTACATGTGAAGAAATGAAAATGCCTTTTGTAAAAGATGAGTTTCTGTCCGAAACCCTGATACTTCGAAAGAGATTGTCCGTTTTGTACACGAAGTGCATCCAGTTTTTGCTGTAAACCTCTCAACTTTGTATAACATGCTATGTGGGTGAAATGATGATACCATGCCAACTTTCAACCTTTTCAGAGTTCATTTGTAGTGCTTTTCAATTTCAGGGTCATATAGCTCAAAAAAACCAGTAAATGCATGAAAACTAACAAATGAAGTCAGAAAGGATTGAAAATTGATGATGTGGCTTTGAATGGTGCATTTTGAACACACAAAAATTCTGGATTTCAAATAAGTTCAAAAAAATGAAATCCCTTTGTAACAGATGAGTTTTCGTCCGAAACCCTGATACATCGAAAGAGATTGTCCATTTTGTACATGAAGTAAATCCAGCTTTTGACATAACCCTCTCAACTTTTTAGCACATGCTATGTGGGTGAAATGATGATACCATGCCAACTTTCAACCTTTTCAGAGTTCATTTGTAGTGCTTTTCAATTTCAGGGTCATTTAGCTCAAAAAATTCAGTAAATGCATGAAAAATAATAAATGAAGTCAGAAAGGGTTGAAAATGGATGATGTGGCTTTGAATGGTGCAATTTGAACACACAAAAAGTCTGGAGTTCAAATAAGTTCAAAAAAATGACATCCCTTTGTAACAGATGAGTTTTCGTCTGAAACCCTGATACTTCGAAAGAGATTGTCCATTTTGTACACGAAGTGCATCCAGCTTTTACCGTAACCCTCTCAACTTTTTAGCACATGCTATGTGTGTGAAATGATGATACCATGTCAACTTTCAACCTTTTCACAGTTCATTTGAAGTGCTTTTCAATTTCAGGGTCATTTAGCTCAAAGAATGAACTAATAGCAAAAAGAATGAACTAGAAAACTTTTATTAAACTCTAATAGCAAAAAGAATGAACTAAAAATAATCAATTAAAATATTCTGTTAAGATCAACTAAAACAAAACTATAATACTCTTCAATAGCAAAAAGAATCAACTAAAAAGCTTTTATAAAACTCTAATAGCAAAAGGAATCAACTAAAAAGATTTTATAAACCTCTAGTATTTTTGGAACTAAATTTTTATAAAATTTATGCAACTTAAATTATCAAAGTATTTTTTGTTCAAAACATTAAGAGCAAAAAGAATTTTCATAAAGAATTTTTTGTTAGAAACTTTAATAGCAAACTAAAATAACAAAATCTGTTTTTTTATTAAAACAAACATTTAAAATTACCTAAAAATTACCTAAAGCAAAATGAATCACTCAAAAACACTAAAAATTTAAGTAAAGCATAAAACAAAAAAAAAGTACAGAAAAAAATTAAAAAAATGCCGCCTACAGGGCCACCATGGCCTGCATACGACTAGAAACCCAACTAGCATGTTGGGCCAGGATGCAGGCCCGCGGCAGGCACAGTAGGCCCACAGGCATAGCAGTGTTATATTAGGCCCGTAGGCCTGCAGTTCAGAGGAGTTCGAGAAGGAAGAGGCAGCGGAGCTTATGAACAGGTGCGGGGCGCTCCCAACTAGCGAGGTGGGACTAAACTCCCACCACCACGGCGCTGTGCAAGGCTATCGGTCCCGGTTGGTGGCACGAACCGGGACCAATGCCGCCCTTTGGTCCCGGTTCGTGGCACCAACCGGGACCAAAGGTCTCTGTTTCCCGCCCTTTGGGTTGCTGAAAACTGACCTTTGGTCCAGGTTGGTGGCACGAACCGGGACTAAAGGGAGGCATTGGTCCCGGTTGATGCCACGAACCGGGACCCAAGGCTTTCCTATATAAGTGGCACTTAGTAATTTTTCAGCAAGTTCTCACATTCTCCCCGACGCCGATGCCCAGCGCCCCGACGCCGACGCCCTGCTTCTCGTAGCTATCCCCGTCGCCGCGCCCTGCCCCGTCGCCGCCCGCTCCTCGTCACCGTCGCCATCGCCGGCCCTGCCTCCTCGTTGCCGTCGCCGTGCCCTGCACCGACACCGTCGCTGCGCCCTGCCCCGTTGCCGCGCCCTGCCCCGAGCCCGTCCTTGTCATCTCCGGCCCCGAGCCCGCTCCTCGTCGCCGACACATCCTCGCTGTGAGTGCCGCCCCGATCCCCTCCTCCTCTTATTACTCCCTGTACTGGCCGTCGTCACCGCGCCCTACCGCCGACCCCGACGCCCTATCGCCGACCCTGATGCCATCTGTGGCGAGCCACTGACCAAGGGGGTCTAGTGTGGCGACGCCGTGTGGGATAGAGGAAGATGAGGAGTGCATGGCATCGATTCCCCCCTCTGTCCAAATTTTTCTGAATTTACTGAATTTTTTGACAGTGCTAAATAGTGCACATCAAGTGTATGATGAAATGCCAAAGGGCTCTAGGAATTTTAGGAATTTTTGAGAATCTTTGTGGTGAGGTGTTGATGCACAAAAGAGAGTCTGGCAAAGTTTGAGAATTTTTTGTCCAATTTAAATTGCGCTTTGACCATGGAGTTTGAATCTGGTCCAAATTTGAAATGAATAATAATTGAAAAAAATTGAACTATAGAACCAAATGTTTTTGGCGGAATGGGTTGTGGGTACTGTCAAATAGATGGAGTAATTTTTGTGGGTGCAAAAGAATTGGGGAGAATATAGCTCCTTTGCAAATCAAAGGAAATATGAATAATTGAAATTCCAACTTTGGAATTTATTAAATATAAGAAAAATATTTACATAGTTAGAGATATTTGCACAGTTAGAGATATTCAAGATCAAAGTCATTTTTTTAGATTAATTTGCATAGGTCATTAATCAAAGTTGAGATATTTGCATATATAGGTTATTAGCAAAGTTGACCAAAGACATTTTTTTAGAGAAATTTGCATAGAGAATTTTTTTAGAGAAATGGTGGAGTTCACATATAATGTATATATGTTGATATTTTTTATATGATGAAAATTGTTTTGTTCATATATATATGTATGTGGCTATGTATGTATGGATGTTCATAAAATTGTTTTGTTCATATATGTATTAATTGTTTTGTTCATAGCATTTTTTTTATATGATCAATTTTTTTTTCATAGCCATATATATGTATGTGGCTATATGTATGTATATATGGATGTTCATAGAATTTCTTTTATATGTATGTGGCTATATGTATATGTCGTTGTCGATATAGCCCCTCCCCGATAACTTCAACATGAGGGGGGAGGGTCAATATACCCCCTCCCCGATAACATTTTTTTTATATGATGAATTTTTTTTCATAGCATTTTTCATAGCCATATATATGTATGTGGCTATATGTATGTATGGATGTTCATAGAATTTGTTTTTATATGTATGTCGTTGTTGATATAGCCCCTCCCCGATAACTTCGACATGAGGGGGGGGGTCGATATACCCCCTCCCCGATAACATTTTTTTTCTAAGTTACTAAGGTAAAATGTTCACCCCCCTCTCGATATACCGGGCGACCAACTCTCGAGGCCACCCAAATTTACCAAGTTAAAAGAGCGTTGTCGAGGCCACCCCAAACCCTAGAAGCGTTGTCGAGGCCACCCCAAACCGTAGAAGCGTCGAGGCCACTAATTAATATTCCTTGTTGTGACTAGCTAGCTAGGTCTATGTTTGCCACTAATATATCCATCTCTCATGTTTGTATATTAATTGCCATGTTGTAATATTTGCAGAAACTATGGATCAAAGAGACTCAGAACAAGAAGAGTTTTTGGGGGATATAATCCGCCACGGACGTGATGTCTTGTCGTTTCTCAACGACACCGATGGTCTGAAAGGAGAGGATGAAGGCTCCGGTGATCGAACAATGGAGGAGGAAAGACATGATCATGATGTCTCCGGTGACCGAATGCCGGTGGAAGAAGGAGACCGTGATGACGGCTCCGGTGACCGAACGGAGGAGGGAGCTGTTGCAAAGTCCCGCGAGGTATATATATATTAATTAAGCCTGTGCTGACTAGCTAATTGATGCATTAATTGTTTTGGTATGTACATATATTAACTCTTCTTTCTTCTTTTATAGCCCTCCGGATCGAGCCAAACTTCGGTAATGAGACGAGGCCCAAAGAAAAAGTTGCGCCAGGATGAAAGGTTCACGATCACAGCAATCGCGGACGATGGCCAACCGATTGAACCCAGGCGGACCAAGAAAGCATTTTCTGCTAAGTGCGGAGCTATTGTTAGGGACAGCATCCCGATCAGCATCTAGCTATGGAATAAGCCTAAGAACGAAGACCCTCAAGTTTCTTATGTCACCGATAGACAGAAAGATGATCTTTGGACCTCGCTGAAGGCAAATTTCACCCTACCGCCAGAAGAAGGATCAGAATAAGCCAGTTATAGAGCAACTAGTCAAGGCGTGTGCTCTTAAGAAGATGGCAGATCTATTCAGGAGGTGGAAGAATGAGTTGAAATCAACGTTTGTCGACAAAGGGAAGACTCCAGAATTCACAGGCCGATTTGAGAGGATAAGAGATCACTGGCCCGCATTTGTGGCCTACAAGACATCGGACAAGAGTAAGAAAATGTCAGAGATAAACAAGATAAATGCCGCATAGAAGCTGTATCACCATCACACGGGGTCAGGCGGCTACCTCAAAGCCCGGCCGTTGTGGGACAAAGCTGAGAATGACCTGATTGCTAAAGGGGTCGAACCAGAGACATTGAACTGGCCAGACCGTTCAAGGACTTGGTTCTTCGGGGTTGGGCGAACTTTGGACCCTGAAACAGGGAAGTGCCATTGGACGGACGAGCAACTTGCAATACCCGTCAAGAAGCTTCAGAAGTATATCACCGCAGCGCAGGCAGGGATGTTCATTCCCGACAGAGAGAAGGACGAGCTGACTGAGGCCCTCGGGAATCCTGAGCACCCTGGACGAACATGAGGCACGCCAGGCTCCGTTGCATGGAAGGTTGGATTTCCCGGCGCAGGCGGTTACAAAACCCGGGAGAGGAAGAGGAAACAGGAGCTGAGCGAAATGCAGAAGCTTAATGCAAGAGTACTAAAGCTAGAGGAACAAGTTGAGAGCCAGCGAGTTGCCGACCAACCATCTCAGCGTCACGAATCTACCCCAGAAGCTACCCCGCCATCTCAGCGGAGAAGCAGCGTGGCTTCCACGGAGCTCGTTTAGCAGCCTGACTTCACGGCTCCTAGCTACCCCGTGGATGCTATCGCGGAGGCTCAACATTGCCAACTTATGACGAAATATCGGAACCTCACCTTGAAGGCGGCAGTCGGCTCTGTTGCACCTCCTCAACCTGACGGAACTTTTCACTGCTGTCCGATTCCACATGGGTATGCTGTTGTGATGGTGGATGAAGTAATGGAGGGATTTGACGAGCTCGAGCTTGACCACCGTACAGGTGAAGGGGAGAATCAGCTGGTTTATGCTTTGAGGACTACATGTCTATGGGGGAAGGAGTACATCAAGCTTCCGAACTCGACGCCTCCGCCACCTCCTCCTCTTCCGGCGAGTGATCAGGGCACTCCGCCTACTTCTCCACCTCCTCCGGCGCGTGAGGGCACTCCGCCTCCTCCGGCGCGTGAGGTCACTCCGCCTCCTCCGGCGCGTCGGAGCACTCCGCCTCCTCCTCCGCCTTGTCAGCAACGGCGGCAGAGAGCCGCCGCCGCTCCGGCGGCTAGCAGTCCAAGCAGAGGAAGGAAGCAATTCAGATACGGTCCATCTCTAAAGCCTCTGGAAAAGTTACCATATGAGAGGACCGACGAGGAAACCGCGAAAATCAGTGCTGCTGAAGTGCATGAACATTTTGCACGAAAACCTCCACCTCCGAAGGAGACGATAGATCCGATGAAACGGAAGCGCACTATCGATGCCCTGAAGCGACCACCACCATCTCCGCCGCAATCCAACTATGAGCACATTATTGAAAGGACATATAAGGAAGCGGAGCGGTCGGGAAGTACTTGCAGTCATGCAAGGTTAGCAGAACGAAGAAGTGGAAAAAAAATTCCCCAGCTCGGCGAACAGGCGAACCAATCGTGCCCCCCCGCTCAAGGTGTCTAGCGATATCGTCGCTAATCAGCCGGGGATGGTGCCCGTTACCAATCCTGCTGATTACCTGAGCGATGATGTAGAGTTTGAAATAATGGAGGTGGAAGAATTCAGATACCAGCACGGGCAGCTTCTCGTCAAACCTGATCATCCTCCTCTAACAACGATGATGCGAAGATTCCATGAATGGTACATGAAAACTTGCATAGAGTCTGGGAAGGATACTCTGACGCTGAGAATTAAAGAGGAGCACGACCTCGTTGGAATGTATCAGTTGTCTGTTGAATTTGACTAGTTATTCCAATTATACAATCAAAAGGCCCTCGACAAAACACTCGTGACTTGCTACTGTCTGTAAGTACTACTTCTGTAATTAAGTCTCTATATATAGCTCAGCTCTTTCATTGCATGTATATATAATTATCCTCACTATATTATCTAGATTGAAGATCGTCGAATGCAGAAATGCACAAATCTATGACATTCGGTTCATTAACCCAAATATCATACATGAATGGACGGTTCAAAAGAATGTCACTGAAACCGAGGACAACTTGCTACAATCGTTGATTAAAAATCAAAACAAAGAGAAAATACTCTTTCCTTACAACTTGAAGTGAGTGTTACTGTCTTGTGCATATTCGGTTTTCCTTATTACTCGAGGTTATAGTAATGTAATTGATGAGTTATGCATGCATGCGTAGGTTCCACTTTATTCGGCTAGAGATTAAGCTTGAGCGTGGAGTAGTAACCGTCTTAGACACGAGATGAAAAGATCCCCAGGAGTATGCGGACATGACTGAAATGCTCCAGTGGTAAGTTCAATCGATCATTATCGCACCATATCGGCAACTTTGTTCATTTCCTGATATCAAGTAATTATTTTCTTTGTCTGGCAGGGTTTGGAAAAAGTTCACCGGAATGGTTCCGGGACTGCCGAGGGAGCTGCGATTTACACACCCAAAAGTAAGTACTACTAGCTAGTTCCGCGCAACTCCCATTGATTCTAGTTTCATCAATACCATTTATAATGCTTGATTATCAGTTTGATTGAACTCTATTTCTTGTAAAGTGCTTGTGGCAGGAAGCCGGGAATGATTTTTGTGGATACTACATTTGCGAGTTCATCTACAACGCGACGACCTCTAAGCGGGGCTACTCTGAAAAACAATATGAAGTGCGTAAGCAGTAATATTCACAATTTTATTTTATTACCATCATTTGTGTTGAGTTTCATTCATATATATGTATTGACCCCCTTCTTCAAATTAGTTGTGGCAGATGGGGGATGAACTCCTACCACATGATCGCATACGAGCAATTCAAGAGGAATTGGCGGGATTCTTTCTTGACCATGTCATAAGTAAAGCCGGAGAATACCATGTGGAATTTGACATTAGATGTTAGGGATTGTACGTAAGAGATCTTATATTGTATATATGTAGCTCGTAGCGTCGGATAGATATACGAAAACTTGTTGTTCGACCAATCTCTCGGAGAAAGAGAGGTCGATCACTTCTCTCTGTATATGTTCATGACGATCTTGTGTACTTAATGATTCCTTCATTTGCTTACTAGCTAGTATGTCGAGTTCTCTCTATACGTATAGTAGCTAGTGTCGACCAAGCACGGAGAAAGAGAGGACACTTCTCTCTATTAGCTAGCTAACACAATATGAAACCCCTAAATTAACCCTCCAAACCCCCCCCCCCCCTTTAAAAAAAACAAAAACCCCAGCTCCTGCCAAATGCTGACGCGTGGAGGCCTTTTGGTCCCGGTTGGTGTTACCAACCGGGACTAAAGGTCCTCCTGCCTGGGCTCCCCGCAGCGGCCACGTGGAGCCCCTTCTGTCCCGGTTCGTAAGCGAACCGGGACTAAAGGTTTGGGCTTTAGTCCCGACCCTTTAGTCCTGGTTCCAGAACCGGGGCTAATGGCCTCTGGAACCGGGACAAATGGGCCGTTTTCTACTAGTGGGAATCGAATTAGAGGGAGAGAAAGAGAGATACGAGAGAGAGCAGTTGTGTGGTTGCCTCATTTTGTCTCGCTCCTTCCCACGCACACCTCACTGCCAACTGGGCCCGCCCTCCCAGCACAACGGCTCTCCCATCCATACTCCCAGGAACAAAATCGCAAAAGCCACATGGAAGATTGGAGAGCAGGGGTGATGAACTGCAAGCGTCCACCGTAGGCCAACCAAAAGCGCGATACGCAAGAAAGACCAACCGGAAGCGCGGTACGCAAGACAGTCCAACCGATACTTTTCGACCGAAGCGTGACAAAGGAAGAAGAAGACATAGATTAAAACATAGGCTGATTGATTGATTGATTTGCGCGCTTCAGTTAACAATCGGTCGTCACCCTTTTACATTATATAGGGTGGTTGGCCTTTCCGTGTAAGTCACGATCGCGTACATGTTCGTGTTCGCGTACATGGACGAAGTTATTGCCTTGACCATGTTGATTCAGGACCAACGATGTACTACACCAGGGGTGGCTCGTCTACAAGGAGCCCAATAGTAGGCCTGCCTGAGGGCCCAGAAGGCTGCTCGCTCCCGCAGGAGTTTTTGGGATTCTCCCAGTTATAAGGGTGAAGCAGAATGGTAGCAAGTATTTTTCTCTGTTAGAGAACCATGGTTATCAATCCACTAGGAGTCTCCCGAGCTAATAAGGTTAACAGTACTTGGGCAAAACACACATACACACACTCGTCCCCAACATGGAAAGAGGGTTGTCAATCCACTTGTCTTGCTAGTTACCAGATTAAACTACAAGTGATAGAGATAGTTGATAGCAATGTAACACAGCAAAAAATAGAAGTAGCAATTTTCCAGAAGAATTTACTAATGGAGAATAGACCTAGGGGCCATAGGTTGACTAGTGGTATCTCTCTCGTAAACATGCAAATGTCATGGTAAATAAATTACAGTTAGGCAACAATTAAATTGCAATATTTATGACTATGATCATTCATGGTACAATCTCATATAGGCATTACATCCGTGATAAATAGACCATTAATCCACCTGCATCTACTACTAATACTCCAATCCAAAAACACTATCTAGCATGCATCTCAATATATTAAGTTTTCAAGAAACAGAACATCACAGTAAGCAAGATGACATAATGTAGACAAGAAGACATCAATCAATATGATGAAATCCTAGCAATACAATATGTGTATCTTCCCTTTTTGTCACTTGGTTAGATCACCACAAGATTGAACCCACAACAAGGCACCACTCCCTCTAAATAAAAGACCAATCGAACTTGTCCAAAGAAGGTAGATAGATCAGAGAGCATGCAAAGCAATTTAATTATACAGCAAGAAAACCTAAAAAATTCAATTGATTTCAATGAACAATCTGATCATAAAGTAAAAATTCATCATATCACAACAAACACACCACCGATTACATTGAATTGATATCGATCATGTGAGGAAGCTCATGGGAACATGATATTGAAGATCCGAGAGAGAGAGAGAGAGAGAGAGAGAGAGAGAGAGAGAGAGGACCCTAAGGTCCTAATGGAAGTACTCACACGTGGTCATGGAGGAAGCATGGTTGATGAAGAAGCCTACAGTAATAGATTCCTCCTTCGACAGGGCTCCGACACATGTATGTACTTCTATTTTGTTTGCATTTTTGAACATTTTCATGATGGCCCCTATGACAATTATATGCTTTTAATTTTACTTTTTATCAGATTCGAACTTTGAAAGTCGACATATTCGGACTTATAGTCTAGCATAAAAGGCATGACTAGCTTAATGTCAGCCGACGGCGCGCTTCCGATGACTACGTCAAGAAGAGCCATTTTTTCATCACACTTGGGAGAGAGAGTCATAATAGATTTACTGCCCATTTTTCATCACACTTGGGAGAGTCATAATATATTTACTTACTGGGCAGTAACACACGAACTCCTCAGTCAATAATGCATGAACTACTAGGAACATCATTTTTACCGATCACTTGAAAACATAGAGCATTACACAAAGAGAAACACTCAACAGTGAATGTCAAAATAACTCTCACATCCATCATACTTCATACACTGGGAGCTTCCACTTGAATATAAAAATTTATTTATCCCTCTAAAATCAAAACACAAAACCCTAAAGAAAACAAATGTTGGGTACTCATTGACATAATAACAAACAGGAGCACAAAATAATAGCTTTTCGCCAATGTCAGCAGGGGGCATCATTGCATTTTTCTCGCTGTCGTTGTTGCCTTCCTGGACGGTTGAAAGTGCTCGTCCTGGTCATTTAGTGTCATGGGCAACTACGCCTGAAAGTGCTCTTCCTTGTCTCCACTGTCCCAAAACCCCTAAACCATTAAAATTCAATAGATTTAGACAATGAAAATAGAAATGCATGAATGAATCTCCTTCTCAACATCAGTAATGAAGGATGCAATAAATATCATCCACCAAATGCCAAAGTGTAGAATAAATGAGAGCAAAAATAAATGGCGCCTTAGATTTCCCAGGTTTCTTTGTGAGCCACCTTGGGTTTTTTTTTCTCGTTGAATTTTTCTTCCTCTAAAGTTATGGTCTTTTTCAGTCCGAACTGATGTAGACATTTTTTTTGCTGAGAGGGAGCTCATGTCACTACCAAATCAATCAGGGCTAGAAGTTCATGGAATAAAATTAAAAGAAACTTATTTATTTTCAAGTGCTCCTATGAACTAAATTTAAATTAGAAATTAAACTGAACTTATTTTTTCAAGTGCTCCAATGGGTAGCACACACACGACGTGAGGCAATGTACAAGTTCATGTAAAAAGAACAACCAAGTTCATGTTAAGTAAATCATTATAAGTTCACAAAGAAACCTAAAAGGAGTTTTGTATTGTTTCTGCTATAACAACTATAACAACCAAGTTAATGTACGTCATGGGGCCGGACTGGGATGGCGCTGCAGATCCTGGAGTGGTGGAGACGGAGCTCATGTCACCACCACATCAATTAGGGTACTAGAAGTTCATGGAATATAAGTAAAACAAACTAATCGATTTTGAAGTGCTCCTATGAACTAATTTAAATTAGAAATTGAACTGAACATAATTTTTCAAGGGCTCCTATGGGCAGTACACGCACAATGTGACAAGGTGATGTACAAGTTCATGTACAATAAACATTATAAGTTCAAAAAGAAACCTACAAAGAGTTTTGTATTGTTTCTGCTATATAACAACTATAACAACCAAGTTAATGTACACCATGGAGTCGGACTGGGACGGCGCTGCAGATCCTAGAGTGGTGGAGAGGGAGCTTATGTCACTACCACATCAATTAGGGTACTAGAAGTTCATGGAATATAAATAAAATAAACTAATTAATTTTCAAGTTCTCCTATGAACTAAATTGAAAATAGAAATTGAACTGAAGATAATTTTTCAAGTGCTCCTATGGGTAGTACACGCACAACGTGATAAGGCAATGTACAAGTTCATGCAAAAAGAACAACCAAGTTCATGTATAGTAAACATTATGAGTTTACAAAGAAACCTAAAAAGAGTTTTGTATTGTTTCTGAAAAACTAAGTTAATGTACGCCATGGGGTTGGACTGGGACGGCGCTGCCTGGAGTGGTGGATAGGGAGCTCATGTCACTACCACATCGATTAGGGTACTAGAAGTTCTAGGAATATAAGTAAAACAAACTAATTGATTTTCAAGTGCTCCTATGAACTAAATTTAAATTACAAATCGAAATGAATTTAATTTTTCAAGTGCTCCTATGGGTAGTATACGCACAACACGACTAGGCAATGTACAAGGTCATGTAAAAAGAACAAGCAAGTTCATGTACAGTAAACATTATAAGTTCACAAAGAAACCTAAAAAGAGTTTTGTATTGTGTCTGCTATGACAACTATAACAACCAAGTTAATGTACGCCATGGGTCGGACTGGGAAGGCGCTGCAGATCCTTGAGTGGTGGAGAGGCAGCTCATGTCACTGCCACATCAATTATGGTACTAAAAGTTCATGGAATATAAGGAAAACAAACTAATTGATTTTTAAGCGCTCTTATGAACTGAACTTATATTAGACATTGAACTAAACCTAAACAGTGGAAAGTTAGGGTAAGTCAGTCAATTCATACGAACTAGTTCTACTTGGACTGATGTCCTCGCTCCACATGAATGGCTGCAACCATCGTGGACGAGCTCGTGGCCAAGGGCGGCCTAGGCGACCAAAAGGAACTTTAGGTGGTTGTGGAGGTGATTAGAGGAAGCAGGGTTCATGGGTGGCCTTCATCTCGCTGCCGGATACGGGGTGCTCGCGCTCATTGACGCCGTCGACGGGATGTGAGGCAGCACCTCTCGTGGACGAGCGGCGCATGCTGCTCGTGGACGGAGATCAATAGAGCCTGGCATTCACTACAACCAAATATAATCCAGTCATATAACAATAAGTAACAGATAACAATTTGTATTTTTGTAATTTTTGAAGGAATCTCTGTACAACAAATTGGAACTTTAGAGAGGATTTTTCCATACAAACTATGTCCATGCCATCCGTTTGAATAGATTGAGAGAGAGAATATTATGTACTAAATTCGTGTAAAGAGCAGTGCAGCTGCACATCAAGGATGGACCTGCCCCAGAGCGAAGCTCGCTCTCCTACTATTGTGTACTCAATAGATGACCTAACTTGGACGGCGCCCAGTGCTCGACTTGGACGGTGCCAGCGCTCGACTTGGATGGTGGAGTTGGTGCGATCGGCAGGTTCCTCACTTGTATGGTTCATCTTGTCGAGCTACCAAAATACACACACAAAATCACGTCGGACCAAATGGTCATAATTTTTTTACGAAACTGCTTGCCAAATCCCCGTGTAGTGAATTTGCTATATAATCTAATGCCAAACTGTTTATTTAACACAAATAGAACTTCTTCTAATACACACTGAACTTGCATACAACATAGTCATAACATCACCTCTCCTAACTGCACTATGATCTATCCATTCAGGAGTGTTTGAACTTGCTAGCATCATCTCTCCTAACTGCGTCCATCCCATTATTTTTTACAAAACAATTCTCAATATGGAGCAAATAATAACAGGAAGGAGGCCTCCACCATTGCACATACAACATCAGCATGCAACCTAGGGGCACAAACATACATATACAGTAGCAAGCATGAATTTTTTAGACCACGGAAATGAAAGAGACATCAGTAATTTGGTACTCCCTCTGTCCCATAATATAAGAGTGTTTTTTACACTAGTGTAGTGTCAAAAATGCCTTTATATTATGGGGCAGGACACACAGAAATAGTGAGGAAGAGAAGCAGCGGCCTTACGATTCTAGGAGAGGATTTCACCGCGAATTCAACTAAATTCGATTTTATGCAGACCAAAACTCACGCACGAGATATTCAACTCTGATTTCATAGTTGGCTGGAGCAATCAGCAGCTGCATAGCAGAACACACGGACGAGCGACAGCTAGAAGGCAGCAGAGACCAGGGTTCTTATTCTCGGCCGAGATTTTCAGAAACCGGTCAAAAATTGGCCATTCCCTTAGCCAGCTAAAAATTCAAATATCGCCTGAAATTTTTGAATTTAAACGGCTGACGCATGTCAAATATCTCTCGTATGCCTCCTCAAACAGAAGATAGCCCTTAGCATGGTGGCAAGTCGCTTGGCCAGCCACCTGGGGGCCACAAGATCATATCCTAATTTTATCCAACTGAGTTGGCTCTGTGAGGACCATTTCTAGGCATCGGAAGGAGATTTGAAGTACCAAAAAGAATGCTTGGAAATAAGTTAGAAGTATGAGCACATTTCAGCCTGAAATCCATGCACTAAGATCTGTACCTCATGTTTGGAAGATTTGTGACACAATGCTCCCGACGGTGCTCCGCCAAGGAGGCCACCGATAGTGATTGTGAGGAGTCTTACTTATCCCTTTTTCCCTTGTGTCTCTTGTTCCTTTCACCTGAGTTGTTCTCCACACCCCGATTGCCTAGATGACGTGCCATATTGGCAATTATCTTGTTATCTCTACCACCTTCCTTGTTCGGATCCTCATCGAATTCAGTGTGGTCGCCTCGTTCAAAACCCTCCATCGCAAGCCTTCTCTTAGAGATCTTCCAACTCTCAGTTTCTGACACGTCCCTGCTTGGGGTTTTGCTAGGATTGGACTCAATTCCAGGATGTTCAACTCATTCTCTCTGTTTGGGCCACCATTACCAACGTGTTTCATTGGCGTGCTCTCTGTTGAGTCCTCTATTCAAAATATCTTACTAGCTATGGTCTAAACATCTAGCCTACACACATTGATTTTTTTCTGTAGTAGTCCTCTTACTGACCCTTGTTAATTCAGAACAATCATCATCCCAATCACCATGTTCCGGCCGAAGAAATTTTCTTGCTAAGTGATGTCTCGTGTGAGTCTAGAATTTCTTGAGGTGGCAAATATCAATTAATCATAACTTCAATAATCTGAACGTGCCCTTTAACCTAATCTCCCACAATGAAAAATTGTGACCATACAATTCGACACCATATTTTTCGTTGGTTATATGCATCACTTTCCTTAAAAGAGTAAAGTCAAACATCTGCTTCGTCCTTGGAAAATACCATCGATCCTGCCCATCGCTCTAATTTTCCTTTAGCAGCCATCCATGCATCACCGCGGCAACCATCGGATCTACCAAGGACTCATCTCTACTAAACTTAATTTTACCAAGATCATTCTGGGCTCTCCAAGAAGTCCCAGACCCTCTTGCTCACTTCTACCAACATGGGAGGCAGAGATCATCGTTGTGACGTGCCCCTTAATAGCCGTCTGAACTTGATGCCAAGTTCCTTGTTCCTATCTAGAACTAATAGATGAGTAGCATCTTCTGAAAGCTACCTTATTGATCAGAACGAAGCTGTAATTTTGAAATCGTGTTATACATAATTTTTCAGATTGAAAAAAGAAAGTACAATTTGGAAACACTTCTAAAACTAGAATGGTGATAATCCAACTAATAATAAATAGTAATTAACAATCTGCGTTTATTTTTATCCACCATAAGCACGGAGATTTGTACAAAAAACCAATATATGGAAAGCTATAATAGTATGCTTATTATACAAATTATTGCTTCTACTGTTGTACAATGGAATGGGCCTCTTTGGCTCTATCTCTCTATATATATACAGGATTATGTGAGGGTGGAAAAATCATATTCTAGATCTCTTGAAACAAGTGTCCTTATAGGGTCGCATTATCTAGATGGACAAGTACCCGACTCCCATCCATGCAAGAGTCCTACTGCAGGCTTTACTTCTTCTTCTCTTATGTCATGCTACTACTACACAATGTAAGCAGGGGATACGAAATGGTTAGTTCTACTTTTGATAATCTTTAGTCTTTACAGTATGTATACATGTGTAATAATTTTCTTATTTTTTCCTGAAGTGGGTATTTGGCTAGTGCATGACGATCATGCGTTTTTTATTTTTCCCATGTGGTTGTTGTTTATTAATCAATCCAAAATCATGCTAATGTCCATGTTTTATTTGTTATTCCATAGGTCAAATCATCAATGGCATCGATAAGGATAAGATCCATTTACGCGGGTTGTGCGTTTTAGACAAACCAGTCCTTGGTGACTACTGTTGCAAAGTGACGAATCAGTGTTACATAGACCTTCATGCATGCCTTGATGAGTGCAACAAACCTGCTGGCATGGTGGTGATGGCAACCCCTCCGTCACCGACCCTATCTCCATTCCCGTCAAATTGAACTTTTGATTGAATAAATAATGTATGATGTGCAAAAAATTATTTGCGGTAAAAAGAAGTATCTCTGTTGTCGTTATATTTGTCATGTTGCGAATTGATTTTGGGCAACAGTAGAGAGTAGGAATCTTCAGGAATAAAAATTTACATTTTTCTTTTTCGTTGGATAGAAAATCACCACCGGAGAACATGCAGGATTTTCTTTCTTCATACGAGCAAATACTTCCGTGAAATAGGTCCGCTAAATCATCCATCTTTAGAAATTGTGAAGCCTACTTTACTATATTGGAAGCATTTATTAGCTGGGAATAATAGAAATATTTACTTTAGGAAACTACAGCTTGCACCCTCGAAGGCACCCGGGATCGCACTACTAGAAAAGTGCTTATAGGTGAACTCACATAAGTGGAGGACACTACCTAGCACCCCCCACAGCTAATTCCGAAAACAAGTAGTGGAGGGTACCAAAGCTTGCCCGCCACTAGAACTACACTAGCATTGGCAGGCAAAGATGACGATCAACCACAAGTGTGCTCTCCCAGATGAGCCCGCGTACTGAAAGCCACCAGTTGCGAGCGGCACGGAGAACCCGCCACAACTATCTTAGCTAACAGTGGCGGGCCGACATTATGCCCGCCACAGCCAATTTGTGCTGGTCGCGCAATTCTTTTTGTATATCCAGAAGTTAGCACTGGTGGGTCCTAGTTAGGACCCGCAACTGCTTGTTCGCCTGGCGGGCTCTGGCCTATTCCTGCCGTTGCTATTGCGGCCCCAGCGCCGATTCACTTTCCCCCAAACCCGCATCTGGAAACTGAAAGTTCTCTCCACTCTTTCGAATCCGGCCGCTACCGTCCTCCAGCATGGCCGTCTTCGTCTGCCGCATCCACCCTCCGTCGCGGTCGTCCTCGTCCTCTACGGCCGCCCTCCATCGTCACAGCCCCCTTGCTGCGCCGTCGACCGCGGGGGTCCTCATCCTCCGCGGTTGCCCTCCTCATGGCGGCCCCTCGTCGTGCTGTCGTCCGCCGGGGTACTCTTCTTCCGCGGCCTCCCTCCTCCGTCGCGGCCCCCTCGTCGCGCCCTAGTCCGCCGGAGTCCTCGTCCTCCGCGGCTGCCCACCTCCATCGCGGCGCCCTCCATGCACCCTTGTCCTCGGCGGCCGCCCTCCTCCGTCACGACCCCTCGCTGTGCCGTCGTCCGCCAGGACCTTCGTCCACCGCGGCCCCCAAGCCGTGCATCCGCATCCGCCCTTGTCCACCGCGGCCCCCTCTCCTCGTAGCCGCATCCGCCCTCCTCCACAGGTAATTATACCAATTCACAATGTCAATAAATATTAGATTGTACTAGTCGTCAACCCGTGCTACTGCACGGCTAGCAATTTTTAACCTTGTATTGGCTACTAAATCAAATTATAATATTATCGATTAAGTTTTTGTAAGTATTGTTTTGTCGAAAGACTTGTAGACATAGAAATACAAAATATTTAAATTAATATTTTAACCCATGAGAAATAATACCCGTCATTTTAAACTTACCATTGTAATTTTAAAATATTTTAAAGATCGTTGAACTTGTAGATTTTTTTAAACTTGTGGAAGCCTTCTCGTCTTTAAGATAATTCTCTATATTTCTAGTTTTCTCGTCGAATCTTTGTTTTACTTGGACTCTAACATTCTAGTATTCATCCTTATATTTTTAAATCAACAATGCAATTTGAATGTTTGCTTGAATATTCCAAAATATCCCCTAAATTACTTGATGCATGCCTGTAAGATTTTAGAAGTTGCTTTGTACATTTTTTAAAATTAACTGATCCTTCTCAAATCCCAAATGAACAACTATGAAAAGTGACGATGCTATTTTCTTTATGGGATGACAGCTAGCTAGCCAGTGTCCTAGTCTATGATATATTGCTTTATCCAGTCGACGCCTATGTGCACTCTCTTTTTGCTATCTATTAAAAGGATTAATTAAGTGCATAAACATCATTGTGGTTTTATTCCTTAAATACAAAACATAAAAAACATAAATAAAATTCAGAAAAACATTGATTTTTCTTATGCGCTTGCATAGTTTAGGAAATTTCATTTAATAAATATAATTTATGATTTGTTTATTATGATACTCATGACGTAGATTTTGGAAAAACATTGACACTTTACGTTTTTTTCATTTTCAGCAAACTATGTGCTTCCCAAACAAATTTGGGGGTATATATGTGTGGCTGATTTGTCGACTGGTTTTTTACCCTTATGGTTGTGAGCGTGGTGATTTTCATTGAATAACCATGTATGCATTGGGTACGTTTCTGGAAAGAAAAACATTAGTTTGTTAGGTGATTTTAGTTTGGATATTTCCTTCTTCTCCCTTTACAGCCTGGACGTTTCTTTCCTTTCATTTTAAAAAAAATTGGACGTGTCTTCTAGTGTAACATGTTAGGACTCTTGGGCCTTGTGCGTGAGGTAGGTAATCCTGGAAGTTATAACTTGTTAGGACTCTTTGGCCTTGTACGTGAGCTGGTTTCTTAATCCTGGACGTTGTATTTCTGAAAAAAAAAATCATGGATGTTGTAACATGTAGGTACTCTTGGGATTTCCTATCTCGTTTAATCCTAGACGCATAATTACGATCTTATGGTTATTTTAAATTAGTTTTTGAGGATTAACGTGGAGGCTTCAAAGGGCTTCAAAGGGCTTCAAAGGTGCTTCTAATTAGTAAATATAAGATGTATAGATTGTAGATTAATGTTAGTATTTTTATGCATGTTAGTATGGATTCACGTATTTATAGATTGTAGATGAATTGATTAAAAGGGCTTCAAAGGAGTGTCCAAAATGTCGCAAAATGTTGATTAAATTCCGTGTAGCAACATTTTTGACACTCAATGTTTTCATTTTATTGCAGAAGTCATGCCCAAATTTTGACACTCAACGTTCCGGAATCATTGCAATACATACTTTAAAAAAATCATTGTAATACATACTCAAAAGAAACACATAATTATAAAAACATATAAATCATTGTAATACATAAAAAAAATCATTGTAATACATAGTCTAAAGAAAATAAGTACTTATTCTAACACAAATCTAATAAAACGATGGTCCTATTCTTCATTGTCCGAATCTTCATTCCAATTTAATACTTGCCTTCCAGCTGTTGTAATTGATTTGAATCTCAATGTCACTTCTTACCTATTCCTTCCAGGAATTACAACTATTACTACCCACCCCTCAACATCTATCTATTATTGACTTGCAAAATTACTCCATCCAATCCCATTAATGTTGAGACGGCCATCTCTCTTAATCAAATAATCAACTTCTATTGATTGGTGTGTTTGTCGGCTCATTTGCAACAAAATCGAACCATACTGTTATAGACCAAGGCTGCCAACTATTGGTCTGTGTATTACCTGCATAAAAAAACTAGCACTATCCATTCATCCATCCATCTATCAAAGAACCATCATATCCATTCATATATCAACCAATCATCTACTCCATCTATCAAAAGAAATTTTTCTGGCTCATATCCACCACCGGAGGGAGACGCTTGGGGATGGGAAGAAGATTCGCGCGGGAAGAGGGGAGATCTCATCTCCTTGCCGGAGTTGGCGGCGGCCGCACAATTCCGACGGCGAAGAGCGGCGTGGTCGGGAGGTGGCGGCGGCGGCGCTAGTCGAGAAGGGGGGACGAAGAAGGTGAAAATGATGTGAAATAGGTGAATCGGACTTAGTGGTTTTTAGTGGACAGGGCAATTAGAACATGGATAGTGCTGGCGTGGGCCTAATGGGCTACGCCATAGAAAACAGTAGCAAACAGGAAAAAAACTTAGAAAATATCTATGTCGTGAAAGAAAAATTCTACGCCAGCGGTATGGTCGTATCAACATCGTACCAAATATGCGGACGCCAGCACTATTTGAAAAAAATAGTGCTGGCGTTTCTGGGAAATGGCGCGCCACCAACAAAATTCGTGGCTAGCAATTTTTCCACTAGTGTCTACCCCTTGCCTCCCACTATAGATAGAGGTAGAGAGAGCTCTCCATTTCACTCAATCTCCCTCAAACACAAGGCATGCATGATCTGCCATCTCTCTCTCCCTCACACGAAATAGTTTCGTAGAGCCGGAAGGTTATCTAGTCTTCGGTAGGGCCTAGTTCTGGACAGCGAAGCCCTGCCGGATAGCTGACACCGTATGTGTGCAACCCGGTAGAGATGTCATAATTTCGATCTTAGTTCAGGAGATATGCTAAGGTTCTATCTAAGGATCTGACCATGTGCCTCCCGAAGGGCTGTCCGACGAACTGATCGAGTTTCTGCCCGAGGGCCAACCGATGTGCTTTCCGAGGGACCATCCGAGGGACCGTTCGAGGGAGAACATCCTCGCTGTTTGGAGGTTGTAAAATCCTAGCTGCGGGGATCTGCACCGACGATCTCCATCGACTCTTCTTCCGCTGCGCTTCGAGTCGGTAACGATTAGATCAAACTTTGTATGCTTCTTCATAGTGGTCATGGGTTTGTGCGTAGGTCGGAATTTTTTTGTTTTATGCTGCGCTACCCTACATTGTGACTATCCAATTCGACACAAAATTTTCGTTGGAGACCTGGATCACTTTCCTCAAAAGAATAAAGCCAAACATCTGCACCATCCTTGAAAAATACCATCCATCTTGCACATGTCTCTGATTTTCCTTTTGCGGCCTTCCATGTGTCATCGCGGCAACCATTGGTCCTACCAAGGACTCATCTCTACCCAACTTAACTTTCCCAAGCTCATTCTGGGCTCTCCAAGAAGTAACACACCCTCTCGTTCACTTCTACAAACATGGGTGGCAAATCATCGTTGGTATGGGCTCCCTAATAGCCGTCTGAACTAATACTAGATAAGTAGGATCTCGGAACAGCTACCTTAATGATCCGGGCGAAGCTGTAATTTTGAAATCATGTTACACATAATTTTTCTGATTGAAAAAAGACAGTACAATTTGGTAACCCTTCTAAAATTAGAACGGTGATAATCCAACTAATAATAAATAGTAGTAAATAATCTGCATTTATTTTGATCCACCATAAGCACCGAGATTTGTACAAAAACCTCATATATGGAAGGGTATAATAGCGTTCTTATTATACAAATTATTGCTTCTACTGTTTTACAATGGAATGGGATCTCTCTGGCTCTATCTCTCTCTCTATATATATATATATACAGGATTATGCGAGGGTGGAAAAATCAACTTTTACATCTCTTGAAACAAGTGCCCCTATAGCGTCGCATTATCTAGATGGACAAGTACCCGACTCCCATCCATGCGAGAGTCCTACTGCAGGCTCTAATTCTTCTTCTCATATGTCACGCTACTACTACACAATGTAAGCCGGGGTCACAAAGTAGTTAGTTCTATTTTTGATAATCTTTAGTCTTTACAGTACATATACATGTGTAATAATTTTCTTATTTTTTCTTGAAGTAGGTATTTTGCTAGTGCATGCCGACCATGCCATTTTTTTAAAAAAAAAATCCCACGTGGTCGTTGTTTATTAATCAATCGAAAATCATACTAATTTCCATTGTTTATTTGTTATTACATAGGTCGACTCATCGATGGCATCGATAAGGAGAAGATCAATTTACACGGGTTGTGCGTTTTAGACAAACCAGTCCTTGGTGACTACTGGTGCAAAGTGACGAATAAGTGTTTCATAGACCTTCAGACATGCCTTGATAGGCGCAACCAACCTGCAGGCATGGTGGCGATGGACACTCCTCCTTCACCTACCCAATTCCGGTCAAATTGAACTTTTTATTGGATAAATAATGTGTGGTGTGAGATAAAATATCTGTAATAAAAAGAAGTATCTCTGTTGTCGTTATTTTTGTCATGTTGCGATTTAATTTTGGGCAGCAGTAGAGAGTTGGTATCTTCGGGAATGAAAGTATAATTTTTTCTTTTTCGTTGGATGAGGAAATCACCACCCGAGAACACGCATGATTTTCCTTATTCATACGAGCAAATACTTCCCAGAAATATGTCCGCTAAATCCTCCATCTTTAGAAATTGTGAAGCCTACTTTACTATATTGGAAGCATTTATTAGCTGTGAATAATAGAAATATTTACTTCAGGAAACTACAGCTTGCATGTAGTATCTATCTATATCTTTATACATACAAACGGAGTATAACAATACCCAAAGGGCTAGATCCAATTAACCTAGACCATTAAACTTGGTCCCCAATGAACGAGAGTGCTCCAATCGTGAGCACTCAATATGTTTAGCATGCATTAAAATATTATACCAAATATCATTAACGACTCTAGTTATATAATTAACGCGTAAATAATATACTACCTAAAATATGTGAGAAATTAATATACTACCAAATATTAATATGCTGCGGCGGCGGTTCGGCCTGGGGCTCAGGATCATGCTTTCCTGGCCCATGGGGCAGGGGCCGGTCCTGCTGGTCGTGGAGCTGGAAGAGCAGGAGCAGCGTCGTCCTCCCCTTCCCCTCCGCTGGCACGGCCTGTCGAAGAGGTTGGGGAGGAGGGGGAAGGGGAGACGGGGAGGGGGCCGGGGGCGTGGCCGGGAGCGCGGCGACGGAGAGGCGCTCGAGGAGGCAGGCGGAGCAGAAGCCCGCGAAAGGCGGCTGCGACGGGTGCCTGGCGCACCGTGACAGGTTGGGATTATTCATCGCCCGCCGGCCTCCGCCACCGCCGCCACCGCCCGGGGACCGGAGGCAAGTCTGCGGGGAATGGGGATCGATTTGGTTTGACCGGAACGGGCTAGGGTTTTGACCAACCCGCCGCTCCGCTCCTACCTCAGTGCCTCAGTGGGTGGGGAATCGAAGTAGAGAGATAGAGAAAGGGAGAGATGAGAGAGAGTCTTTGTGTGGTTGCCTTGTTTTTTCTCGCTCCTTCCCACACACCTCACTGTCAAGTGGGCCTGCCCCTCCCAGCACAACGGCTCTCCGAGCCATACTCCCACGAACACAATCGCAAAAGCCACATGGAAGATTGGAGAGCAGGGGTGATGAACCGTAAGCGTCTACCGCAGGCCAACCAAAAGCATGATATGCAAGAAAGACCAACCGGATGCGCGACACGCAAGACAGTCCAACCAATACTTTTCAACCAAAGCGTGACAAAGGAAGAAGAAGATGTAGATTGAAACATAGGCTGATTGATTGATTGATTTGCGCGCTTCAGTTTAGAATCGGCCATCACCCTTTTACATTATATAGGGTGGTTGGCCTTTCTGTGTAAGTCACGGTCGCGTACATGTTCATGTCTGTGTACATGGATGAAGTTATTGCCTTGACCATGTTGATTCAGGACCGACGATGTACTACACCGGGGGTGGCTCGTCTACATGGAGCCCAGCAGCCGGCCTGCCTGAGGGCCCAGAAGGTTGCTCGCTCCCATAGGTGTTTTTGTGATTCTCCCAAGTATAAGGGTGAAGCAGAATGGTAGCAAGTATTTTTCTCAGTTAGAGAACCAAGGTTATCAATCCACTAGGAGTCTCCCGAGCTAATAAGGTCAACATTACTTGGGCAAAACGCACATACACACACACACACTCATCCCTAACAAGGAAAGAGGGTTGTCAATCCACTTGTCTAGCTAGTTACAAGATTAAACTGCAAGTGATAGAGATAGTTGATAGAAATGTAACACGGAAAAAATAGAAGTAGCAATTTTGCAGAAGAATTTACTAATGGAGAATAGACCTAGGGGCCATAGGTTGACTAGTGGTATCTCTCTGGTAAACATGCAAATGGCATGGTAAATAAATTATAGTTAGGCCACAATTAAATTGCAATATTTATTACTAGAGCATTCATGGTACAATCTCATATAGGCATTACGTCCGTGATAAGTAGACCATTAATCCACCTGCATCTACTACTAATACTCCACCACAAAAACACTATCTAGCATGCATATCAATGTATTAAGTTTTAAAGAAACAGAACATCACAATAAGCAAGATGACATAATGTAGACAAGAAGACATCAATCAATATGATGAAATCCCATCAATACAATATGTGTATTTTCCCTTTTTGTCACTTGGTTAGATCACCACAAGATTGAACCCACAACAAGGCACCACTCCCTATAAATAAAAAGCCAATCGAACTTGGCCAAAGAAGGTACATAGATCAGAGAGCATGCAAACCAATTTAATTATACAGGAGGAAAACCTCAAAAATTCAATTGATTTCAATGAACAATCTGATCATAAAGTAAAAATTTATCATATCACAACAAACACACCACCGATTGCATTGAATTGATATTGATCATGTGAGGAAGCTCATGGGAACTTGATATTGAAGATCCCAGAGAGAGAGAGAGAGAGAGAGAGAGAGAGAGAGAGAGAGAGAGAGAGATCTACTATGGACCCTTAGGTCCTAATGGAACTACTCACACATGGTCATGGAGGAAGCATGGTTGATGAAGAAGCCTCCAGTAACAGATTCCCCCTTCGACAGGCCTCCGACACATGTATGTACTTCTATTTCATTTGCATTTTTGAACATTTTCATGATGGCCCCTATGAGAATTATATGCTTTTAATTTTACTTTTTATCATATTCGAACTTTGAAAGTCGACATATTCGGACTTATAGTCTAGCATAAAAGGCATGGCTAGCTTAATGTCAGCCGACGGTGAGCTTCCGATGACTACGTCAAGAAGGGGCCATTTTTTCATCACACTTTGGAGAGAGAGTCATAATAGATTTACTGCCCATTTTCATCACACTTGGGAGGGTCATAATAGGTTTACTTACTGGGCAGTAACACATGAACTCCTCAGTCAATAATAAATGAACTATTAGGAACATCATTTTTACCGATCACTTGAAAACATAGAGTATTACACAAAGAGAAACACTGAGCAGTGAATGTCAAAATAACTCTCACATCCATCACACTTCATACACTGGGAGCTTCCAGTTGAATAGAAAAAATTATTTATCCCTCAAAAATCAAAACACAAAACCTAAAGAAAACAAATATTGGCTTCTCATTGACATAACAACAAACAGGAGCACAAAATCATAGCTTTTCGCCAATGTCAGCAGGGGGTATCGTTGAATTTTTCTCGTTGTCGTTGTTGTCTTCCTGGACGGTTGAAAGTGCTCTTCCTAGTCGTTTATTGTCATGGCCAATTACACCTGAAAGTGCTCTTCCTGGTCTCCACTCTCCCAAAACCCCTAAACCATTAAAAATCAGTAGATTTAGAAAACAAAAATAGAAATGCACGAATGAATCTCCTTCTCAACATCAGTGATGAAGGATGCAGTGAATATCATCCACCAAATGCCAAAGCGTAGAATAAATGAGAGCAAAAAATAAACGACGCCTTAGATTTCCAAGGTTTCTTTGTGAGCCACCTTGGTTTTTTTTCTCGTTGAATTTTTCTTCCTCTAAAGTTATGGTTTTTTTTAGTCTGAACTGATGTAGACCTTGTTTTGCTGAGAGGGAGCTCATGTCACTACCAAATCAATCAGGGTTAGAAGTTCATGGAATATAAGTAAAAAAAAACTTATTTATTTTCAAGTGCTCCTATGAACTAATTTAAATTACAAATTAAACTGAACTTAATTTTTCAATTGCTCCAATGGGTAGCACACACACAGCATGACAAGGCAATGTACAAGTTCATGTAAAAAGAACAACCAAGTTCATGTACAGTAAAACATTATAAGTTCATGATACGTCTCCAACGTATCTATAATTTATGAAGTATTCATGCCATGTTTACTAAAATTTTATATGGTTTGGGTGCAATTTTGTATGATTTTAATGAAACTAATCTGGACTGATGCTGTTTTTAGCAGAACTACCGTGTTGTTGCTTTTGTGCAGAAATCAAAGTTTTTCAAATGCAACGAAACTTTTCGATGATTTTTTTGGAAGAAAAGAGGCACTAGAAGCTTCGTGGGAGGGCGAGAAGAGCCACGAGGTGGCCACTACCCACCAGGGAACGCCAGCCCCCTCCGGTGTGTGCTGGTGGGTAGTGGGCCCCTCGAAGCACATATCAGCATGAGACCAACGCCAAAAAAATCCTATAATTACAGAAACCCCCAGAATAACCCTAGATCGGAAGTTCCGCAGCCACAAGCCTCTGTAGCCACGAAAAACTAATCTAGACCTTGTTCCAGCACCCTGCCGGAGGGGAAAATCACCATCGGAGGCCATCTTCATCATCCCGGTGGACACCGTGATGAGGAGGGAGTGTTGGGAATCGTTGCATGGAAAACAAAAAAAAAATCTACGCACACGCAATGATCTATCCTTGGAGATGCATAGCAACGAGGGGGTGAGTATGTCTACGTACCCTCATAGACCATAAGCGGAAGCATTTCACAACGCGGTTGATGTAGTCGAACTTTCTTCGCACTCCACCGATCGAGTACCGAACGTACGGCACCTCCGAGTTCTGCACACGTTCAGCTCGGTGACGTCCCTCGCCTTCTTCATCCAGCAAGACGTCGAGGTAGTAGATGAGTTCTGTCAGCACAACGGCGTGGTGACGGTGATGGTGAAGTGATCTCCGCAGGGCTTCGCCTAAGCACTACGAAAATATGACCGAGGTAGTAAACAGTGGAGGGGGACGCCGCACACAGCTAGGCAATTGTTTGGTGTGTGCTAGGCACCCCCCTTCCACATATATATAGGTGGGAGGGGGAGGGGAGAGGCCAGGAGGCGCCCCAAGTAGGACCAAATCCTACTTGGGCTCCTCCCAAGCCGCACGCCCCCCTGCCATATATATCGGAGGGGGAAGGAAAGAGGGGGAAGGGGGAAGGAAGGGGGAATCCTATTCCCTTTCTTTCCTTTCCTCCTTCCCCTTTCCTTATCCACCTTGGCCGGCCCATATGGGGGGTGCACCAGCCCCTTGTGGCTGGTGCGTTTCCCCTCTTGGCCCATAAGGCCCATATCTTTTGCCGGGGGTGCCCGAAACCCCTTCCGGAGATCCGATATGTACCCGGTATCCTCCGGAACACTTCCAGTGTCCGAATACCATCGTCCTATATATCAATCTTTACCTCTCGACCATTTCGAGACTCCTCATCATGTCCATGATCTCATCCGGGACTCCGAACAACATTCGGTCACCAAATCACATAACTCATATAATACTATATCATCATCGAACGTTAAGCGTGTGGACCCTGCGGGTTCGAGAACTATGTAGACATGACTGAGGCACCTCTCCGGTCAATAACCAATAGTAGAACCTGGATGCTCATATTGGCTCCTACATATTCTACGAAGATATTTATCGGTCGAACCGTTATGACAACATACGTAATTCCCTTTGTCCATCGGTATGTTACTTGCCCGAGATTCGATCGTCGGTATCTTCATACCTAGTTCAATCTCATTACTGGCAAGTCTCTTTACTCATTCCGTAATACATCACCTTGTGACTAACTCCTTAGTCATTTGCTTGCAAGCTTATGATGTGTATTACCGAGAGGGCCCAGAGATACCTCTCCGATACTCGGAGTGACAAATCCTAATCTCGATCTATGCCAACTCAACAGATACCTTCGGAGATACCTGTAGAGCATCTTTATAATCACCCAGTTACGTTGTGACGTTTGATAGCACACAAGGTATTCCTCCAGTATCCGGGAGTTGCATAATCTCATAGTCGAAGGAATATGTATTTGACATGAAGAAAGCAATAGCTATAAAACTGAACGATCATTATGCTAAGCTAACGGATGGGTCTTGTCCATCACACCATTCTCCTAATGATGTGATCCCGTTATCAAATGACAACTCATGTCCATGGTTAGGAAACCTTAACCATCTTTGATCAACGAGCTAGTCTAGTAGAGGCTTACTAGGAACACGGTGTTTGTCTATGTATTCACACATGTATTATGGTTTCCGATCAATACAATTCTAGCATGAATAATAAACCTTTATCATGAATAAGGAAATATAAAATAACAACTTTATTATTGCCTCTAGGGCATATTTCCTTCAGTCTCCCACTTGCACTAGAGTCAATA
This sequence comes from Thinopyrum elongatum, assembly GCA_011799875.1. Lineage (NCBI taxonomy): Eukaryota > Viridiplantae > Streptophyta > Magnoliopsida > Poales > Poaceae > Thinopyrum > Thinopyrum elongatum. The sequence continues at coordinate 11,215,481 of CM022302.1, read as the reverse complement.
ATCTAGATTACATTGTAATGATTCTAACACCCATGGAGTCTTGGTGCTGATCATGTTTTGCTCGTGGAAGAGGCTTAGTCAACGGGTCTACTACATTCAGATCCGTATGTATCTTGCAAATTTCTATGTCTCCATCCTTGACTTGTTCACGAATGGAGTTGAAGCGTCTCTTGATGTGTTTGGTTCTCTTGTGAAATCTGGATTCCTTCGCCAAGGCAATTGCTCCAGTGTTGTCACAAAAGGATTTCATTGGATCCGATGCACTAGGTATTACACCTAGATCGGATATGAACTCCTTCATCCAAACTCCTTCATTTGCTGCTTCCGAAGTAGCTATGTACTCCGCTTCACACGTAGATCCCGCCACGACGCTCTGCTTGGAACTGCACCAACTGACAGCTCCACCATTCAATATAAATACGTATCCGGTTTGTGACTTAGAGTCATCCGGATCAGTGTCAAAGCTAGCATCGACGTAACCATTTACGACGAGCTCTTTATCACCTCCATAAACGAGAAACATATCCTTGGTCCTTTTCAGGTACTTCAAGATGTTCTTGACCGCTGTCCAGTGATCCACTCCTGGATTACTTTGGTACCTCCCTGCCAAACTTATGGCAAGGCACACATCAGGTCTGGTACACAGCATAGCATACATGATAGAACCTATGGCTGAGGCACAGGGAATGACTTTCATTTTCTCTCTATCTTCTGCAGTGGTCAGGCATTGAGTCTTACTCAACTTCACACCTTGCAACACAGGCAAGAACCCTTTCTTTGACTGATCCATTTTGAACTTCTACAAAACTTTATCAAGGTATGTGCTTTGTGAAAGTCCTATTAAGCGTCTCGATCTATCCCTATAGATCTTGATGCCCAATATATAAGCAGCTTCACCGAGGTCTTTCATTGAAATATTCTTATTCAAGTATCCTTTTATGCTATCTAGAAATTCTATATCATTTCCAATCAACAATATGTCATCCACATATAATATCAGAAATGCTACAGAGCTCCCACTCACTTTCTTGTAAATACAGGCATCACCGAAAGTCTGTATAAAACCATATGCTTTGATCACCTCATCAAAGCGTATATTCCAACTCCGAGATGCTTGCACAAGTCCATAGATGGATCGCTGGATCTTGCACACTTTGTTAGCACCTTTAGGATCAACAAAACCTTTTGGTTGCATCATATACAATTCTTCTTTACGATATCCATTAAGGAATGCAGTTTTGACGTCCATTTGCCAGATTTCATAATCATAAAATCCGGCAATTGCTAACATGATTCGGACTGACTTAAGCATCGCTACAGGTGAGAAAGTCTCATCGTAGTCAACTCCTTGAACTTGTCGAAAACCTTTTGCGACAAGTCGAGCTTTATAGACAGTTACATTAACCATCAGTGTCATTCTTCTTCTTGAAGATCCATTTATTTTCTATGGCTTGCCGATCATCGGGCAAATCCACCAAAGTCCACACTTTGTTCTCATACATGGATCCTATCTCAGATTTCATGGCCTCAAGCCATTTGTCGGAATCTGGGCTCATCATAGCTTCTTCATAGTTCGTAGGTTCGCCTTGGTCTAGTAACATGACTTCCAGTACAGGATTCCCGTACCACTCTAGTGCGGACGTGTTCTGGTTGACCTATGAGGTTCTGTAGTAACTTGATCCGAAGTTTCATGATCATCATCATTAGCTTCCTCTCTAGTTGGTGTAGGCATCATGGGAACGGTTTTCTCTGATGTGCTACTTTCCAATTCGAGAGAAGGTACAATTACCTCATCAAGTTCTACTTTCCTCCCACTCACTTCTTTCGAGAGAAACTCCTTCTCTAGAAAGGTTCCATTCTTGGCAACAAAGATCTTGCCTTCGGATCTATGGTAGAACGTGTACCCAATTGTTTCCTTAGGGTATCCTATGAAGACGCACATCTCTGATTTGGGTTCGAGCTTATCAGGCTAAAGCGTTTTGACATAAGTGTCGCAACCCCAAACTTTAAGAAATGACAGCTTAGGTTTCTTGCCAAACCATAGTTCATACGGTGTCGTCACAACGGATTTAGACGGTGCCCTATTTAACGTGAATGCAGTTGTCTCTAATGCATAACCCCAAAACGATAGTGGTAAATCGGTAAGAGATATCATAGATCGCACCATATCTAATAAAGTACTGTTACGACGTTCGGACAGACCATCACGCTGTGGTGTTCCAGGTGGCATGAGTTGTGAAACTATTCCACATTGTTTTAAATGAAGGCCGAACTTGTAACTCAAATATTCGCCTCTGCGATCAGATCGTAGAAACTTTATTTTCTTGTTACGATGATTCTCTACTTCACTCTGAAATTCTTTGAACTTTTCAAATGTTTCAGATTTGTGTTTCATTAAGTAGATATACCCATATCTGCTCAAATCATCTGTGAAGGTCAGAAAATAACGATACCCGCCGCGTGCCTCAACACTCATCGGACCGCATACATCGGTATGTATTATTTCCAATAAGTCATTAGCTCGATCCATTGTTCCGGAGAACGGAGTTTTAGTCATCTTGCCCATGAGGCATGGTTCACAAGTATGAAATGATTCATAATCAAGTGATTCCAAAAGCCCATCTGCATGGAGTTTCTTCATGCGCTTTACACCAATATGACCTAAACGGCAGTGCCACAAATATGTTGCACTGTCATTATCAACTTTGCATCTTTTGGCATCAATATTATGAATATGTGTATCACTACAATCGAGATTCAACAAAAATAGACCACTCTTCAAGGGTGCATGACCATAAAAGATATTACTCATATAAATAGAACAACCATTATTCTCTGATTTAAATGAATAACCGTCTCGCACTAAACAAGATCCAGATATATTGTTCATGCTCAACGCTGGCACGAAATAACAATTATTCAGGTCTAAAACTAATCCCGAAGGTAGACGTAGAGGTAGCGTGCCAACGGCGATCACATCGACCTTGCAACCATTCCCGACGCGCATCGTCACCTCGTCCTTAGCCAATCTTCATTTAATCCGTAGCTCCTGTTTCGAGTTACAAATATGAGCAACTGAACCAGTATCAAATACCCAGGCGCTACTACGAGAATTAGTAAGGTACACATCAATAACATGTATATCAAATATACCTTTGTTCACTTTGCCATCCTTCTTATCCGCCAAATACTTGGGGCAATTCCACTTCTAGTGTCCAGTACCTTTGCAGTAGAAGCACTTAGTTTCAGGCTTGGGTCCAGCTTTGGGCTTCTTCCTGGGAGTGGCAACTTTCTTGCCATTCTTCTTGAAGTTCCCTTTCATTCCCTTGCCTTTTTTCTGGAAACTAGTGGTTTTGTTAACCATCAACACTTGATGCTCCTTCTTGATTTCTACCTCCGCAGCCTTAAGTATTGCGAAGAGCTCGGGAATTGTTTTGTTCATCCCTTGCATATTATAGTTCATCATGAAGCCTTTGTAGCTTGGTGGCAGTGATTGAAGAACTCTGTCAATGACACAATCAACTGGAAGATCAACTCCCAGCTGAGTCAAGTGGTTATAATACCCACACATTTTGAGTATGTGTTCACCGACAGAACTCTTCTCCTCCATCTTGCAGATATAGAACTTGTTGGAGACTTCATATCTCTCAACCCGGGCATTTGCTTGAAATATTAACTTCAACTCTTGGAACATCTCATATGCTGCATGACGTTCAAAACGTCTTTGTAGTCCCGGTTCTAAGCCGTAAAGCATGGCACACTGAACTATAGAGTAGTCATCAGACCGCGTTTGCCAGACGTTCAAAGCGTCTACATTAGCGGGAGGGGGCTTGTCACCTAGCGGTGCATCAAGGACATAATTCTTCTATGCAGCAATGAGGATAATCCTCAAGTTACGGACCCAGTCCGTGTAGTTGCTACCATCATCTTTCAACTTAGCTATCTCTAGGAACGAATTAAAATTTAGAGGAATGGTAGCACGGGCCATTGATCTACAACATAGATATGCAAATACTATCAGGACTAAGTTCATGATAAATTAAGTTCAATTAATCATATTACTTAAGAACTCCCACTTAAATCGACATCCCTCAAGTCATCTAAGTGATACGTGATCCAAATCAACTAACCCATGTCCGATCATCATGTGAGATGGGGTAGTCATCAATGGTGAACATCTGTATGTTGATCATATCTACTATATGATTCGGGTTCGATCTTTCGATCTCCAGTGTTCCGAGGCCATGTCTGTACATTCTAGGCTCGTCAAGTTTAACCCAAGTATTCTGTAGGGGAACGCAGCAGAAAACAAAAAATTTCCAACCTACGCACCAGCCCAGGACCACTATGAAGACTGCATACAAGGTTTGATCTTTTTCGTTACCGACTCGTAGCGCAGCGGAAGTAGAGTCGATGATGATCGGCGGTGCAGACCCCCGCAGCTAAGATTTACAACCTACCAACCGCGAGGATGTATACCCTCATCTGCCCCTCGGACAGCCCTCCGGGAGGCGGCCGTACAGTCCCCCGGACGGTGTCGCGGACAGCCCTTTGGGAGGACCTTCGAAACTCGGACGGTCACTCGGACAGCCCTTCGGGAGGACCCTCGAAACATGGACAACCACTCGGACAGCCCTTCGGGAGGCACTCACAAACTAAGACCGAAACTACGATCTCTCTACAGAGTTGCACACATACGGTGTCATCTATTTGGCAGGGCTTCGCCGTCCAGAACTAGTTCCTGCCAGAACCCAGACAACCTTTCGGCTCTACGAAACTATTTCGCTAGGAGGGAGAGAGAAGCCAGATCATGCAGGGCACTTGTATGTGTGAAGGGATGAAGAGATGGCAGCCCCCTCACCTCCTATATATAGGAAAGCCAAGGGGTAAAGTGGCCATTCCAAAAAACCCAGAAATGCCCATGAAGAAACACTTCCACAAGGGCATATTAGGGAAGTAATGGAGCAAGTGGGGCTCCAAGTAGGACCCTACATGTGGCCGGCCAACCTCTCATGGGGGGCCCCCAAGGGGGATTTCTTAGCGCTCAAGTTCTCCTAGAAGCCTTTTGGGAAATATAGCAAAAGGTGCTTTCCAAAAAAAATATCCCAAAAAGCACTTTCACTATTCACGACGACATTTTTCAGCGTCCGTTCGAACTGAAAATATTTATGTGGGCTTAGAACATTTCCATTACCCACTAAAATAATTTTCAACGCGTTCCAGAACAATTTTGGATTAGTGATTTTTATCTGCGAAAAGCATCTGAAGTGGTTCCGGCAGCTCCGGAACATTTCCGGTTTTCATCCCTCAAAATTCTAGAAAGTTTCCAGAATGATTCTGGCACCCTCCAAGAATTATCAGGCATGTTCTGAAACCATTTTGACTTAATGGTATCCCCTGAAACAACTTTTCAGTTTCACCAAAACTCATCCGGTGACCTCTTTCTTCGGAACTTTTCCGCTGTCTCCGAAAACTTTTCCCAGAGACTTTCTCTCAGACTTCCTGTCTAGTATTCAGCAGATAGATGACCCTTAAGTGTGCGACCCTATAGGTTCGGTGAAGTATAGACACGACCCGGAACCTCTTCCGATCAATGATCAACATCGGAGCCGTGGACACCCATATTGACCCCTATACCCACACGAATGAATATTCGAGTGAACCTCCAGTTGCCGTGTGCTATTCCTGTTGCTTCGTGATATGTTATAAATACCCGAGGTGAGACATGTTGGCATCCTGTGGATCAACAACTTGTCCACTATGCCAGTTTACGTCGTTACCGGTATTGTTCTCTTTTCTCGTTACCGTGTTCCGGCATCCCTGTGATCAAATCACCCTATGTCTAGCCAGACGATGATGGATACCGTAACACCGAGAGGGCCCAGAGATATCTCTCCATCGTCGGAGGAGCAAATCCCAATCTTGAGCTATCAAGTTACTTGACATACTTTCCCATGAACCCGTAAGCCGCTGTAATAGCCATCCAGTTACGGATGACGTTTAACAAACCCCAAAGTTCATGAATGAAGCATGAAGAAACTCGATACTCTCATGGTTTGAGGAATCATGCAAACGTAAACCATCTCTGTGTTATTAACCATTAACTTGTGATGAATGTATCTCATAGCATAACACCAATTTGGATCGATTCAAAACAAATGTTCTTCTAACATTGTGCCCTCAAAGTTGCTGGCATAGACATGCCCATGATTGGGAAAACATAATCATCATGCAACACTTGAGCTAGTCTTAGAGGCATGACTAGGAATACATTTTACCGTTTATTATTCCACACGTGCACATGGGTTTTCCCCAGAGCCTTTATGGATATACGCGCTCGGGAACCATAGGAGTTATAGCATTGAACATAAACATAATTATGAGCATGGAGATAAATAATAACATTTATTATTGCCTCTAGGGCATATCTCCTACAGACTCCCACTTGCATTAGAGTCAATAATCTAGTTAATGCTAATGCACTTTACTCCCATCACACACTGGTGTAAATATGCTTCGCTTGTGGTATAGCCTGATGTCCAACGGATCTGACGACTTCAGCTCCGTGTGTATCTTTGCATATCCTCGCATTTTCATGCTTTCACAAAATTCATATTTTGTGTGGATTTGGCTTTGCATATGTGTGAATCATTGGTCGAAACCTGATTCCTCGGACTGAGCTATGGAGCAACTATCTGCAATAGTTTCCCATTGACTAAAGCCATCTTGGAACCACACTAAGTTCATGAATGAACTATATGATTCAACAACTTATTTGTCGCTTCTAAAGCGCCAACATACTTAGCCATTTGTCATAGAATTCGCCACAGTAACCTGTTTGGAACAATTTCCATCTACCGTGCCACCATATTGTGTATTGCACAAAACACTTAACTTAAAACGAAAATCGCTTGGAGCATGGATGAAGACTGTATCGATGTAACCTTTTACAACGAACTCTTCATGATCTCCGCTTGCGAGAAAACATGTCATCAGTGCTACTATAATACTCAATGACCCTTTTTCACTGTTGTCCCATGATCAGTACTTATGATCACTTTGGTATCTATACTCGCAACAACTTTGGGAGTATTGGACATATCTGGTTGTTTTACATACCATGGAACATGATTAATCCAAACACAAGAGTGTGTGGAATCTCCATCATGTATTTTGCTCATCAGTGTTTTGGGACACCGAGTCTTGCAAAAACTCTTTCCATGTGACTTCGGCAAGAATAACTCCTTGACGTTTTTAATGCTAAAAGGTTTTAGCATTTTGTCAATATGTATCTTTGCTCAGCCCCATCAGGTAAATCTATCTCCATAGATCATCATGCCTAATATCAAAGCTATTTAGCCCAAGCACTTCATCAAAAAAACCTTTTCAAATGACGTCCTAATTTGTGTCAAGAAATTTTAATTCCAATTAACAATGTGTCAAGCACACAACGTTTTTAGAAATATTATTATACTCCCACTTACTTTCTTGAATCACAAGCATCTTCGTTACCCATTGATGAAGTCAAAACCCTTTTAACCATTTCATCAAAACACGAAGATTCCAACTCCATTTTGCTCTCTTCTGTCCATCACTGGAACTCTGAAGTTTGCATACTTACTAGCATCCTCTGGATTGACAAAATACCTTGGACTGTAACACATGCAAGTCCTTGGTTTCATTTCCATTAGATGGAAATCCTTTCATCATCCATGTTTCATATCTCATGATTGAAATATGTATTAATTGCTAGTTCAACCCGAACTGACTTTAAGCATCGCTATGGTGAAACAACCTCATCGTAGTCAACTCCTTGAACTTGTTATTACAACAAGTCGAGCTTTATGGATTAAACATTTTTATCCGTATCAGTTTTTAGTTCCATAAATATTCGTTAGACTCTAAGTCTTCCGAAAGGTGTATCAAGATTTTAATCTTGAATGACTTATATGGAAACTATCTCGGATTGTATTGGCATTTAGCCAATTCCGAAGTCAGGGCCCATCAACACTTCCTTGTGTATCGTAGGTATATTGTTGTCTAACAACAATATCTCGTTTGCGCACCTGAGAGGTTTGCACGAGCCTTGCCTACGTGGTTCAGCTGCAAGTTCAACCGAAGTCCATACATTTTATTGTAGAGACTTCCATATCAGTCGCGGTAGGAAACTCCGGAATCACTTCCAAGGTTCCATTCCTTTGATCTGATGACAAAGATACTGGTTATCTCGTCGAGTTGCACTATCCTCCCACTCACCTTTTTGAAAGAACCATTTTCTTCAAAAAGCATACCGTTCTTTGTGGCAAACCTATTTGCCTCGGTATAGTGAGGGAGGAATATCCAATTACTTGGGATAACCTACAAAGTAGCACTTATCTGATTTGGAATAGGTTTGTAACCTTTTACACAAGCCCCATATTCCAAATGTTAAGAAAAGATATAACATGGTTGGGCGTACCATACCATGGCATCATTTCAACAGACCCGATGGAGCTCTTTTCAGTCTAAAAGCCGCAGTCTCAAAAGCATCACTTTAAAAGGGATAATGGCAAATTTATTTCTGTCATCTTTGATCTTACCATGTCATAAATGGTTCGATTACATCTTCACGGACTTTCACTTGCAGTGGTGTTCCAGGAGGTGCAAGTTATGAAACCCCTTTCACAACTCATCACACATTCGCTAAACATGTAACTCAAATATTCCTTTCTGCAATCTAATTGCAGAAACATAATTTTCTTGTTACAATAATTTCTTCTTCATTTTGAAAACCTTTCGAATGATTTCAAAAGATCCAGACTTACGTCCCATCAAACAAATATCCATATATCTACTTGAGTCATATTTGAAGATAGATAAATCCACTGTTTGCAACATTATTTATTGGACTACACACATCAAAATGTATGATCACCAATAAGTTCGTTGCTCGTTCCTTTTGGCCTGTGAACGGTATTTCAGTCACTTCACCTTTTGGAGGAAAGTTGTAAGTGTCAGATGATTCAAAATCAAATGACTTCAAAATCCATCATAATGGAATTTTCCATGTGGGTTTTGCCAATGTGACCAAATGCAGTGCCACACCTCTGTGGTATTCTTTTAGTCTTGCAACATTTAGCGTCAGTGTTATGGATGTACCATATTACCATCAATATTCATAACATACGTCCCATCTTGGATGGAAGCATGGCCCTTTATGTTATTCATAATACTGAACAACAATTGTTCTTTTATGAACAACCCTTTTGCAACAACATTGTGCAATGGGCCAGAGTGTGTAAAACTCTAAAATGAATTATGAAAGTAAATCCAGAGGTTATATATTATTGTCAATATTCATAACATACATCTCATTCATAATGAAAGTATGACCCTTATGTTATTCATAACACCGAACATCAAAAGTTCTCTTATGAACAACCTTCTTGCAAGATACCTTATGCAATGGGCTAGAGTGTGTAAAACTCTAAATGAATTATGAAAGTAAATACAGACAGTAATACACCGATGGAAGGTATAGTGGCATTTACTATGTTCCCTATGTATACCTGAACCTCATTACCGGCAAGTCTTTTAGGCCATAGTTCTTGTATCGAATTGCAAGAGAATGCAATTACACGGGTTTTTCTGTGATTAAACCACAATACCCAAGAATTAGTGATTAACATGTTTAACCATAACTCCCAAGAACTATATCTTTGACCAGCCTTCCATACATCAATAACTTGTATGACATTCATACATGAGCTAGATATTCCAGTCTTCTCTCTTATTGCCTTCATACTTCTAACAGTTTAACTTTCAGTATTTCTCCTACTCTCAGAAGAAGCACTCAACTTAAGAGTGGCGTTAGCCCCGGACTTCCTAGGCGTGAAAGTTTCACTAACACCCTTTGGACACTTCCTTTCTCTTTAAGTTGTTGTTTTATTCACCTGTCATCATATGACAGGTGTTCTTCGGGATCCCTCTCTTATCAGTCTAATGCATAGTAAACTCCTTTACTAATAGTTTGCAAACAAACATTTCTTTGGATACCTCATATCTTTTAGCCTTTGTCTGTCTCTGAAAATGATTTTCAGATTCCATGAATATCACATAACTATCCAAACTTTCGAAGTTTGGGTCTCATGGAAGCAAACATATTGCACTTGACTGAAACGGAATTCTAGCTTTTGGATCGAAGGACGAGAGTCACATGATCCATAGCATAAGCAAGAGAAAACCAAAGTATGCGATAGGACAAAGTCCTTCTCGGCACTCTTGAGGACAATCCTCACATTACGTTACCAACCGTAAAGTTTTAACCAGATATTTAACAACTAATTCAATTTTACTAGGGAAGGTGGAAAACACGAGCCATTATTCTACAACTATTATGCAAAGAACACTTAGACAGTGTCCATAATTAATTGCACTGAGAATTTAAACAAGTCAATTCTACAGTGCGCTCCCACTCAAATCAATATCTCTCATAATTGATTGTGAGTGATACAAGGCCCGCATTTCAATTATTCGCCATTGGTGTAACACCACTGATGACGAAATTCTCAACCAGTATGCCAACTTGCCAATCACATCTCTATGCGATTCTTGTTCATCTTTCGATGCGTGTGTTCCGAGCTCATGACGGTCATGCCTGAACGTCAAGACAACCAAGTGATCTCCCTGCAAGGTCTCAACTCACCCGCCTCACACTTCTCTAATCGTTCGTACCCGTGTCACACAGCGTACCCCGAAAAGATAGGTGCCGTGACGGTGCTACACTTGGGAGAACACTAACTACTTGATATTTTTGCGAGAGATCACCCTAATAAAAAGCGACTACCGCACAATCAGGAAGGGTGCAACATAAGGGATAAACATCTCAGGCAATTCATAATAGCATGATATGGTATAGCCCTTTCTGACGGAGAAGTCTTTCATTTCTTCGTCTCCGGCATTCGCGTCGGTGTTCACCTTCGCAAAGATTGCCACCACCTTGTCGATGCACCAGATAATATTGCTATATCTATAGCTAATAAAATAATGCCTTACAACAAGGTTGACACACAGGTCATTTAAAGTGCAATCATATGGCTCCAGCCATCATGCCGAATCATGACACGCAGGTCATGTTAATCAATTTACATTATATAGTCATCTCATACATAATCAAATTATTATGAGCACTGCTATACCACATCATATGCACATGCAAACCCTCCTGCAAAACCAAGTTAGATGCCTCTAATTGGTTCAGCAAAAACTTGTTTTTCGTGGCTTCTAAGGTTTCGAAACAAACCGAAGCTACCAACGTCCATCATCAAGTATGATAATTCAAGTCACTAGATTAACTTCGCGGGGTGTATGAAGCACGAGATAATAAAATCTTGAACCCCATACTAAACTTCGTGATACGCATGACCCCCGTGCAGATCATATCCGCATTGCCCTTTCGTCTATGAAACATCCATCTTTCTTTAACTATGGTGGAACCCAAAGAACTGTTAGCACTTCATTGATCTGTCAATCAGCATACTCAGGAGCAGCATGAAAGGATCACGGATTGCCAGAACTTTGTGAGATTCCACCATGCCATTAAGATCAGGATTATGCAAATTCAAGGGAAGCAACAGGAACATCGGGTAACAGATTTCATCTGCTACCCGCACAAATAATTTTCAGCAATAGATCTCATTTACTACCTAATTATATTGTGCAACACCCATACATCCCTATGTATTCTATATCGCAACCTGCATCTACGCATAGCACGGCTCATGATGCCACTGTAGGGGAACGCAGCAGAAAACAAAAAAATTCCAATCTACGCACCAGCCCAGGACCACTATGAAGACTGCATACAAGGTTTGATCTTTTTCGTTACCGACTCGTAGCACAACGGAAGTAGAGTCGATGACGATCGACGGTGCAGACCCCCGCAGCTAGGATTTACAACCTCCCAGCCGCGAGGATGTATACCCTCATCTGCCCCTCGGACAGCCCTCCGGGAGGCGGTCGTAGAGTCCCCCGGACGGTGTCGTGGACAGCCCTTGGGGAGGACCTTCGAAACTCGGACGGTCACTCGGACAGCCCTTCGAGAGGACCCTCGAAACACGAACAGCCACTCGGACAGCCCTTCGGGAGGCACTCACAAACTAAGACTGAAACTACGATCTCTCTACAGAGTTGCACACATACGGTGTCATCTATCCGGCAGGGCTTCGCCGTCCAGAACTAGTTCCTGCCGGAACCCAGACAGCCTTTCGGCTCTACGAAACTATTTCGCTGGGAGGGAGAGAGAAGCCAGATCATGCATGGCACTAGTATGTGAGAAGGGATGAAGAGATGGCAGCCCCCTCACCTCCTATATATAGGAAAGCCAAGGGATAAAGTGGCCATTCCAAAAAACCCAAAAATGCCCATGAAGGAACACTTTCACAAGGGCATATTGGGGAAGTAATGGAGCAAGTGGGGCTCCAAGTAGGACCCTACATGTGGCCGGCCAACCTCTCATGGGGGGCCCCCAAGGGGGGTTTCTTAGCCCTCAAGTTCTTCTAGAAGCCTTTTGGGAAATATCCCAAAAGGTGCTTTCCAAAAAAAATATCCCAAAAAGCACTTTCACTATTCACGATGACATTTTTCAGCGTCCGTTCGAACTGAAAATATTTTTGTGGGCTTAGAACATTTCCATTACCCACTAAAATAATTTTCAATGCATGCCAGAACAATTTTGGATTAGTGATTTTCATCTGCGAAAAGCATCTGAAGGGTTTTTGTCCCCGAAAATTCCAGAAAGTTTCCAGAATGATTCTGGCACCCTCCAAGAATTATCAGGCATGTGCTGAAACCATTTTGACTTAATGGTATCCCCTGAAACAACTTTTCAGTTTCACCGAAACTCATCCGGTGACCTCTTTCTTCGGAACTTTTCCGCTGTCTCCGAAAACTTTTCCCGGAGACTTTCTCTCAGACTTCCTGTCGAGTATTCAGCAGATAGATGGCCCTTAAGTGTGCGACCCTATAGGTTCGGTGAAGTATAGACATGACCCGGAACCCCTTCCGATCAATGATCAACATCGGAGACGTGGACACCCATATTGACCCCTATACCCACATGAATGAATATTCGAGTGAACCTCCAGTTGCCGTGTGCTATTCCTTTTACTTCGTGATAAGTTACAAATACCCGAGGTGATACATGTTGGCATCCTGTGGATCAACAACTTGTCCACTATGCCAGTTTAGCTCGTTACCGGTATTGTTCTCTTTTCTCGTTACCGTGTTCCGGCATCCCTGTGATCAAATCACCCTATGTCTGGCCAGACGATGATGGATACCGTAACACCGAGAGGGCCCAGAGATATCTCTCCATCGTCGGAGGAGCAAATCCCAATCTTAAGCTATCAAGTTACTTGACATACATTCCCATGAACACGTAAGCCGCCGTAATAGCCATCCAGTTACAGATGACGTTTAACAAACCCCAAAGTTCATGAATCAAGCATGAAGAAACTCGATACTCTCATGATCTGAGGAATCATGCAAACGTTAACCATCTCTGTGTTATTAACCATTAACTTGTGATGAATGTATCTCATAGCATAACATCAATTTGGATCGATTCAACACAAATGTTCTTCTAACATTGTGCCCTCAAAGTTGCTGGCATAGACATGCCCATGATTGGGAAAACGTAATCATCATGCAACACTTGAGCTAGTCTTAGGTGCATGTCTAGGAATACATTTTACCGTTTATTATTCCACACGTGCACATGGGTTTTCCCCAGAGCCTTTATGGATATACGGGCTCGGGAACCACAACAGTTATAGCATGGAACATAAACATAATTATGAGCATGGAGATAAATAATAACATTTATTATTGCCTCTAGGGCATATCTCCTACATATTCCACATGTGCAAAACTGTCTTGCACCCATTGTATGTGAATGTAGAGTCTATCACACCCAACCATCACATGGTGTCTCAACACGACGAACTGTAGCAATGGTGCATACTCAGGGAGAACACTTTTATCTTGAAATTAAGTGAAGGGATCATCTTATAATGCTACCGCCGTTCTAAGCAAAATAAGATGCATAAAGGATAAACATCACATGCAATCAAAATATGTGACATGATATGGCCATCATCTTGTACTTTTGATCTCCATCTCCAAAGCATCGTCATGATCTCCATTGTCACCGGCTCGACACCTTGATCTCCATCGTTGCGTCGTGGTCGTCACGCCAACTATTGCTTCTACAACTATCGCTAACGCATAGTGATAAAGTAAAGCAATTACATGGCGTTTGCATTTCATACATAAAGCTACAACCATAAGGCTCCTGCCAGTTGGCGATAACTTACAAAACATGATCATCTCATACAACAATGTATATCACATCATGTCTTGACCATATCACATCACACCATGCGCAGCAAAAACAAGTTAGATGTCCTCTACTTTGTTGTTGCAAGTTTTACGTGGCTGCTATGGGCTTCTAGCAAGAACCATTCTTACCTACGGCAAAAACCAAAATGGTGATTCGTCAAGTTTGCTGTTTTAACCTTCTTCAAGGACCGGCCGTAGTCAAATTCGATTCAACTAAAGTAGGAGAAACAGACACCCGCCAGCCACCTTTATGCAAAACTAGTTGCATGTCTGTCGGTGGAACCGGTCTCATGTACATGGACATGTAAGGTTGGTCCGGGCCGCTTCATCCCACAATACCGCCGAATCAAAATAAGACGTTGGTGGTAAGCAGTATGACTATCACCACGCACAACTCTTTGTGTTCTACTCGTGCATATCATCTACGCATAGACCTGGCTCATGATGCCACTGTTGGTAATCATTGCATGGAAAACAAAACAAAATTCTACGCACACGCAATGATCTATCCATGGAGATGCATAGCAACGAGGGGGAGAGTGTGTCTACGTACCCTCGTAGACCGTAAGCGGAAGCGTTTCACAACGCGGTTGATGTAGTCAAACTTTCTTCGCGCTCCACCGATCGAGTACCGAACGTACGGCACCTCCGAGTTCTTCACATGTTCAGCTCGTGACGTCCCTCGCCTTCTTGATCTAGCAAGACGTCGAGGTAGTAGATGAGTTCCATCAGCACGACGGCGTGGTGACGGTGATGGTGAAGTGATCTCCGCAGCGCTTCGCCTAAGCACTACGAAAATATGACCGAGGTAGTAAACAGTGGAGGGCGACGTCGCACACGGCTAGGCAATTGTCTGGTGTGTGCTAGGCGCCCCCTCCCACATATATATAGGTGGGAGGGGGACGGGAGAGGCCAAGAGGCGCCCCAAGTAGGACCGAATCCTACTTGGGCTCCTCCCAAGCCCCCCCCCCCCCCCCGCCCCCTGCCATATATATCGGAGGGGGAAGGAAAGAGGGGGAAGGGGGAAGGGGGAAGGAAGGGGGAATCCTATTCCCTTTCTTTCCTTTCCTCCTTCCCCTTTCCTTCTCCACCTTGGCCGGCCCATATGGGGGGCACACCAGCCCCTAGTGGCTGGTGCGTTTCCCCTCTTGGCCCATAAGGCCCATATCTTTTGCCGGGGGTGCCCGGAACCCCTTCCAGTGATCCGATATGTACCAGGTACCCTCCGGAACACTTCCGGTGTTCGAATACCATCGTCCTATATATAAATCTTTACCTCTCGACCATTTCAAGACTCCTCGTCATGTCTGTGATCTCATCCGGGACTCCGAACAACATTCGGTCACCAAATCACATAACTCATATAATACTATATCATCATCGAACGTTAAGCGTGCGGACCCTACGGGTTCGAGAACTATGTAGACATGACCGAGACACCTCTCCGGTCAATAACCAATAGCAGAACCTGGATGCTCATATTGGCTCCTACATATTCTACGAAGAGCTTTATCGGTCGAACCGTTATGACAACATACGTAATTCCCTTTGTCCATTGGTATGTTACTTGCCCGAGATTCGATCGTCGGTATCTTCATACCAAGTTCAATCTCGTTACCGGCAAGTCTCTTTACTCGTTCTGTAATACATCACCTCATGACTAACTCCTTAGTCATTTGCTTGCAAGCTTATGATGTGTATTACCGAGAGGGCCCAGAGATACCTCCCCGATACTCGGAGTGACGAATCCTAATCTCGATCTATGCCAACTAAACAGATACCTTGAGAGATACCTGTAGAGCATCTTTATAATCACCCAGTTACGTTGTGACGTTTGATAGCACATAAGGTATTCCTCTGGTATCCGGGAGTTGCATAATCTCATAGTTGAAGGAATATGTATTTGACATGAAGAAAGCAGTAGCAATAAAACTGAACGATCATTATGCTAAGCTAACGGATGGGTCTTGTCCATCACATCACTCTCCTAATGATGTGATCCCGTTATCAAATGACAACTCATGTCCATGGTTAGGAAACCTTAACCATCTTTGAGCAACCAGCTAGTCTAGTAGAGGCTTACTAGGGACACGGTGTTTGTCTATGTATTCACACATGTATTATGGTTTCCGATCAATACAATTCTAGCATGAATAATAAACCTTTATCATGAATAAGGAAATATAAAATAACAACTTTATTATTGCCTCTAGGGCATATTTCCTTAAGGGAGTAGTCCACACTCGGGGCTGAGGGTTTGTACTAGTAGCTATGTGTTTGATCTCTCTCTCTTGTGTTCTTGATTTGGCACAATATTGATGTAGCGCGAGCTTTGCTAATATAGTTGGATCATATGGTGTTTTCCCCTCTCTATCTTGTTGTGATGAATTGAGTTTTACCTTTGAGATTTCACTTTTGTCGGATTGAATACTTTGTTGGATTTGAAAACACTTGATGTATATCTTGCTATGAATACCTGTGGTGACAATGGGGTATCATGTTGATTCACTTGATGTATGTTTTGGCACTCAACTCGTGGATTCCCAAGGTGACATTGGGGTAATATATGCATCGGGGTTAATGCTTGTTTTCGTCTTTGTTTCGCCGATAGAAATCTTGGGGCACTCTTTGAAGTTCTTTGTGTTTGGATTGAGTATTATGAATCAGAAGTTGTTTGATGCATATCGTATAATCAATTCACGGATCCTTGATACGTCTCCAATGTATCTATATTTTTTTTATTGTTTCATGCTATTATATTATCAATCTTGGATGTTTTACGTTCATTTACTACCAAGTTTATTTCATTTTTTGGGACTAACCTATTGACATAGTGCCCAGTGCCAGTTGATGTTTTTTTCTTGTTTTTTACTTCGTAGAATATCCATATCAAACGGAGTCCAAAAGCAGCGAAACTTTTTGGAAATTTTTTTCTGCCCAAGAGAGACCTAGGGAGCCCAGGAGGTGTTCCAAAGGAGGCCCGTGGGGCCCACAAGACACCAGGACAGGCCAATGGCTCTAGGCGCGCCCTCGTGCCTTGTGGGGCCCACGGTGACCTTTTTCACCGCCTCTCAGCTCTATAAATACCCAGATATTGCAGAAACCCTTGGGGGAGACGACGAAAAACAATTCCAGCCGCCGCAAGTTTCAGAACCACGAGATCCAATCTAGAGCCCTTTTCCGGCACCTTGCTGGAGGGGGAAACGATCACGGAGGGGTTCATCATCCTCATTGGTGCTCCTCCGATGATGCGTGAGTAGTTTATCACAGACCTACGTGTTCGTAGGTAGTAGCTTGACGGCTTCTTCTCTCTCTTTGATCTTCAATACAATATTCTCCTCGGTGTTCTTGGAGATCTATTTGATGTACTGAATTTTTGCGGTGTGTTTGTTGGGATCCGATGAATTGCGAGTTTATGATCAGTTCTATCTATGAATATTATTTGATTCTTCTCTGAACTCTTTTATGCATGATCTTTTATAGCTTCGTATTTCTTCTTCGAAACCTTGGTTTGGTTTGGCCAACTAGATTGATTTTTCTTGCAATGGGAAGAGGTCCTTTGTGATGTGTTCGATCTTGCGGTGCTCAATCTCAGTGATAGAAGGAGAAGTGACATACATGTATCATTGCCATTGAGGATAAAAAGATGGGGTCTATTCGTACATGAATAGATCTTGTCTACATCATGTCATTGTTCTTATTGCATTACTCCATTTTTCCATGAACTTAATACACTAGATGTATGCTGGATAGCGGTCGATGTGTGGAGTAATAGTAGTAGATGTAGGTAGGAGTCGGTCTACTAATCTTGGACGTGATGCCTATATACATGATTGCCTAGGATATCGTCATGATTATTTGCTTTTCTATCAGTTGCCCAACAGTAATTTGTTTACCCACCGTATGCTATTTTCTCGAGAGAAGCCACTAGTGAAATCTACGCCCCCCGGGTCTATTTCCTATCATATTATTTTCAGATCTATTATTCCAAAAACCCAAAAATACCTTGCTGCACTTTTTCTTTATTTATTTTATTTTGTGTTTTTGTCAGATCTATTTATCAAATCTCATACAACTTTATCTATCTCAATACCGAGGAGGGATTGACAACCCCTCTTACGCGTTGGGTTGCAAGTATTTATTATTTGTGTGCAGGTGTTGTTCACATAGTGTTGCTTGGTTCTCCTACTGGATTGATAACCTTTGTTTCATAACTGAGGGAAATAATTACCGTTGTTGTGCTGCATCATCCTCTCCTCTTGGGGGAAATATCAACGCAGATACAAGCAATCAATACTCGTGGTGACATTGGAGTATCTAGGTGACATTAGAGTTGGTTGATGTGTATCATATGGTGTTATTTTAGAACGAACTCTTGGGCTGTTTGTGACACTTATAGGAATAGCTCGATAGATTGATCGGAAAGGATAACTTTGAGGTGGTTTCGTACCCTACAAACAAATTTGTCTCATGTTCTCCGCTAGATAAGAACTTTGGAATGATTCTTTATCGCACGTTGAGGGATTGCCATATGATCCAATTATGTTAGCATTGTTGAGAGATTGCACTAGTGATAGCTTGAATCTGCGTTGGTATTTCCCCAAAGAGGAAGGGATGATGCAACATAGCTATGGTAAGTATTTCCCTCAGTTATGAAACCAAGGTTATCAATCCAGTAGGATAACCAAGCAACACTATGTAAACGGTACCTGCACACAAAGAACAAATACTTGCAACCCAACGCGTAAGAGGGGCTGTCAATCCCTCTATGGTAAAATGATAGATAAAATTTTATGAGATTGGATAAATAGATCTAGCGAAAACACAAAATAAAATAAGTAAAGAAAAAGTGCAGCAAGGTATTTTTGGGTTTTTGGAATAATAGATCTGAAAACAATATGATAAAAGATAGACCCGAGGGCCCTAGATTTCACTAGTGACTTCTCTCAAAAAAATAGCATACGGTGGGTAAACAAATTAATTTTAGGCAATTTATAGAAGAGCAAATAATTATGACGATATCCAAGGCAATGATCATGTATATAGGCAGCACGTCCAAGATTAGTAGACCGACTCCTGCGTGCATCTACTACTATTACTCCACACATCGCCCGCTATCCAGCATGCATCTAGTGTATTAAGTTCATGGAGAAATGGAGTAATGCAATAAGAACGATGACATGATATAGACCAGATCTATTCATGTAGGAATAGACCCCATCTTTTTATCCTTAATAGCAACGATACATGCGTGCCTCGCTACCCCTTCTTTCACTGGGTGAGGACACCGCAAGATCGAACCCATCACAAAGCACCTCTTCCCATTGCAAGAAAAATCAATCTAGTTGGCCAAACCAAACCAAAGTTTCGGAGAAGAAATACGAGGGTATAACAATCATGCATATAAGAGATCAAAGAAAACTCAAATAATATTCATAGATAGATCTGATCATAAACACGCACTTCATCGAATCCCAACAAACACACCGCAAAAAGTCATTACATCAAATAGATCTCCAAGAACATCGCGGAGAACATTGTATTGAGAGTCAAAAAGGGAGAAGAAGCCATCTAGCTATTGCCTACGGACCCATAGGTCTATGGTGAACTACTCACGCATCTTTGGAGGAGCAGCAATGAGGTTGATGAACCCCTCCATGATTGTGTTCCCCTTCGGCAGAGTGCCAGAATAGGGCTCTTGATTGGATCTCGTGGTTCTGGAACTTGCGGCGGCTGGAATTGTGATTCGACGACTCCCCTAGGGTTTCTGGAATATCTGAGTATTTATAGAGCTGAGAGGCGGTGGAGGAGAACTCCGTGGGACCCACCATCCATCAGGGCGCCAGGGGCATCTAGCGTGCCCAGGTGGATGGTGGGCCCCACGGGCCACCCCTCGTGCACTTCCTTGGCTCCCAAATTGTCTTCTGGGCTGAAAAAAATCTCCAAAAAGTTTCGCTCCGTTTGGACTCCGTTTGATATGGATATTTTGCGAAGTAAAAAACAAGCAAAAAACAGCAACTGGCACTGGGCACTATTTCAGCAGGTTAGCCTCAAAAATGATATAAAGTTGCTATAAAATGAATATAAAACATCCAAGAATGATAATACAACAGCATGGAACAATAAAAAATTATAGATACGCTGGAGACGTATCAACTAGCGAAAGTATGAACCTTAGGACTTGTTTCTAAGCATTGCAATACCGTTTGTGCTCACTTTTGTTACTTGCTACCTTGCTGTTTTTTATTGTTCCTATTACAAAAACCTATATCTACTATCCATATTACACTTGTATCACCATCTCTTCGCCGAACTAGTGCACCTATATAGTTTACCATTGTATTTGGTGTGTTGGGGACACAAGAGACTCTTTCACCAGTAGAAAACAGGGCTTTGGTCCAGGCCGGGTAAGGGCATTAATCCCGGTTCACTCACGAACCGGGACCAAAGGGGGCATCAGTCACGGTTCGTGAGGCCAGGGCGCCGGCCGGGCCTCGGGGGCCATTGGTCCTGGTTCTTCTGACCCCTTTGGTCCCGGTTCCAGACACGAACCGGGACCAATGGGCCTCGCTCCTGGCTCACAACCTTTAGTCCCAGTTTGTGGCTGAAACCGGGACCAAATGGGGTCCTTTAGTCCCAGTTCTAGCCACCAACCGGGACTAAAGGTCTATCTTTAGTCCCGGTTGGAGGTACCAACCGGGACTGAAAAAAATTCAATTTTTTTTTCAATTATTTTTTTCAAATTTCAATTTTTTTCTCCCAGCCCTTTAGTCCCGGTTGGTGTCTTCAACCGGGACTAAAGGTCCATCTTTAGTCCCGGTTGGAGACACCAACCGGGACTAAAGCCTTTTACCATATTAAACTTGGAAAAATCATAACTAAATCATCCTAATTTAGAAAAATACAAATAATATATCAAAATTTGCAGAAAAAAAAGAGTTATCCGAAGAAACAACAAGTTTTCCGTTTCAACAATTTTTTAAAATCACCAAATTCCAAAGGGAAAATAGAGTTTTTCGACGTTTTAGACGTTTTTAGGGTTTAGGGCTAGGGTTTAGATTTCAGAGTTTAGGGTTAGGTTTTATGGTTTGAACCCGAGGTGTTTACTGTTTAGAATACAGTTTCGGACGTTTTAAGTCCCGGGTTTAGGGTTTAGGACAATTCTTTAAAATCACAAAATTCCAAAGGGAAAATACAGTTTTTGGATGTTTTAGACGTTTTAGGGTTTAGGGCTAGGGTTTGGATTTCCAAGTTTAGGGTTAGGTTTTAGGGTTTGAACCTTTAGTGTTTACTGTTTAGAACAGAGTTTCGGACGTTTTAAGTCCCGGGTTTAGGGTTTTCAGAGTTCATTTGTAGTGCTTTTCAATTTTATGCTAATTTAGCTCAAAGAATCATAAAATGCATGAAAAAATAGCAAATGATGTCAAAAAGGGTTGAAATTTAAGGATGTGGCTTTGAATGGTTCATATTGAACACACAAAAAGTCTTCAGTTGAAATAAGATTAAAAAATGAAATGTCTTTGTAACAGCTGAGTTTTCGTCCGAAACCCTGTTACTTCGAAAGAGATGGTCCAGTTTGTACCCGAAGTGCATCCAGTTTTTTCCATAACCCTCTCAACTTTTTAGCACAAGCTATTTGGGTGAAATGATGATACCATGCCAAGTTTCAACCTTTTCAGAGTTCATTTGTAGTACTTTTCAATTTCAGGCTAATTTAGCTCAAAGAATCATTAAATGCATGAAAAAAATAGCAAATGAAGTCAAAAAGGGTTGAAATTTAAGGATGTGGCTTTGAATGGTTCATATTGAACACACAAAAATTCTTCAGTTAATATAAGTTTTAAAAAATAAAATGTGGTCAAACTCTGGTCAAACAGTGGTCAAACTACTTACTCAATAAATATTAGTGTTACTAAATAATTATTGTTTTTTAGAATAATAATTTCAAACTCAAACGGTGAAGCCTGTGACATCATGGTCACATTTTTCTGATAATAATGGATATATTATTTGTCGAATTTTATTTACAGATTTAAAGATATTAAACGAATAAATGGCATAATAATAATAATATTATTATTATTACTTATTTTATTTTCATTGAAATTCAATATTATTATTACTTATTTTATTTTGAACTTTTTGTATTTTTTTGTATTTTTTTGATTTTTTTTTAGAATTTTTGAATTTTTGTAATTTTTTCCTTTTTTTTTGAAGTATTTTTGAGTTTTTAAATTAATCATTGTTGTTTATTTTAATAATTGTTTGGAAATCAAAAAATTAAATCATGTGACATCAAGACATAAGGGTTAACAGGATTGATACCTTACTATTGTCATGAAAACAACAAGTGCAGACTTGGAAACTAGGGGTGATAGAACCTGAAAGTTAAGCGTGCTCGGGCTGGAGTAGTGGGAGGATGGGTGACCGGCCGGGAAGTTAGACGATTTGTAATGAGTGCTGATTAGAGATTAGAGATTAAATTTTGAAGCAGTGAGGAGGGGTGATTAGAGATTAAATTGTCAAATAATTCAAAGATTTGAAAATCAGAAAAAAAATTCAAAAAAAAATTCAAAAAAATTCCTTTAGTCCCGGTTGGTAACACGAACCGGGACTAAAGGTCCTCCAGCCGCGCTCCAGGCGGCTGCCACGTGGAGCCCCTTTAGTCCCGGTTCGTAAGCGAACCGGGACTAAAGGTTAGAGGCTTTAGTCCCGACCCTTTTGTCCCGGTTCCAGAACCGGGACTAAAGGCCCTGTTTTCTAATAGTGTTTGTTATTTGGTTGCATGGTTGTTTGAGAGAGACCATCTTCATCCTATGCCTCCCACGGATTGATAAACCTTAGGTCATCCACTTGAGGGAACATTGCTACTGTCCATCTAGCTCTTTTCTGGCGCTGTTGCCGGGGAGCTGAGTGCTTGAAGGTATATCTTTAGATCTTGCAATCAAATATTTTAATTTCTTGTTTTATCACTAGTTTGGTTTATAAAAGAAAACTACAAATGAAATGGAATTGAGGTTGCCTCATATTAATCGCCTTTATCATGTCTTTCATGAAAAGGATGGAGCGGAAAATTGTGCTCAATTCATAGAAGAAGAATTCAATAAAATGTTTGGCATAAAATCTTTGAATCATGAGCATGATTGCAATGTTGTTAGTATGAATTATTTGAATATCCATGATGCTAATGATATACAAAGCCATAAGCTTGGGGATGCTTTGTTTGATGAAGATGATATTTTTAGTCCCCCAAGATTTGATGTGCAAATTTGTTATAATGATTGCATGACTCCTATTTATGATGATTATATTGATGAAAGTGGGTTTGGAAGAGTGTCAACTCTAGGAAGTAATGATCCCATTATTTTGGAGGGTGTTGAATCTTATTGTAATAATTATGAAAGTGGATTTGGAGAGGTCATGACTTTATTTAATGATGAATCCACTACTTTGAAAGAGGTTTCAATTGATTATGACAACAAAGTTGCTATCTATGATGATTATTGTGATGACATTTATGCTATAAAGAATAATGATAACCATGAAATTTTTCATCATGATTTGAGTGCTCAAATTGATTATGTAAATCAAGTATCATGTGATAGTTATTTTGTTGAGTTTACTCCCACTACTATTCATGAGAATAAATTTGCTTATGTGGAGAGTAATAAAAATTCTATGCTTGTGGATCATGAAAAGAATGCTTTATGTGATAGCTATATTGTTGAATTCATTCATGATGCTACAGAAAATTATTATGAGATAGGAACATATGCTTTTACATATCCCAATTATATCAAGTTTCCTCTCTTTATGTTGAAAGTTTTGAAGTTGCACTTGTTTTGCCTTCCTATGCTAGTTGATTCTTGCTCCCATAAGTTGTTTGCTCACAAAATCCATACGCATAGGAGGTGGGTTAGGCTTAAATGTGCTAGTCATATGCTTCAGGATGCTCCCATTATGTTTCAATTCTTTACTTTTATACGAGCATCATTGAAATCATCATGCCTAGCTAAAAAGGCATTAAAGAAAAACGCTTGTTGGGAGAAAACCCAATATTTACCCCTACTATTTTTTTTTGTTCACATGATTAGGCTACTGTAGTAATCATGTTTTATAGCTTTTGTTTCAATAAAGTGCCAAGTAAAGCCTTTGGGATAGTATGGGTGATAGTTGACTTGATTATGTGCAAAAAGAAAAACTTTTGCGCCCAGTAACAGAATTGTTAAAAATCACTGGTGCATCAAAATATTCTGATTTTTTTACAGATTATTGAATTAAAAATATCCTACGTTGTCCTAAGTTTTCAGAATATTTGGAGTAAGACAAGATTAGTAATTATTCAGATCCTTACAGACTGTTCTGTTTTTGACAGATTCTGTTTGCAATGCATAGTTTGCTTGTTTTATGGTTCCTGTGGCTTATATTTCTTAATATAAATTGTGGAAATTATGGAGTAGAGTGGTAATTATGTGAAAAAAAATTATGAATCTTTTCTTTGACAGTACTCAAGTGAATGATTTGTTTTGCTATGCTAACCCATCTCACGAAGTTCCGTTAAGTTTTGTGTGATTGAAGTTTTCAAGTTTCGGGTGAAATATCGATATGACGAGAATAAGGAGTGGCAAGAACCTAAGCTTGGGGATGCCCAAGGCACCGCAATGTAATATTCAAGGAATATCCAAGCAACTAAGCTTGGGGATGGCCTGGAAGGCATCCCCTCTTTCGTCTTCAACATTATCGGTAACCTCATTTGGAGCTACATTTTTATTCATCACATGATATAAGTTTTTCTTGGAGCATAATTTTATTTTACTAGGATTTGATTGCTGCTATTTATAGTAATCTTTTGCATCTTTTATTTCAATAAAAATGTCAAGTATAGCCTTTACCATGCTTATTTTGCAAGTCTATATGTTGCTGTTTGAAAAACAGAAAGTTTGTTATTATGTTTTGCATATTTTTGAATAGTCAGAACATGATAAAATCTGGAAAATTTTACACAGTGAGCTATGATAAATTTTCTTAAGTATGGTATTTTTTCAGAATTTTTGGAGTTAGGGAAGTATGAATATTATTGCACTCTTTACAGACTGTACTGTTTAGACAGATTGCTGTTATGTTTGCATTGTTTGCATATGTTTGCTTGTTTAATGATTCTATTTGAGGATAAGAGTATTAAATATGCAGAGGCATTTAGCATGCAATATTAATTTATAATTTTACTGATTTGCTATAGTAGAGAATGATAAGGCTTTGCATTGATTTATACTAATGTATCTTATGAGTTCTTGTTGAGTTTTGTGTGGATGAAATTTTTAAGAATTAGGGAAACCGTGTTATGACAGGAATGAAGAAGACACAAGAGCTCAAGCTTGGGGATGCTCAAGGCATCCCAAGTTAATATTCCAAGAAGTCTCAAGTATCAAAGCTTGGGGATGCCCCGGTAGGCATCCCACCTTTCTTCATCAACAATTAATTTTTATGTCTCGGTTGAGCCTAAGTTTGTGCTTCTTTACACGTTGTGTGCTATCCTAGGGATGTCATTTAATTTTTTTTATTTGTTGTTTGAATAAAATATTTAAGGTCTGGAATTTTTAAATGAGAGAGAGTTGATGTCTCTTGAACTACGTCGATATTTCGACAAAGCGGAAGGGATGATGCATCACAGCTACGGTTGGTATTTCCCTCAGTTATGAAACCAAGGTATCAATCCAGTAGGAGAACCAAGCAACACTATGTAAACGGTACCTGCACACAAAGAAGAAATACTTGTAACCCGACAATTAGGAGGGGTTGTCAATCACTCTACGGGTAACGGTGCCAGAAATTGTCAAGTTGACGGGATAAAAATTGTGTAGATTGGATAAATAGATCTCGATAAAACGCGAAATAAAATAAGTAACAAAAAAGTGCAGCAAAGTATTTTTGGCTTTTTGGAATAATAGATCTAAAAAAACAATTAAAAATAGACCTCAAAGAAAATATGATAAGGAATAGACCTGGGCGCCGTAGATTTCACTAGTGGCTTCTCTCAAGAAAATAGCACACGGTGGGTAAAGAAATTACTATTGGGCAATTGATAGAAGATCGAATAATTATGACGGTATCCAAGGCAATGATCAATATATAGGCATCACGTCCAAGATTGGTAGACCGACTCCTGCCTGCATCTACTACTATTACTCCACACATCGACCGCTATCCAGCATGCATCTAGTGTATTAAGTTCATGGAGAAACGGAGTAATGCAATAAGAATGATGACATGATGTAGACGAGATCTATTCATGTAGGAATAACCCCCATCTTGTTATCCTTAATAGCAATGATACATGCGTGTCTTGCTGTCCCTTCTGTCACTGGGAAAGAACACCGCACGATCGAACCCATCACAAAGCACCTCTTCCCATGGCAAGAAAAATCGATCTAGTTGGCCTAACTAAACCAAAGATTCGAAGAAGAAATACGAGGCTATAAATAATCATGCATATAATAGATCAAAAAAAGACTCAAATAATATTCATGGATATAGATCTGATCATAAACTCAAAGTTCATCAGATCCCAACAAACACACCGGAAAAAAGAGTTACATCAAATAGATCTCCAAGAGACCATTGTATTGAGAATGAAAAAGAGAGAGGAAACCATCTAGCTACTGCCTACGGACCTGTAGGTCTATGATGAACTACTCACGCATCATCGGAGAGGCTCCAATGAGGATGATGAACCCCTCCGTAATGGTGTCTAGATTGGACCTCGTTGTTCTGGAACTTGCGGCGGCTAGAATTGTGTTTCGTCGACTCCCCTAGGCGCGCCCAGGTGGGCTGTGCCCCCCTCGGGGCACCCCTCTGGTACTTCTTTGGCCCAAGTTGTTCCTTCTGGTCCATAAAAATTCTCCAACAAGTTTTGCTGCGTTTGGTCTCCGTTTGGTACTGATATTCTGCGAAGTAAAAAACAACAACTGGCACTGGGCACTATGTCAATAGGTTAGTCCAAAAAATGATATAAAGTTGCTATAAAATGATTCTAAAACATCCAAGAATGATAATACAACAGCATAGAACAAGCAAAAATTATTGATACGTTGGAGACGTATCAGCATCCCAAGCTTAATTCCTACTCGTCCTCGAGTAGGTAAATGATAAAAATAGAATTTTTGATGTGGAATGCTGCCTAACATGTTCATCACATATTCTTTTCTTTTGTAGCATGGACATATGGACTTTTATATGGTTCAAAGCAATAGTCTAGTTTTGATATGAAGATTTCAATACTCAAGCATATCAACAGGCAACCGTGTCTTTCAAAATATTAACACTAAAGAAAGTTATCCCTAGCTCATCATGCTCAATCATTGATCCATTCATGAAACACACTCGCATATTAGCTACATCCAATGCTCAAGTACGATCATAGTGCCCCTTACTTGGTGCTTTATAAGAGAAGATGGAGACTCAAATTTTTTTTTTGCATAAAGTAAATAGATAGGCCATTCGCAGAGGGAAGTAGGGATTTGTAGAGGTGCCAGAGCTCAAAGCTTAAATTGAGAGATAAAATTTTGAGAGGCATACTTTTCCCGTCAACGAAAATGACCGAGTAATTTTCAAGACTTTCCATGCTAGATATATCATAGGCGGTTCCCAAACAGAAAATAAAATTTATTCCTTTTTCCACCATTCTTTCACAATCCATGGCTTGCCGTATCCACGGGTGCCCTCCATACCAACAATTTTTAAGGAATTTATTATTTGACAACATAAATTAAATTTCTTTTTCATTTATGTAGTAGCTATCTAACACAATATGAAACCCCTAAAACCCTCCAAAAGTCCGCAAACCCACACCCCCCCCCCGCCCCCCACCCCCCCCAAAACACAAACCCCACAACCCCACTCTCCCTAAACAACCCCCCCCCCCCAACCCCCACACCACCCCCCCACCCCCCACCCCCCCCCCCCCCCCCCCCCACACCCCCCAACCCCCCCCCCCCACCCCCCCCCCCCCCCCCCCCCTTTAAAAAAAAACCCCCAGCGCCTGCGAGCTGCTGATGCGTGGCTGCCTTTTGGTCCCGGTTTGTGTTACCAACCGGGACTAAAGGTCCTCCTGCCTGGGCGCCCCACAGCGGCCACGTGAAGCACCTTTGGTCCCGGTTCGTAAGCCAACCGGGACTAAAAGTTTTGGGTATTAGTCCCGTTTGCTTTGTCCCGGTTTAAGAACCGGACTAAAGGCCCTCTGGAACCGGATTTAATGCCCTGTTTTCCATTAGTGACACGCAATCACCACGGCACAGGAATCAATCTACGGCCAAATGTAGCGTGCATGCTCTGGACGTGCATTTCTTTGGGCGAGAAATCAATCAGCTTGCTGGTAGCTGATGTGTGCTTGCGTATCTTGTCGCGTCTGTCAGACCTAGGTGCGTGATATCCAGATAGAGCACGGCCAAAAGCCATGGACCAAAGGAACCTAGGTGCGTGATATCCAGATAGAGCACGGCCAAAAGCCATGGACCAAAGGAGGGGCGCCTCATGGCGGCCACATGTTGTGGCGGAAGGAGGTCAAGGAGAGGCGACCTGTTACTCCGGGACGTGGTGATCGATGATTTCGATAATGTGTTGTACCATTGATAATGTGTTGGGCCTGATGGGCCAAGTCTCCTGATACGTGAGATGAGTCCTCATATGTGAAATCCCACATTAACGAAATCCAATGGTTGTGATTTGATCTGTATACATATTAATGGCCACATCTTTCTAAATAACGTGGGATTTTTTAGCATATTCCTCTAATTTTGACTCGTATTTTTCTTTTAGTATATAATAGATAGATTTTATTTTTGAAATAATTTATAGGTGCAGAGTTGTCACGGTGTTACGTTATATGCGACTGCTGTGGACACACACAAGTACGCCCAAATTTGAAGGATCGCACGTCAAAACAATAAAAAGATCAAGAGATCGCAAAAGCAACACAGGGCAAACGGGCATGGAGATGGCGCACAAAGATCACCTCCTCCTCGCCAATGTGGACATGAAGGACGTGCACCGCCTCCTCCTCCTCTGCCTCCTCGCCGAGCTGGTCTGTTAACAACCCAGTACCATATTGTCTCAACTAGCCATGATTCAGAGGTTACACGCCATTGATGGAGGAATTGGAAGCTAACTAATGGAGTTCATGGAGGAGACAGGGGAGGAAGACGAGCAGGAAACAGGGAAGAGGAGAACACGACACCACGCCAAGCTGAGGCCGAAGCCCTTCCGTCCGTCCCCGTCTTCAGTCGCCATCCCCTTCTATTTATGCTGCTCCGCTTGTGTATCTTGCCAGTAGGCCTAGGCCCAAGAGGCGCCCCTCTAGATGGCCCATCTACAGCGTATTAGGCCGCTGACATTCCCTCTCCCTTAAATTTTGGCTTGACCGCAAGCCGACATTGTGACAACCACCAGGATCCCATGCGGCTCGCATGCGACCCTTCATAGTATCTTCTTCGACTCCATGGTTTGAACCGCCGGGGTTGTAGGGCAGGCACAAGCGTAGAGTATGTACTCTCAGTGCTCTTCCTCCTTTGTCATTTTGTTGCATGGACAGTGAAATATCTTGCATATCTTGAAGGTTGGTTGCACAACCAGGATCCCAAACTAGGAGCAGTGGCAGATGAGTGATAACAATGATGTTGTTCAGAAGACTGCCAAGAATAGTATGCTTCAGTGCTGTTGTCTCAAATAACGGTCGCTGATGTGTGCATTTATCAGCATAATACTCGTAGGGATAGTAAACTTGGCCGCTGACAATACTTCCCACAAAAAATTTGGCTCGCCCTCGAGCCAAGCGCATGCCGACACATCACCAGAATATTGGGAGTGTTGAAGCTCATATGGTAAGAATACATGGTTGCACGACCAAGGAACCCTCCACTGGATGGTTCTTAAACAAATAGCAAACCCAGTGGATCCACTATGCAAATAACAGCGACCAATTCTGAAAGGAACCCAAGCGATTTGCCATGCAAAACATATAGACCCCAGGATGAAGCTTCTGCACTTATGAATCCTGTACCCAACATGTACCAACCAGGAACATCTACAACACAATAACCAATGACAATGGAGTTGGCTGGAAGGATCTCTTCACCCATGAGGGGAAACAATAATTCTTTGAAAGTTACATGAGCAGTTCTCCACTGTACTTGTTCTGATTCAGGTAAGGAAACCGAGAGCAACTAGTCAATGAGTGCTCCTTCGGGAGCCTCGCAACGATCAGCGCCACTTGGCGCGCTCTCAGCCATTCGCCACGAGTCGCGCTCTGGTCGCTCCCTCCGGATTTTATTTTTTTATTTTTCTGCACGCGTTTTCGGCTTTTTAAACGGTTTTTTTCAAAGTTTTAGTTTTCCATCGGTCTTCCTTAGCTTTTCAATCAATTTTTTTTTTGAAAAAACAATTTTTTGCGCGAAAAAACACGTTTTCTTTTTTTTCCTTCCGCGAGAGTCACGGTTTTGCTTTCGCGAGAGTCACGGCCGTGCCTCTCGGAAACGAAAAAAAACATGTTTTCTGTTTTTTTTTCCTTTCGCGAGAGTCATGGTTTTGCTTCCGCGAAAGGCACGGGTGTGCTTTCGCGAGAGTCACGGCCGTGCCTCTCGGAAAGGGAAAAAAATGCGTTTTCTATTTTGTTTTCCTTTCGCGAGAGTCACGGTTTTGCTTCCGCCAGAGGCACGGTTGTGCTTTCACGAGAGTCACGGCCGTGCCTCCTCGGAAACGGAAAAAAAAAAACGTTTTCTATTTTTTTTTCTTTCGCGAGGGTCACGGTTTTGCTTCCGCGAGAGGCACGGTTGTGCTTTCGCGAGAGTCACGACCGTGCCTCTCGGAAAGGGAAAAAAACGCGTTTTCTGTTTTTTTTTCTTTTCGCGAGAGTCACAATTTTGCTTCCGTAAGAGGCACGGTTGTGCTTTCACGAGAGTCACGGCCGTGCCTCCTCGGAAACGAAAAAAAAAAACGCGTTTTCTCTTTTTTTTCCTTCCACGAGAGTCACGGTTTTGCTTCCGCAAAAGGCACGCTTGTGATTTCGTGAGAGGCACGGGCGTGCCTCTTTCGGAAAGCGAAAAAATCCGTGCTCCCGGTTCAGTTTTTTCGTCCGGTTTTTTCGTCTGGTTGTTTCCATGAAAAAAAATTCGTCAAAACCTATCAACATGGGATCTAGTTTTGAAGATCTCGACGTGAGGAATCCAACGATGAAAGCGGTTCGAGATTTGGAATCACGGTTTCAGAGATAAAATGTTTTGAATAAACGGATCTACGAAAAAAAAGAAAATTCTCAGGTTGCGACAAGTGACGCGCTGCATGTGCGCCACTTGTTGCAATCAGGGGAGTTGGAGTGATCTTTGCAACGAGTACTCCTTGATTAGTGATTTCGAACGAAACCTCTCCAGGTGTTAGCGACCTGGGCCTCCAACCAGTATCCAGCCCAGCCCAAAGCGACAATTGGAGTACTAATACCAGGGGACGCATCTACGCATGGGCTGGCTGGAACAGAAAGGCGGCTTCGGCCGAGGGCCTGGCTTGGCTTGGGTAGAGCTACTGTTCATCATCTTCCTCTTCTAGCTCTCTGATTCCCTGCGTCGCTTGTCCTGGGCGACATGGGCGGCGGTGCCGTCCCCCGCCTAACCTACCTCTCCTCCTGCCTTTCCCTCCCGACGTCGCCGGAGGACGCCGGCGGCAAAGCTAGTGCGGCTGAAGGCGGCGGCGGGGTCCCTGATTGTGAATGTTCTTTCTGAGGTCACCAGTACCCAAAGAGATTGGATCCATCCCATGGTCGCTAGTGAAAGCCAGATTTTCAATCGGCCACACGTGCATGCGTCGCTAGTCAAGAAATCAATCAAGGTGCCTATGTGCTTGGTTGAGCCTAGCACGTACGGCGCTGAGTTCTCATCGATGGCGACGAAGACGGCTTTCAGCGGTGCTTCCATGGCTGTTGGTGGCTTTCAGGCCGGCTATGGGGTCGTCCCGGCCGGATCCTGTGACAACCGTCGGTGGCCTTCATCCTTGAAGTTCGTACAGACTCCGGCTTCTTCACACTACTAAATTATTGGTCTTGTCGCTTAGAGTGGACAAAACCGTATGTAACATGTATGCGATGAGCCTATTTATGTTAAACCGGCCAAGACTTCAGGGCAAAGCCATTGTATTATATTCCACACAAGTTGCTTCAAAAAGATTAGGTAATAGCAATTTACAACCTGTTCGATGAGTTTTTTTTCTTTTAAAATATTTTTTATTTTTAAAGACTCACATGATTTTTCTTTTATCTTGATGAGTTTTAAGTGCAGATTCTAAGGACACGTGCACACTGATACATGTACAACTAATTGATCTTTTCATCAGCCAGCGTATCCATGCATGGCAAGGTGCCCTACGTGCTACTACTACATGCATGCATCAATTGTGCCATGCATGTACGTAACGAGGTTTGGGGTTGCCTGTAGTTCGTATGCATACACTACATATGTATGTATTCGAGCATCTACGGCCGGCCAGCAAGCTCACATTTATATGTATCCGAATATTCGCTCATATGCATACACCATATAACGTACATATTCGAGTATCTGCAGCCGGCCAGCAAGCGCGTATGTATATATACGCCATCGAGTACCCGTAATACTTAGCTATACGAGGTACCCACGATGTATTGATCGATACAGATTTGATCTACATGCGTACATGGAAACTAAAGAAGAAGAAGCCAGCACGTCCTTGTGCGGCATGAGTCGGAGAATCGGCAAGTCATCAAGTTTTGGATGTGCATCACTTTGTTTCCTTTCTTTGTGCAGACTTGAGCGTCAAGAAGAATCATAGATGGAAAGAAATCGGCGGCTGCGCTCCGGTTGCCATCCGTCCAACTCCTTCGGTTGACTATATAAAGCTAGATACATGAGAACCTCAGGCACGAAGTGAAGACATGAGCACCCATCAGGGGAGAAGGAGACGCGCCCGGCGCGGCGGCGTTAGGGAGACGACCACGCCGGCGAGATGATGGTGGTGCACTCGAGGGACGTTGCCGAGGAAGCCATCAGCAGTGCACGCACAAGCAGCAGAAAGCATGCGCGCGAGCAATAGTAGCACGCCCTTTCTTTTTATTGTCTTTCTCTTATCAGATTTCATTGGGAAGGAGACGTGTACGCGGCGGCGGCGTTGAGAAGAACACAAAGGCCAGAAGGAGAAGGAGACAGACGAGAGGAGACGGAAGCCAGCCGGGCGAGACGCGCCCACGGCGGCGGCGTGTACGGCGGCCTGGCTCACGACGGTGCAAGTACACACGGCAGCGGTGGCGACATGCTGGAGGATGGCTCGCGCACTAGGAGGCTACGGCGCGCCCACGGCCATGCGTTCGCCAACACACGACCCCTAGAGGAAGAGGCGGCGGTCCACAGCAAGCAGGCGCCCGAGGTGATGAAGACACGGGAGAGCTCCGCTGACTAATTTTATTTGTTACTATGTCTTTCAGTGCAATTCGAAAAGAACAGCCGGAGATCTCACGCACCAAATCATACGGGAGAAACTCAAGCACGCAGAGGCCGAGGAGGAGAGGAGCTGTCGGCAGCGTCGAGGACAAGATGCGCCCGTGGCGACAATATCGAGGATGAGACACGCTCATCGAGGTGGCACGTGCGCAGGACACGACGCTGTTCTCGTACCAGGTGCAGTCGAGGTGGCGGACGACGCGCCCAGCGGACCGCGGATGACGCGGCGCTCTTCTCGTACAAGATGCAATGGAGGCGGTGGACGACACCGTCGGACCAGGAGTCTACATCGACACCGCCAGGCCTGTCATCTACATCATCAAGCCCGAGTGAGGATGGAGGCGTGGAGCTCGCGGGGATGCTGCCACCATGCCGCGGAGGATGGCAACACGGAGCTCACCAAGAGGACCCTTGGTGTCTTCTCATCAAGTCTGCGCCATGGAGGACGAAGGCGTGGAGCTTGTGGTGATGCCGCCTCGTGCCGCGGAGGATGACGACATGCAGCTCGCTAGGACGACGCCCGTCGTCTTCTTCATGAAGCCAGCGCCATGGAGGACAAAGTCGTGGAGCTCGCGGGGATGCTGCCGCCGTGCCACGAAAGATGGCGACATGGAGCTTGCTACTTTGCTAGAACGACGCTCGTCGTCATCAAGCCGGCGCCATGGAAGACGGAGTCGTGGAGCTCGTGGGTATGTTGCCACCGTGCCATGGAAGATGGTGACACGGAGCTCGCTAGGGCGACGCCCATCAACATCATCAAGCCGGTGCCGCGGAGGACGGAGGCGTGGAGCTCGCGGGACGACACCACTGATGTCTAATTCGTTAAGATGGAGCCCGCGTGCCGGAACCATGAAGACGACAAATGGCCCAGTGCTGTCCCGCACACGAAGAAGAAGATGGCGCTACATGGTGTTGTCCGTGACCCGGCGGAGAAAACGGTGCCACACAGTGATGTCCGCAACCCGGAGCCCATGAAGACGAGGCGCGATGGCAAGGAGCCGTGAGGCGGCGCCCTTGTCTTGGCAGACCGCCGTAAACTCGGCGTCTACTCAAGATGAGGCACCACCACTGTCCACGATCCAGAACCCATGAAGATGAGGCGCGATGGCAGGAAGGCGACGCGACTTCGCCAATATCTTACCACGGCCCCATGAGGTGGTGCCCTTGTTTTGGCGGACCGCCGAATACTCGGCGTCTAGCCGAGACGAGGCACCAACCACACCAGTCATGCCGATGTGAGCGTGCGACGGTTTTACACTGACGCCGGTTTCTATCAAATAAATATTCCCGCGAGGTGTACCCCTTGCATACCCTGAAGAGGCCACTAGGTCGTCGAGAAGTCTGTGCCGAGCAGGACCCATGCAACTTCAACCCCAACTACATCAACGCCGCCAAGACCGACGAGGCATGACGGCGAGGGCAGTCATGGCTAGCACAAAAGACATGTCTTAAGCGGCGCATTATTGTTTTGAGCTAACCCTAGGAATCTCGAGGACGAGATTCCGTTAAGGGGGGAAGGTTTGTAACACCCCAAAAATCGGGTTATCGATTTTTGTGTTGTTATTCCTTCCTAGCTTTCCTTCTTTAATTTTTTTCTCTGGAGTCTGGTGAATGACTAGGCCAGACAAACCTCAACCTTTGTGTTTACAAAGGAACCCTCATTTCCTATGCTTTTGTGCCAGCCAAGATCCCATCTGCATAACCAAAACCCTAGTTCAAAAATATTGGAACTGGAAATCCTGCCTTTGTGTTTACGAACCTTCATTTCCTTTGCTATATTGGTCCTTCAAGAATTCCCAGAGACTCTCCTTCATCCATAAACCTTAGATGTGCAAAAATATTGCCAAGTCATATGCAATATTTTTCATCTAGAATTAATTCCTTTTTCTGCCTTTCTAAAGAATCAAATCCAGAGGGATAGCTAGACATCTCTAAATTTCTTGAAAATTTGTGGAGATGATCTTTGTGCCTATCTCAAGCTCTGGTAAAAATATTGGTCAATATTAAATAAGAAAAATTGCATTTTCCTTATTAAAGCCAATATTGCATTTCTGGCCCTTTCCAAAGGAACTACTATTTTGGTAACCAGGAAAAATCCCAAATAATTTGTGGTGCTTTTACTATCCTTATAAACCTCAGATCCATCAAAACATCTAGCCACTCTTTCCTAAATTTGAGCACAAGGTCCCTTTTCATGTTTCTGCCCTATTTGAAGCTTTGTGAAGGAAGTGCTTGATCCATTGATCCTCTTGAGCTGGAGTTGTGCTGGGTAATTCATTGTGGTATATTACTCTTGAAAACCAAAAACCAGCTCCATTTATCCAGCCAATCTCCCTCAGTAAATTATCTAAATTTCTGCTCAGAGTGCACCCTTGTGAAGGAAGTATCTTCATAATTGATCAAAATGAGCTCAAACTTTTCTAGCTAGCTCTTATGCCCATATCATTGCCCCCTATTGCCTCCGAAGGGTTCAAATCAACTAGTTGAAGGTTGTAGAACACCCTAGACATAAGTTGGCGTCGATTATGGCGTGGCAATGCCGTGGCCACGTAGTGACCAAGCGCAGAGCACGCCAAATCGGAGCTCTGCGCATTGGACCCCTTCGGGAGGTCTTCTCCAGCAGGCTGTAGCTTGTTCAGCAGCACCGACGTGCTCCCCACCGCACGCGTGTGCCGTATGAAACCTCTCCCCCTCGTCCCCTAGCTCTTGGATGGCCATTCCGACCTTCGGTGCTCCACCGAAATGCTGCCACCTCACCGCCCACCTAGGAGCTTCGGCTGGAGGCTAGCATCGACATAAGGCTCTCCTGAGGCTATTTAAGCGTGTCCCCGAGCCCTCCCGCGGCCCACAACCTCCCTCTCGAATTAGAGGAGCTCCTTTCCCCTCCCATGGCTGAAGCCTTGCTGCTCGATCCCCCGGGACCTACCCAGGCCATGGTCATCCCCTCCCTCTCTCTTCCATATCCACAGCCTCCCCAGGAGCTTGTGAAGGCACCGCCCTGTTTCATCTAGTCGGTGAAGCCTCGCCGGAGCGAACCCCACTGGAGTCCCGCCTCGGTTGCGCCTCGATCCGTGGCAATGGTGCTGCAGGCCACCCCTGGAGGTACTGCGACCACCCAAGGATGCGGCGCAGAGCGCCGGCCCTGTTGTGCTCGTCGGCAGGCTCTCGGGAGCAGCCAGGCAACGGCAGCATTGTCGGCCGCGGCACCCTCCTCTGGTTCTCTCGTGAGGAAGAAGACGACCAAGGAAGGAGAGAGAGAAGAGATAAGGCGGGCCCACCTGTAAGTGGCTAACGGCCGGGCTCAACCGGTTTTAAGTGCAGGCGTACTCCGCCCAGTACGCTACCGGTTCGCGGAAGGCGTATTTCTGAAAGTACGCTTACGCTTTCAGCCGACGCCGAAAGAGCTAAATTGCGGGCATTCATCGGTTAAAGGCAGAAATGAACAAGTTTTTGTTATTTCTCTGCGTAACGAACGAACAGCTCTAACTTCGCGACCGTAACTCCGATTGAGGTAATTCCAAAGCCCACGTTCTCAGTTCGTCAAGCCCGTTCCGATGGTGCCATTTTCATAATGTTCTCACATGTTGAAAATGCCACTTTTGTCATTTTCCCTATTAGGCTTCTATCGGGAACGCCGGTTCCGGTACATCACATCCAGAGAATTGTCGCACCTCTTTTCGAAGTGTCCCTCCACCCCAAGGCAAGCCAACCTCTTATCATGAGCCCCGGACTTGCAGATTGACTTTGCTTGCACCCTATGTGTGTCTTGCAGTATATTTCGGATCATCTGTTAGTTTGCACTGGCATAGACCTGTTATTTCATCTGTACCAGATGCTAGTGTTATTTACCATATAATATCATGACTTGATTCCATGCCATGATTAGCAACAATACTTCTATTACAATTATCAAGTTAATACTATGATTTGATCTCATACCATGATTGTCAATACTGTTATAATTCTGTTATGCTGTGGTCATGTTCGGTTGTTCATGCTCATAAGTATTGATGCCATGATGAGATGATGGAGATGTCAAGCTGAACCTATAAACAAAACCTCCTCTGTCATCGATAGGATTGAATCATAGTGTCACTGAGCCGAACTGATTATTGTGTAGCCACATTCGCCTTTATGGGAAGGCCCTGACTCAGTCTACAGTTATGTCCTTTTATCAGTATCACCAAAGAGGGGAGGTTATGCGTGTGTGCTACCCTGATCAAATAGGCGGCGATAACCTTGTGAGCCTGGTTTAGTTTATATGGTACTGGATCCCCGTTTGGGATCAGTGAGCCACGAGGTGGCAGGTGTCACGGAGTGACACAGGGGCCACTAGGTCACACTATTTGTAATCAGTGAGCCACTAGGTCACACCATTGGGGATCAGTGAGTCACTAGGTCACACTATTTGGTCTTTATCGATCTGGAGGATAAACTTTTTATAATGAACCTGATAACAGAGTTCACAGTATTATTCCGACATGATCACGTGATGAGATCTCGATGAGTCAGGTGATAGCCCAGAGGGGCAGTAAAACTGATTGTTGTAACAACATATTACTTAAACTCTTCATGAGTGGTAATTGTAGCATAATTTTGTATACCATATCTTGCAGAGATAACTGTGCCATGCCATGATATGTTGTTGATATGCCTGATCCATGTGTTTATGCCATGCTTAGAGTAAATTCATGTATAATCATAGGGCTTCTGTCACCTGCTTGTTTATATGCTATGTATTTGGTTGTCTTGCAAGTACATTCCAAGTACTCACCTGGCCTTGCACGTGGCCAGCTGCAGGAGAAGATCCGTCATGCTAGACTGTGAGCCGGCCAGTCTTGTGAGTTGTGGAGCCCAACCGAAGCCATCGGAGCCATGAACCAAGGCGTCCGCTGCCATTTAGTTAGCCGTGGAGCCATATAATACCATTGTATGTAACAGTATTGTAATACCCCGTTTCATTTAATAAAGCCATTTTTGTGCCTGGAATGTTGTATCATGTTCATGACGTATGCCATATCTTATCCTGTGACTGGCGTGCGTCGGCCCTCTGTCGGTGTGCCACAGTCACCGTTAAAGTCCGGCGACCGGCCATCAGATTAAGTATAATAAGGGTCTTATACCGTCTACTTATCGAAAAGTACTTCTTATTTACTAGATGGGCTTTCCAAACAAATTTTGAATTTTTTTCTTTTGCGGATAAATAAACTTAGAATGGGAGAATGATAATAATCCTAGTCCAATGGTTGGAGCACTCGTTACACTCTATGATGTGTCACAAAATACGACACAACATTCCATATACTAGCCACAGTTGAACTAATTAATGGATAAAATTTCATCCGGTAAGCTCATTTACCGTAGGGAACTGGTAATTGTAGTTACCGACGATAGCCACGTTATTCCGCTCGGCAAACAAAATCTTGTTTCTGTCTGCTTGGGCCACAGACATCTATTTGACTTGGTTGGAACCCTCAAGAATGATCGTGAGTGAACAATTTTTTTGTTCCACTACAATCAACATTTAAAGTAAAAGATTTAACATTTTGGGAAGGCTCCCAGTTCTAAAGTAAACTATGATATTACGTCCTGGCCTATAGTAACGCTGCCAGCTCATTATCTGCAGCACCCATTGGTGTGGTAATAAGATAGTATCATATTATCATAACTAAAAACATAGACATGAAGTCTGAAAATGTTGTGTCTGGCAAGACATAGTGGTACACAAAATCGGTTTTTTTTTAAAGACGACAATATATTTTTCATTTCCATTGATAAAGAATAAAATCTTACAAAAGATATTTACAAGGGTGCATTGCCCTAAAAAGGAATTAAAGGCTATTCTCCTTCAATTAGATAGCAATGCCCTTGCTGCTGGCCACGATCCAAGTTATCGCCTCCTCAGTTTTTGCTTCTAGACTCAAATATCGAGCAATTTGTTGAAAAATTGTATGATTTCGATCATCCCAAACTTCCCATATGTGAAGGTAAAGAAGGTTCCAGACCATGGTGGTGTCCTCTGCCTGTGGTCCTGATGCGAGTCCATTAGCAATGCAAGGAGTTGATAGGGTTATATTCCACACAAGCCTGGAATAAGGATCTCCGATCCAATGGATATTGCGAGGCTCCGCCAAATTCATCTAAAGTGTTGGTGGGAAACAATAGACTTTTCTCCAACCACAGCAAGACACCACAAATATAACTAGGCTAAACACTATAATTGAATTACTATATTGTGAAATTGCATTTTTCTTATTGATTGAGAGTGAAATTAATTATAGTATCTACTTTGCAAACAGTCCTGAATCGTAATGTCGGACGTTCCAAATCAGCTTGTTCTTAATTTGTTATGTCCTCGGTAAAATATTTTCCGGAGATATTCATTTTCCTGAAGAGGCGGATAAGATATTAGGTGGCTGTTTGATACCGCCAGAAAGACAAAAAAAAGAGTAATTTATTGATCCTGATTCAGGTAATTGTTTCTTGTAGCTGTATTTAGCGTTATTTGTGAGTATGAGTTATGTTCTATTAGAAAAGAAAAATAGTAAACCAGGTTTTGTCGGTTCATAATACCGGCAGTAATCTCAATGGGGTGTCACGCATAGCCGGAAGGCCAGATGGGATTCACACAAGGCAGTTACCTAGCTTCAGGACCTCACGGTGGAGGTAAAACCCTCCTCCTGGTTGGTTGTATATATGGTGGTAGCCTCGTATGCCTAGATTTACCACCGATATACACTTGCATCGGAGACGTGAAATCACCAGAGCATCACCAATATGAGATTTTGAAGGTACCATTTTCTCTCGCTAGCTTGATGTGCGGCTGGCATCGCACTACATCGGCGGATATCTTGGCTCCATAGACGGCCCTTGGCGGCTGCGCTGCTTGCCTGGTATGTGCACGGTTTTGATCTTGTATGACTTTGCCCTTTACCGGCGGATCCTTTGTGTGTGTGCATTGTGTTGTTGCGTGCATCGTAGTCGTGCAGAAGCTGGATGTGTGCTCATTGCATTGTAACCACTTGATGCTATATTATGAGTCAATAAAAAACGCCTTTCACCGAAAAAACTGCACAAAAGAACACAATCCTTGCATTTTAATATTTTTTGTTTGTAACTATGCGATTGGGCATGTGTTCATTGTGTTTGTAACTACTTGATGCTATATTGTGAGTCAATAGAAAGAGCCCTTTATCGGAAAAAAATGCACAAAAGAAAAGAAGCCCTGAATTCTAATATTTTCTGCTTTCTTACATCATTTGGTTGACGCAGATCAAAACAGGAATGGAAGGAGCAGTTAGCATCCTCAATTTCCAGCAAAAATACAACGAGGGAGAGAGAGAAGGAAATCAATAGAAGAAACAAGAGATGCATTGTGTTTCAATTATTTTACATCCTTGATACTTCCAACCGGCCACTAAACTCCAAGTACAGGAACACACACACCACACACATTTGTGAAAGCTTTAACAAAAGGAGTCTAGAACCCACCGCCGATAATAAGTCCTTAATTGTCATTTTACAAGGCATGGTAGATATATACAGTCATGAGGGGACTGTTCATCCTTGTGTTTCAGGTGGATTTCAGCCTGTCCAGCCGGTGCTTTACCAGTAAATTAACCATGCACTGTGTTAGCAAACACATGTCTTTCATGCAATGCAATGGGTGATTCATTAAGAAGATGTACGTGTGGATGGGGAACAATGGAGACCAAGATCATGACATCTTACCCAAAATCCTCGGGATCCTGGCAGTTCCCCATCAGCTGCTGAATGAAGATGTCTCTTTCTGGAATGAGACGCAATGCTACCTGACAGTTTTCAACTATGCTCAACACATTAGTTCAGTGGACATGTTACTTCGACATAGGCATAGTTTCGGTCTCATATGGCTTTGTTGTTGCCAAGTTGTCGTGTTTTTCTTTACTTTCTTTCACAGACTGCGTGCTTGTGGTTGTGTGCATCCTGGTTACGCAGAGGCCGGGTGTCGCTCTTGATGCTTGTATCCACTTGATGCTACATTTTGAGTTAATAAAAGCGCCCTTTATCGAAAAACTCAAACCAGCTTGATATTAATGTACTAGCAGCTTGGTATCCGCCACCAAGAACTCAAACCAGCTTAGTGCCAGCGCGATGAAAGCGTCTGCCAGGGCAGCGAGGATAGCAAGCGGTATTCATATGATCATATCCAATCTAACTTCCTGCTACGTTCGCTTCCGCCACCAAAAACTGAGTAGCTAGCAGTATGCACATGATACTCTTCAACGTTCTAATAATTGGCGGAGGACTTATTTAAACGCAGTATCTATGAATGGCTAATCTGATTATAGAACATTCAACCCAATGCGCTTTCCAAGCTGTGATATAAGATAAGTGGTATGTCCATAGTTTGGAAAAATTTGGCGGCTGGGGAATAACTGGTTCTACAATAGTTTTTTTAGCAAACACTACCCTCCACAGATGATCCATTGTCTTGTATTTTTCTCTTTTTCTTCGAATTTGTCAAAGAAATGGATTGGAGAATGGAGTGAGGAGGTTGGTCAAGTGACAGTTTTTATTTTTATGTTGCCTCTTCTCGTTGGCTGCTTATGGACTACCATGATGGAGCCCATCATAGAGGTGACTTCAGTGACGGCATTGTGGTTGAAGTCTTGGTCTGGTTGGCCATAGAGAAGGAGAAGGCGAGGTAGACGACGGCAACAACATTGGCTATTCTCCTCGTGTAGGTGAATGCAACGAGGGAGAAGGAGTCTCTTTTTTTTTTGGTATTCCTTCTGGATTACTGTTCACATGAATGCATGGTGATGATTTACTGTTTTTATTGTGGTGTATTGTTCTGAGTTACAATTCAGATACTGTTTCGGTTTGATGTTCGGGTGGGTTAATGTTTTCGCTATATTCAAGTATTGCTCCGTTTCATTGGTTTTACTGTTTCGGGTTGAGGGGGAGGGGTCTAAGTTTTCTTTTTGTATTTCTTCTGGGTTACTATTCACATGAATGCATA
Organism: Thinopyrum elongatum; assembly: GCA_011799875.1. NCBI lineage: Eukaryota > Viridiplantae > Streptophyta > Magnoliopsida > Poales > Poaceae > Thinopyrum > Thinopyrum elongatum. Next base: position 11,172,587 of record CM022302.1, on the reverse strand, counting down.
GTGTTGATTTACTGTTTTTTATTGTTCCGGTTTATCCGAGTGTATTGTTCTGTGTTACAATTCAAGTACTGTTCCGGTTTATGGTTCAGGTTGGTTAATGTTTTCGACTTATTCAGGGATTCTTCTGTTTCACTGGTTTTACGGTTCTGGATTATTCGAGATTGTTATTTTGGTTTTATTTGGGCTATTGGTTCGGTTAGCAGTTCTGTGTTTATTCAGATACTTTTCCGCTTTTGTTCGGGTAATTGTTGGTTTACTGTCCACTGTTGTTGTCGTGGTGTAAAATGGACAGTAATCGGCGGAGAACTTATTTTTCCCACGAATTACAGTTCATGCAAATATATAGTTCCCGTTTACTGTTTTGTGCCTCGGTAGCACCATCACCGGAAAGGAGCAAATATATAGTTCCCGTTTACTGTTTTTCTTGTCTTTTTTTGTAGATGCGTCGATGAAAAGAAGCAAAGGAGAGAAGAGGTCCAGGCCTGTCAAACAGGGAAACGCCGCGGCGATCTTCTTACTGTAAAGCTTTTGTTTCTTGTGTCCGTGCAAATGGAGGGAGCCGTACGCCTTTGAGCAACTGTCCGTGCATGCACTGCCCGATGGCCTCCCGTGCCCATACACCACTGCATGCAATACGGTTTTAGAGCAGAAAGATCAAATGCCGGCTTTACTACTACTACGTACAGTACAAAGCATGCATGCATGCAGGCTCGTACGAACCAGCTAGCCTAGCTGATGTACCCAGTGTCAGCGAGCGAGCTACACTGGCGCTCATCTACTGCCACGTCATCGATCCACACCCTCCACCTTCCAACCAATTATAATGATTCACAACTATTCCCTCTCAACCAACCAACCTGACATGCATGCATGTAGTAGTACCACGCGTGAAAATACACAAAAGAGACCCTTTTCTGAAAGTTCAACAAGAAATGACCTCGATTTAAAAATATTTCACAAAATGACCCGTTTTTGCATGACGCCCGGGGCTGGGGCGCCATGGTTACAACTTGTAGCATGGCGCCTCGGGCTAGGGCACCGTGCCAAGTAGCACGACGCCCTAGCCATTTTGTGAAATACTTTCAGATCAGAGCCATTTAGAGTTGAAGTTTCAAAAAATGGCCGGTTTTATTCATTTTCACTACACTAGCAGTACGAGGCACTACTAGTAGCTAGCTAGAAGCAGTGGATGGTCTATGGTGGCAGAGATAGATCTTGGGACCTGAACCAATGCGTGTGTAGCAGTGGACTGCATGTGTGCTGCGGTTGCATGGAGGAAGCACAGGATCCTAGCGTCTGGAGCTGATTGGTGTAGGATACTTTGCCACGGATTGGTGACATGTCAGGCAATGGTTGTAACGATTGGCTAAGAACAATTAGATTCTCTCTAAAATAAATCTTGACTTTCTCCTTGTCACCCCTCTCTCATCATAGCATGCATGCATGCATGTGATCTAGTTCTGCATGTGCGTGCAGGCTAACTAGGTATAGCCGTATTACTTCACTCCTCCATCACCTACTCCTTGATGTGGCATTCGATTTGGACACCGCTGTAGCGTGGGAGGGAGAGCGGCTCCTGCTTCACCTCCTCTTTGACGCAGCGGCATGGCGGGGCAAAATTTCGTGTTTTGACCTTTTTAGCATAGAAAATCAAGATCTGACCCCCGTTTTAAAAAAATTTGAAATCTAACCCTTTTTTCTACCGTCAAGGGGCTCGGCGGTAGGGTCAGGCAACCTACCGTCAAGGGGCTCGGCGGTAGGAAACTAATCCACGTCAGCACGCAAACTACCGCCGTCCCCCCTCCATCGCACCCTACCGCCGCAGGTCCTGGCGGTAGGCTTTCTGATCCTACCGCCAGGGACCCTGGCGGTAGGGTGTGGGCAGTTATACGGCGCGGCCGCCCGCCCCATCCCCTTCTACCCCTTCCTCCCCCACACCCAGCCGCCCAAGAAAAGAGGAGTTCTTCCTCTGTCGCCCCCTCTCTCATCTCCTCCACTTCCTCCCTCCGATCTTCTTCGTTCCTTCATCGTTTTTGCGGATCGAGATGGCCCCGAAAAGAGAAAAGTAAGCTCCTCCGATCCCTCCAATTAGTTTTAATCAAATAGCTTCCGATTCGTCGCATTATTTGATTCAAATCACTCCCCTTTTTGAACTAGATTTGATTTTTTGAACCCTAGGAGTGATTTAGGTTGATTCTAGATGTTATATTGAGTTAGATATGAACTCTAGTCACTAGTTGGTATGGTTGTGTGAAGATGAACCCTAGTTCATTTTTTTGTTGAAGGATTTTTTTTCTAATATGATGCATGTTGGAGGAAATTGTCGTGATATGATGATGCATGTTGATATGCTATGATGCAAGTAGTGGATGTAGTTGGAGAAAAAATGTTGAACGGTCAAGATGAACCTAGTTCATAATTTTTTGTGTTAAAAAAGTTACGATATGATGAATATTGGAGATATTTATTTTGATATAGGATGCATGTGGATGTTATATGATGCAAGTAGTGGATTTTGTTGGAGTAAAAATGGTGAACCCCTCAGGATGAACCTACTTTATAACTTCTTTTGTTTTAAAAAATGATGATATGATGCATGTTGGAGGGGAGGATTTTTTTTTTATATATGATGCATGTGGATGTTATATATGGAATGTTGTTTGAATAAATATTTAAATGTTGTATGAATGAATCAACCATGTTTCATTTTTTTTATTTATGCTTATGCTTATAATGCTTATGTTTATGAAATTTTATTTAGGCGGGCACCTCTTGCGGACAACATTGGCAAACGGTACTCCATGCTTGACTACGCGTTTGACAAGGGTCATCGTGCCCGTTTCATAAAGAACGGAGTGGTCAGTATTACGATCGAAATATTGAACCAAAGTTTTCGGATTGGTAAACTAAGATACTAACTTTTGGCGTCCACTTTTTGACGGATGCTCCCGCCACTGCGCATGAGGGGTCACGCGAATGCCATGAAGATGGAGTACGACGAGTGCTACGCGCCGTACTTCAGGAGAGCCCAACTTCTTGGTTTCGTCCCGCAGTTCAAGTGTAAGCCGCCGACGCTCGTCCACGCAGCTCTGACGGCTTTGATTGACCGGTGGCGACCCGAGACGCATAGTTTCCATCTCCCATGCGGGGAGATGACGGTGACCCTCGAGGATTGCGGGATGATAACAGCCCTACCGATCGAGGGTCATGCACTCACCGGGCGAGTGGAGAGGATAAACTGGCAGCAGAGGGTTACCACCCTCATTGGCGACTGCCCCGACGCTAAGGGTAACTGGACATCCGGTGTGTCGCTGCCCTGGCTCCTGAACAACCGGAAGAAATGCCCGGTAAATGCTGATGAGGGTACGGTGGAGCATTACGTGAGGGCCTACCTATGGTACCTTCTCATAGAGGTCGTGTTTCCAGACTGCTCCGAGAACTCTACCCTCTGGTCGTATCTCTTCTTCCTAACCGACTGGGATGCAGGGTACAGTTGGGGGACCGCCTCTCTCACCTACCTTTACCGCTTGGTAAGAGAGCATCTCATAGCTTTTTACGAATGTATGCTCCATGATATTGTGCTATATCTGATCATCAATTGTTGTTTTGTAGCTTGACGAGGCAACCCAGAGGACGGAAGATACTTTTGGTATGGGTGGATTTGTGTGGGCCCTCTCCATTTGGATGTGGGAGCGGCTGCCGGTGGGGCGTCCGGAGAAGTTAAGAAGAGGTCCATGGGATGCGTATGGCGAAGATGGCGACTCTACTCGATTCCCGACGGTAGCTTACGAGTGGGACGTTGTGGGTCTCTACATGGGCACATCCAAGACTTCGTACAAGTCCTTCACCAATGAGATGGATGCTCTGACGGTTTCGCAGGTATATGAACTAGCTCACATTTCTCTTTGACGCAACTTTCATCGGGAACTTACCAATGTTTGTGTAATAGGTAAACTGGTGGCCGTATCATGACCGAGAGTGGGGGTTCAAGCTGAACGTGATGTGCGAGGAGGACCGCGGTCTTTGGCGGTGCATGGTGCCCATGCTATGTGTGTACGCCGTCGAGTGGCACTTGCCACACCGTGTGGCCAGGCAGTTTGGGATCTACCAGCATACACCACCGGGCATGCCGAACGATACCGGTGGCCACGAACTCCACTTGTGAGTGCATTGTTCTCCGTTACCATGATTTCATTTGTGTTTGACCTTCTTATGATATTTTGTGTTGTTTATGCCTTGTAGGTTCAGCCGGCAGAAAAATCAGTCGATCACAGACTGGGGAGAGCAGCATAAATCTTTTGTGACGGAGTGGAACCGGCGCAGGTGGTGTAAAGATGGGGAGAGGCGAGTGACTGACTGCGATGATTACGCCCAACACATGAGGTGGTACGACGATGGCCAGAAGCACCGTCTTCGTCTCAGGCCTAGGTGGACGACAGAAGATATCGCGGAGCTGGAGGTGGATGACCCCGAGGAAGAGGCCTACCAGGCCAGCATCAGAGACATGAGTGGATTTATAGAGTTTGCACCCCTGATCAACAGAGTGGTAAGTTCTTCTGTCTTGAACCGGTGGTTGTATGTAATTCATTTTATTCATCATTGTGACTCACTTATGCCTTCACAGTCCGGCGAGCTGAACAGATGCATCTTTGATGGCTCGGATGCACTAGGTCATGCCCCCGAGAACGGAGATTCTGAGACCAGCATGAGGGAGACGATGAAGGTAACATTTCAGTCGCCTAGGAATACCCTATGTTCTTGTTTATTTGCAATCATAAATCTGATTGGTATTATGTCCTTGTTTCATTGTGACTGCAGAAGTTCGTGAAGCGTTGTCGCAAGCTGGTAGGCCTACTTGGGTGTGCTGGCTCGGTTGAAGCTCATGATCCTGTAGCCACACAGGGTAACATCGCTTCATCGAGCCATACTGCCTCGTCGTCTAGGTTGGTTTGGGAGGAGGAGGTGGAGGAGGAGGACGAGGAGGAGGCCCATGAAGAAGAAGAGGAGGAGGAGAGCAATGGGGAGGAGGAGTACGATGAATATTACGGACCTCCACCAACTCAACCATCTCAGCTTCCGAAGAGGAATCAACCAAAGAAGGATTGGCAAAGTCCATCCCCATTCCAGAAACCGACTCCTTGAGGAGGGTGCAAGAAGAAGCCTGATGAGACTCGTTCTAAGAAGAACGATGACCGTACCTCCAAGAGGGGAAGAAGCAAGTAATTCCGGTCTTGGCTACTTGTGTTAGTTGGGTTTGCAAAACAACTTGTGTTAGTTGGGGTTGTCGAACTATGTGTTATTTGTGAAACTATGTGTTTGTTCGAACCGTTTGCTATTTGCTATTTGTGAAACTATGTGGAACCGTTTGCTATTAATATCTCGAGTGTGATACATGTTATATTGTGTGAGATCTGCATATTTTAGGCTCTTAAAATATATACTATACTGTTATCTTTGCTGTGATAAAACTTTAGGAAAAAACAAACACTAAAACTTGCAAAAATGCAAAACCAGAGGACCCTACCGCCGAGCCCCCTGGCGGTAGGTTCTCACACCCTACCACCAGGGATTTGCCGTTTACGGTTACAGCAAGTTTGCAGCCAAAAACCCTAGGACCCTACGCCACGGGGCTCGGCGGTAGGATCCCATAACCTACCGCCATGGCCCTTGGCGGTAAGGTGGGGTGTGCTGGCCGTTAGTTGATGGCTATGGCCATCTTCCTACCGCCGAGCCCGTTGGCGGTAGGTTGCCTGACCCTACCGCCGAGCCCCCTGACGGTAGCGAAAGGGTCAGATTTCAAAAAATTTTGAAACAGGGGTCAGATCTCGAATTTCTATGCTAAAAGGGTCAGAACATGAAATTCGGCCGCATGGCGGCAAGGGAGGCATCGGACAACTGTCACGGGGGGTCTAGTAGGGTATTTGTCGGTCTACCACCCCTAGTTCGCTCGCTCCCACTATTGCAGTTTATTTTTCTTTATTTCTTCTGTTGCAGCTTTTGATTTGGGTTTTATTATATTTTAAGTTTTTTATTACAAGTTTGATTTTTCTCTGTGTTCTTCCTTTTTCATTTTTATTACGAAGGACGTTCCCGCGGGCCAACGGAGCTCCGAAAGGGTCCACGTCCCCGCGAGAGACTTCATGGACACCACCTCGGCCCCCAGGCGACGTTTGGGACGATTCCGAGGAGTTTGAAGAAAACACACCGCGGGACCGAGGCACCCGTGCTGGCCACTATTCTCATGCACGGTATCCCACACGCGGTCCCGGCGTTCTTGGCTCTCCCGGTTTGCCCGAGGAGACTTCCCTCCCGTGCCCGGGAGGCCACGTCATGCTCCCCGATATTTGGGGGCTTTCCCGCTCGAATTTCGGCTTCACGCGGCCCCGATTAGCGTGCCTTCGTTTTCCCACCCAAATTTCGGTACGGGCGTACCTGCCCGGTGCCTGCGGTTGACTTTTTGGCTCGGAGGTTTGATGTGTCCGTAGCTTTTTGTGGGAGGCGTAGCCGGTGCATTCAGGCTCCGATAGAGGCGGTTGGGTGGTGTTGGAAAGCTATCGAAAAGATAGGGTTCCGCCGGACTTGTGAATCTCGGGATCCCGACATTTTTGCATGTTGAGGGGTCTTCCTACCACTATATATAGACTTCGGGACTTCAGATCCATCCGGCAAAAAATCATGGCCAAAAAAGACCTTCTTCTAGGGTTTACGGGCCCCGCAATTTCGAATCGAGCAACTATTTTTTCCCCGCATGTTTTTTACCGGCCGGGTTTAATCCCGTACGTGTGTTCGCCATTAGTACCGTTTGTGTGCCATGTGTGCTTTTCGTAAGCATCGCATCATCATCGTTATTGTTGTCGTCGTCGTCGTCGTCGTCATCATCATCATATCGCATTAACGAAGCAATTAACTCCAAAATGTCACTTCACATTTTGTCTATTGGCCAATAAGAAAACCCCCTCTCCCCTCTCGACGTTGTGCACCGAGACTCGCGTCCAAACCTTGGACACCTTATTTGCCTTCGTGATATACGGACGGGACTCCCCCATATTGTTTCACTATCATGGCCTAAATATCATTCGTAGTTCACTTATTTTTTCTTTGAAAATCTTTTGTATTTGGGAGCCGCCGCAACTATATCTCCATCGTACCACAAGCCTACACATCATTTGTAGTTCGCTTTGTTTAAAAAAAAAACAACTTTGGTCCGGGATGATTGCATGCATGCGATCATGGCTCCGGACGGAAGATAGCCTCGGCTACGACCCTGTAGCTCGAGCATACGGGCTCCGATCGAGCCGACTCCGGATCCGTTGGAAAGCCGTCAGAGAGGAGAGGGCCATGGGGTCGTACGCCGAGACGGCCCGCGCATGAAGGCCGCACGCTACTTGGTGCCAAATCGTGAAATACCCGCTCGGCACGCGAGACGAAGGACGGTCCGCGCGGGCCAACGGAGCTCCGAAAGGGTCCACGTCCCCGCGAGAGACGCCATGGACACCGCCTCGGCCCCCAGGCGACGTTTGGGACGATTCTGAGGAGTCTGAAGAAAACACACCGCAGGACCGAGGCACCCGTGCTGGCAACTATTCGCATGCACGGTATCCCACACGCGGTCCCGGCGTTCTAGGCTCCCGGTTTGCCCGAGGAGACTTCCCTCCCATGCCCGGGAGGCCGCGCCATCGCTCCCGGAGATTTGGGGGCTTTCCCGCTCAAACTTGTGGTTCACGCGGCCCCGACTAGCGTGCCTTGGTTTTCCCGCCCAAATTCCCGCATGGGCGTACTTGCCCGGTGCACGCGGTCGACTTTTTTGACCATGAGAATCTGAAAACCACTGCTCCATCTCTCATTAGAAAAAGATCAAAAGGAGAAAGACAATGCATCAACCTTGTCTGTCATGCACTTCTCGGCACACGCCGCCGCCGGTGGTTGATCTCTCTCCGCAACCGTCTTCCGCCACCCACGGCAAAAAAAGAAGAAGAAAAACATCCATATCTGTGCTGACAACCTTAAGGAATGCTGTCTGTATTTCCACATCTCCGAGACACAAGTAGCCCGGCATCCTCACAGCCGGCATCGACGCCATGGACATGCTAGCAGCACCACAACTTCTCCTCCTGTTCCAGTTAATCGAACGAAGGTTACGTTGATGGCAACCATTTACTCGACCGTCTGGAGAGTGTTGCATCCGTGGAAGCCAGCAACGTCTCTCTACAAATCCGAATGAATACTGCTCTCCACTACAATCTTTTTCAGCGTGAAGATCATGCATGCATGGTCGTATGTAGTACTAGCTAGCTTGTACCCAGATGAATTAATATTTCTTTCTACATTCTAGCTTGTGTTACTTCTTCCCTCTTTTTTATTATGACCACTTCTCCTCTCTGACCACGCTACAAAATCTACAAATTAAGCACACAAGTACGAGCAACCACCGTAGAAGACCACACAACAGAAAACAAATCCAAGCACACGACGATTGTCCTCTGCCATGGGTATATATAGCCAGATCGAAAGCTTAACCGGCCATGTGACGCAGAGAGACTCCATCGCATCCATCCGCGCGCCTAGGTACGTATACACCACACCGGCCAAACCGACAGGACTCGTATCGGCCACAGCCGAGACGTGTGCATGGCGTCCGCTTGCTGTCAAGTATCGCATGGCGGCTCTGTATCGGTACGCCGGTGAAGAGAAATGATGTGTAAAAAAATCCTAAATCTTAAATCTTTATATAAGGACGCGAGGGTGAAGGAGGGGGTGAGAAATGTTGTGTAAAAAAATCACAAGATTTTCGTTGTTCGTACGGGTTCTGTTCTCTGGAAACACTGTTAATAGGGGGGGGGTACTGTTCATGGGGTAATTATTGTTTGCCGCACTGTTTATGCTGGGCACGTAATTGAACAGTAACCTTTAAAAAAGGCCCAAAAAAAAAACTCAAGTGCTGGCAATAGAAATGAGAGCGTCCACTCAGCAATCAACAATCAAGAGTCTCTCCCGTGCTACTCCACAACTCTTTTGCTAGCTTGCTCACAGTGTCCCCCGAGTACTCGTAGTTCGGCCCCGAGAACTCACAGTTCGGGCTAGCAGGTGCAACGGGAATAAATATGGTTTATTTGCAACCTATAAGTGTATTCTTCCCGTTACAATGCAATGGTGTGTAGTTTTTATTTTTGCGAGAGCATGTGTGCTCGTGAGGCCGTTGGCGACACGCACGGGCTAGCCTGATGGAAGCATCCATGCGTTGCGACCGTGACATGTTTTATCCAGTGCGGTGGCATTTAAATGTAAATATGCGTTTTACCTGTCCCCCTTTGGATCTCAGGGCCACTGAAAAGCCGATGAGAATTCTCGGACACAACCAGCACAGGCTTTGATAAGACTCATCCTTTCCTTAACCGATCGAAAAGGAAGCTGTGATGGAGAGCAAAGAAGATACCAAACTCTTACTTCCCTCCGAAACCTCCGTTCCCTTGATGCCACTCCATCCTCTCCTATATTAACACGATATTGGCATTATTAAATTAGCTAGAACTCATCAGCAAGGCGCTATCTCTCGCTCGCAATGTCCTTCGATTTTGACGATGAAGACCAGAACCTTCCTTATGCATATTATACACCAGGTGATTTTATTTCATTCAGTTTTTTTATTGAGAGCATATATAAAAGCATCACTGACAAAATCTGTCAATCGATCGTCCGCCTGATGCAGGGACCCTTCAGCAAGACACGGCCCAAAACGTGTGGCTGCTGCCGCACACAGCAACGAACAGGGTGCCACTTCAGGAGAGCAGGCAGCAGGTGATGCTGGAGCTCATCGGTGCATCTGCCACCGGCGAACGTTTGGGGCTGGACCTGGTTGCTGTCCTGGACGTCAGCGGAAGCATGGATTACAAGAATAGGATCGACAAGTTGAAGACCGCCATGCAGTTCGTCATCAAGAAGCTCAGCCCCATCGACCGCCTCTCCATCGTCACATTCTGCAGCGAGGCTGACAGGAGGTGCCATCTGCGTTCCGTGACCCAGGCTTCCCAGGCACGCCTAAAGGATCTAGTCGATGGCCTGAGAACCATCAGCGCAACCAACATACAAGCCGGCCTCGAGACTGGCCTCAAAGTCCTCAATGACCGCCGCATTGCCAGCGGCCGCGTCGCCAACATCTTTCTCTTGTCCGATGGGGAGCAGAACGAAGGCGATGCTATGACTGTTGATGTCAGCGATGTGGCGGTCTACACGTTTGGTTTTGGTGCAGACTCCAACCACAAGGTATAAGAACATGATGCCTCTCCTTCCCTCCGTTGAGTGATTGATTTGTTAGTAATTAATTAACGAGCACTGTGTCCTGCACAATTGCACCGAAACATCTTCAATCGTCTCTAAGGCCCTCTTTGATTCAAAGGATTTTCATAGAAATTTGGAAGAATTGGAATCCAGAAAAAAAATTCATATGTAAGTTTTTTTATTTGTATGATTGAATCGTATAGGATTTTTTCCTGGACAGTACTTCTATACTTTCCTGTAAAAAAATAGCATGAACTTTAAAGCAGATCAATGGTTAGGATTAAGGAGACTAATCCACCACTTTCTTTTAACTAAAGCGTAATTTGGGAATTGTTGTCAATATCCGACGTAACTGTCCAGTACTCCAGATACGCACCACATCTCACTGTTGTTGCCGTCGCCGTGGCCGGAAGTGCAGCCATGGAGCCATCGAGGAGATGTAGGGTCGTAGGTATGCTCGCGTACAGACGATAACTACGGCCTTCTCAAATTCATCGACTCTCGTCGTCACCGCGTCTCCTCCCCTCCGTGGCATCCTAGTTGAGGGAGGCTGCTTCCTGGAGTTTGCACGGCCGGGCGCCGGCGCCGCATCGGCATCAACTAGGATGCCTCTTGACGCAGCAGTGGCGGCGGCCATGGACACCGCGTACGACTCCGAAGACCATAACGTGGGCTTGGGTGGCAGGTTCGAACACGAAAAAATTATGACTAATTTGCCCTCAGATATAGTTAAGCACTAGTGCTTTGCGATTCGTGCAAACAAGAATAGGCTATTGATATATTCTTACACAAAATTGAAAGTTTAGATCACCATAAGACCGATCATTTGTACGTGTACATTAGTATGTGGAATATTCCAACTGCACGGGTCAAACATGTTTATGAAGCCCATCACATTTATGGCTAGGATCAGCATTAATGAGCAGTGTTGTTTTAGATATGAACATATATAGCCTCGAAAAAGCCACTTTAAATGCCATTTTTTATAGTTACATTATTTGAAATATAGTATTATTGCTAAGTCGTGTATTGAGACAGATCTACAAATATTATGTTTGTGTACCCCATCTAAATATCAAGAAGATATCAGTAGTCAAAGTTTCCATAAATTAAATTCACCCACATACAAACTATTCCCTCCGTTTTTTTATACAAGGCCACTTCGTTTTTCGTGTCAAACTTTGACTTATAATTTTGATCAGCAAAATATGGGTTATATGAAAGTTAATTGAAAGATACATCCAATGACATACTTTTTGTGGCATATAACTCACATTTTGTTGGTAAAATTAATGGTCGAAGTTAGACATAAAAATATGAAGCGGCCTTGTATGTTTAGACAAAAGTGGTTCGAATGATAATTATGGAGATGTAGGTCATCATATATAGAATAACAACAAAAAATACGGAGATGTAGATAGTCATAGATAGACCAACAGAAAAATCCAAAAAGCTTAAGCTTGAATTAACTATTACCAAAATTGCATCCAGCCCCGATGCACATTCACGTAGCAAGAATGAATGCACCTGCCTTCTTGTTCTTCGATTGGTCTGATCCAGGCATTACAACAGGTAAGAAATTAGATGCAGTCGATAGAAATAGAAAGAGCAATATAAAGAAAAGATACCTGCGTTACCGGTAGCTAGCTCTGTGCAGCCAGCATTCATGACAGCATGAGGCACGTCATCTTGCGACGTGCCATGGAGCATGATGTTGTCAGGATAGTTTGAAGATTTTGGCAGCCGCAGGTGCGGTGTTGTGAGATGAACACGAGAGGAAGGGTACGGGCGTGAGAAAATTCGTTTAGGGTTAGAAACTGGAGGAGACACTTTATACGGTGGTATAGGTGGTTTATTTCTTTCAAATTCAGATGTTAAATTTTACTTCCAAGATCTATTGGTTGTGGTTTGCTGATCTACTAAATCGATGGTCAGATGTTTTGCTTTTTGTGAGATCTTCTAGACTATTTCTGTTGAACGCATCATATACCTTAGACTAATAGAATATATTCCGCACGTGTATTTGATGGAAGGTGCTAGGGGAGATCGCAATGAAGAGCAAAGGAGGAACGTTCAACTTCGTAGAGGACGGCGAGAGCATGAGCGAGCCGTTCTCGCAGATCCTGGGTGGCCTCCTCAGCATCATCGTGGAGGACCTGAAGCTCACCGTGTCCCCAAAGCCAGGCGACTCCATGATAGAGAAGGTGAACGCGGGCCTCTACCCGCAGAGCCCCACGGACGACAAGACCGGCTCGGTAACCGTCAGCTTCGGCGATCTCTTCGCTGCAGAAGTACGCAACATTATGATCGAAGTCCTCCTCCCTGCCGTCCACAGGAGTAGGAACGTGACTGTCATCATCGCCAGTTGCACATATAGGTATATATATATACGTATACTATCTACTATATGTCGCCATTAATTTGTCTAATACAGTACATTCATACACGTGCAGTAATGCAGTATCAATGGAAAACCCTTCATCTCCCGTGAATTTACGGTCACTATACGCCGCACCGGATCAGCTGACCCTTCGTCTCCCTATTCGGAGGCCGTGAGGACCGAGCAAGTCCGTCTGATATACATAGAGCACTTACGGCAGGCGATTACATTCGCAGGCAGCGTGGGCCTCCAAGGCGCCAATAACAAGCTGGTGGAGGCCAGGAACGACCTTCAACTTGAGCAGTCCAACTCCATGATTGACATCCTCAGAGCCCAGCTGGATAAGCTCCTCGAGCTGATCAGCTCGGGGATGAGGTTGGAGGCTCTCTCCGCGCCTGCCTGCTGTCGATGATGATGTTGCATAGCCGCCAGCGCGTCGCAGAGACAGGCCGCATCAAGGGCGACAAGCTCTACGTGACGCAGTTCACGGACATCTCGCGGAAGCAGGCCCTAGATCATGAGAAGGACCCCACCAAGGTGCCACCGCCGGCCTCTCAGGACGACGAGCAGGCGAAGATAGAAAGAGATGAGCAGGGCATAAAGAGGCCGCCGGCCGTGGTGGAGACGAGCACCTGGAGGCCCTGGTGGGGGGATTGGGAATCACATCACGAGAGCTCCAAGTGGGTGTGGGCGATGGTGATCCTGTGCACGGTGCTCGCCGTCGCCGTGATCGTCATCGGCGTCGTGCTGCTCGCCGTGTACCTCCTCAACATGCCCAAGATGCCGTACCTGGTGGTCTCCGACGCGCAGCTAGGGGCGCTACAGTACGCCCAGCAGGACGGCACCATCCAGTACCTTCAAATGCCCATCACCATCCTGGCCGAGAACAACAACTCCAAGGCGTATGCCACTTTCTCCCGCGTTGACCTCGCCCTGCAGTTCCACGGAGTCGACGTGGCTCTCCTGCGGACGCCGGCACCGTTCGTGGTGGCGCCGGAGAGCTCCCTGCCGCTACAGTATAACGTGGTGTCGGCGGGACGGACGCTAGACTCGGCCGGGATGTCGTCCATGGACGAGTCGCTCAGCGCCGGCGTGGTGCAGTTCGACCTGCGTTGCAAGGCGCGCACGCGCTGGAAGGTGGGCATCTTCCTCAAGGTTCACTTCTGGACACGCATCTCATGCCGTCTACACTTCTTCTTCCCCGGCAACAGCACCGTCATGCCCATCGATCTCCACAGATGCCGCTCCAGGTCGCCGTAGCAGTCGGTGCTATTCCTCCTCTGCTAGCTCGCCGAGTGCATCCACTTGTATCAAACAAAACATAGCCATGCTTGTACATACATATACATGGGCCGTAGTCGTCGCATTCGCATGGGCTAGTCTATAACACTCTAAAATATTTATTCATTTGTACTACAAACAATTATTGATGTTTTGTTTAATACTGTCATACCATCGAGACTAGACCATAAACTTGTAGCACTACCGCAATAACCCTCTATGCCAACGGCCACGGGCCGTCGGCATCGGCCTTATACCATCGGTATAGGTCTATGCAGACGGCTGCCGTCGGCATAGGGCCGTCGGCGTCGATCACATCAGCTTTGTCTTGTCAGACCGTCGGCATAGAAAAGCTGTCGGCTTAGGCAACTATGCCGACGGCGTCCGTACGACCGTCGGCACAGAAAATCAGGAGACGGCAGCTGACGGCACCGTCACCGCGACAGCCCAATCAAAGGAGGCCACGTGGCACCACTGCCACGTGGAGGCTCCTGGTTTCTCCTGGGCATAACTGTGCCGACGGCTGTGCCGTCGGCGTAGTTCTATTCTGTTTTTTTATATGCTCTGTTTTTGCAATTTTCATTCAAATTGATAGCATTTCAGGACAAAAATATGACAGAAACAATATATAGACAGAAATATGACAGATCATCATCTAAAGATCATCAACATCATCATCATCTAAAGATCATCATCATCATCTAAAGATCATCAACATCATCATGACAGAAATATGACGAACCGTTTTTTCGTGGTAGATTAATGATGGATTGTGGATTGAATACACAAAATCACAGGGACCTTTGTGTAAAAAGGACGCGACGGTGAACCCAACAGATTCAATTCGTGCTTTATTAGTAGGTAAAAATATATATAGAGATTGACTATTCGTCATCCTGGGTGAGCAATAGTTATTCTTCACCCCACTCTATTTTAACATCAATGCACCGTAATTTTACGTTCCGTAAATTTTGCCTTATTTCATACGTAAAAAGAGAAAGTAAGAAAATATATAATCACCGTAAAAAATATTTTATTTTACGTAAAATTACAGACATAAAAACATAGTGTTAAAATATACATAAAATGCAATTTTTCTGGTCTTATGACCTATATTTTTTTTTCTTATGCCAAATTTTACATAGTAAATCTATATGAATGTAACTATTTGTATTCCAAATGTAATTTATTTATGAAATGATCGTAAGATTAACTCGGGTGAAGAATAACTTATTAGTTGCCCTTGAAGTTGCCACATATTACATCCAATGCCACTTATAATTGGAAAATGTTTCGGCTCGAAACATTGGTCGTCGCCTTTGGTTCATATAATGAAATCCCATACGTAACCACAAGTGATTGGGCAGCACAGCGGCTAGCGTTGCTCTCTCCCACGCGAGAGAGCTGGTTTTGATCCCAGCTACCTACACTATTTCCTTTACTCCTTTTTCTCTACGAATCCATAGCTGATGGGCTGCATTGGGCCCAGTAACTCTCTGTTTAATTATTATTTTTGACAGATTCAAATGCTTTTAAAAATATTCATATCTTTTAAACCTCAACTCTAAATCTAACATGTTATATATGAAAAAACATTAGAAAAATATGTAGATGTTAAATATGCTATTATATTGCATGTTAATAATTTCTAAAATTACATTTAGGTTGCCTATTATAGATGTTTCCTCCCTCATTATGTAAACAAGTGGCTTAATGTTGATTCCCATATTGTTGAAATTGTGCCCATAAAGATTTTTGGAAACACCTTGAGTACACTAAAGAATTACCCCACCTTTATTTTTTGCGCAACACCACTTACCATGTTGTTTGTTGTGTGCCATCGTGAAAGATTTCAATGAATTTGTTGAAGCGGTTGAGTGTCCCGGTGCCGCGCGGATGTGTAGGAGCTCGCCATGGCCATTGGCGGTGGTGAAGCAGGGGTGCCGGGCTGCCAGCGGCCGGGCCATGGCGCGGAAGGTGAGCAGCAGCTTGGCGTGCAGGGACGAGATTGCTACGAACTCCACCGGATCCTGCCAGATCTAGTCATGGAGACGGCCCAGGCCGCGGATCCGGTGGCGTGAGCTTCGTAGAGGCTGGCGGCGGCGATTGACGTCGACTTGGGGCGGCCATGGCCGGTTCCTGTGTGGGGGTCTCAGAGAGAGATGTGAAACGGGGGGAAGAAAAGGGAAAGGAGAGAGGGGTGGTGCTCCGGCGAGGTTGCTGCCGGCGGTGGGGATGCAGAAGGGGCGCCGCACGCGGTGGGCGCAGCCGGCAGAGGTGGCACGTCCCGAGGGGAGCTCGTGGTTATCGGGGTTGGTGGATGGATAATTGTCTCTTCTTTTTATTATTTGGGCTGTTGATGTGGAACCGTGGATACGACGCTGTAGCACCATTGAGGCGCTGATTTCTTCTAGCTATCAACCGACGTGTTAGCTAGCGCTAGTGTGCACGCGTGTTGAGCGGTTGGATCCTTCACGGACCGATGAATATCTTTGAGTTCATTACACGGACACCCAAGATATTAGGTACTGATAGATATTATTTTTTTATTTTGTGCTAAAAACAGGTACAGTAGATTTTATTTCTTGGATACAGAATCCATATATGTACGTGCATTCAAGTTCTATACGTGCATGCTACAGAATTAGTGGTTCTTATTTTTTCCTGAAATCTGCTTATATAATTTTAAAAAGTGTCTGCATGCTTTAAAAAATGGTTGTGTAATTTTAAATATGTTCTTGCTTTTTTTTAAATACGTGATTTTTCAAAAAGTGCACATGCATTTTAAAATATTTGTATTGTTTTTCAAAAAAGAGTTCACGTATTGAAATATTGTTCACATTTTTTTATAAAAAAACCTTTTTAAAAATGTGTTCATGTAATTCTAATAGTGTTTGCATGTTAAAAAATGTTTGTAATTTAAAAAAGGTTATGTGATTCAAGAAAATGTCCGTGCGTTTTAAGGAAGAATGTTCATGCATTCTGAAGAAAATAAATTAAAAGCAGTTGGATTATGAGGGACGGTGTATGGAATAGGTGGATGGTATAGCTCGTGTAGGGTGGCCCTTAGGTCCAGCTCGACTATGTTAGTTTTAGAAGTTATAAATATTACTTTTCCGTTGGCGCGGTTCAGTGGTAAGTCTGTTGTACGGTGGCCAAGATCAATGTGGATTTTTTTTCCTTACCCATCACTAGTAGAAAAATGCCCATTTGTCCCGGTTCCAGAGGCCCATTTGTCCCGGTTCTGGAACCGGGACTAAAGGGTCGGGACTAAAGCCCAACACCTTTAGCCCCGGTTCGCTTACGAACCGGGACAGATGTGGCTCCACGTGGCCACTGCGGCGAGCCCAGGCAGGAGAGCCTTTAGTCCCGGTTGGTAACACTAACCGGGACCAAAGAGCATCCACGTGTCAGCAGCTCAGGAGCTGGGGTTTTTGTTTTTTTTTTAAGGGGGGGGGGTGTTTGGGGGGTTTTGTATGGTTAATTTAGGGGTTTCATATATTGTGTTAGCTAGCTAATAGAGAGAAGTGTCCTCTCTTATCTCCGTGCTTGGTCGACGCTACGTACTATACGTATAGAGAGGACTCAACACGCTAGCTAGTAAGCAAATGAAGGAAACCATTAAGTACACAAGATCGTCATGAACATATACAGAGAGAAGTGACCGACCTCCTCCTTCTCCGAGAGATTGGTCGAACAACAAGTTTTCGTCTATCTATCCGACGCTACTAGCTACATATATACAATATAAGATCTCTTACAATCCCTAACATCTGATGTCAAGTTTCACATGGTATTCTCCGGTTGGATTGATGACGTGGTCAAGAAAGAATCCCGCCAATTCCTCTTGAATTGCTTTTATGCGATCTTGTGGTAGGAGTTCATCCCACATCTGCCAAATCTAATTTGAAGAAGGGGGTCAATACATATATATGAATGAAACTCAACACAAATGATGGTAATAAAATAAAATTGTGAATATTATTGCTTACGCACTTCATATTGTTTTTCAGAGTAGCCCCGCTTAGAGGTCGTCGCGTTGTAGATGTACTCGCAAACGTAGTATCCACAAAAATTATTCCCGCCTTCCTGCCACAACCACTTTACGAGAAATAGAGGTCAATCAAACTGATAATCAAGCATTATAAATGGTATTGATGAAACTAGCTAGAATCAGTGGGAGATGCGCGGAACTAGCTAGTAGTACTTACTTTCGGGTGTGTAAATCGCAGCTCCCCCGGCAGTCCCGGAGCTTCTGCGGTGAACACTTTCCAAACCCTGCGAGACAAAGAAAATAATTACTTGATATCAGGAAATAAACAAAGTTGACGATATGGTGCGATAACGATCGATTGAACTTACTTCTGGAGCATTTCAGTCATGGCCGCATACTCCTTGGGATCTTTTCGTCTTGAGTCTAAGATGGTTACTAGTCCCTGCTCAAGCTTAATCACTAGGAGAATAAAGTGGAAGCTGCGCACGCATGCATAACTCATCAATTACATTACTATAACCTCGAGTAATAATGGAAACCGAATATGCAGAAAACAGTAACACTCACTTGAAGTTGTAAGGAAAGAGTATTTTATCTTTGTTTTGATTTTTAAGCAACGATTGTAGCAAGTTGGCCTCGGTTTCTTTCGCATTATATTTAACCGCCCATTCATCTATGAGATTTGTGTTAATGAACCCAATATCATAGATTTGTGCATTTCTGCGTTCGACGATCTTCAATCTGCATAATATAGTGAGGTTAATTATATATACATGCAATGAAAGAGCTGAGCTATATATAGAGACTTAATTACAGAAGTATAGTACTTACAGACAGTAGCAAGTGATGATTATTTTATCGAGGTCCTTTTGATTGAAAAACTGGAAGAACTCCTCAAATGGAACAGACAACAGATCAATTCCAACGAGGTCGTGCTCCTCTTTAACTCTCAGCGTCAAAATATTCTTCCCAGACTTGCAGGTGTCCATGTACCACTTATGTAATCTTCGCATCATCATTGTTAGAGGAGGATCACCAGGTCTGACGAGAGGTTTCCCGTACCGGTATTTGTGTTTGTCCACCTCCATTGTATCAAAATGTGCATCGTCGGGCAGGTAATCACCAGGATTGGTACAGGGCAGCATCCCCTGCAGATTTGCGACGATATCGCTAGACACCTTGAGCGGGGGGCACGATTGGTTTGCCTGTTCGCCGAGCTGGGGAATTTTGTTCCCACTTCTTCGTTCTTGTAACCTTTTGTCACTTGAAGTAGTTCCCGACCGGCGCGCTCCTTCCACTGCCTTTTTCAAAGCGCGGACATGGTTGTCATCCGGCGGAGGCGGTGATGATCGCTTCAGGTTCTTCAAAGTGCACTTCAATTTCACCGGATCCATCTTCTCCTCCGGAGGTGGATTTTTCTTTGCAAAAAAGTCCTTCACTTGGGCTTGACAGATCTCCGCGTTTTCCTCCTCGGTCATCTCGTATGGTAACTTCTCTAGAGGCTTGAGAGATGGACCGAATATGTATTGCCTCCCGCCTCTGGCTGTACTGCTAGACGCCAGAGCAGCCGGAGCGGCTGCGGCTGTCTTCCTTCGTTGCTTACGAGGCGGAGAAGGAGGCGGAGTGCTATGACGCGCCGGAGCAGCCGGAGCGGCGGCGGCTGTCTTCCGCTGTTGCTGACGTGGCGGAGGAGGAGGCGGGCTGCTCGGACGCGCCGGCGCAGGCGGAGAAGGAGGTGGAGTGCCGCCACGCGCCGGAGCAGCCAGAGAAGGAGGCGGAGTGCCCTGATCACTCGCCAGAGGAGGAGGCGGAGGAGGAGGCGGAGTGCCCTGACTGGCCGGAGGAGGAGGCAGAGGCGGAGGCGTCCAGTTCGGAAGGTTAATGAGCTCCTTCCGCCATAGACATGGAGTCTTCAGAGCAAGACCCAGCTGAGTCTCCCCTTCACCGGTAGGGTGATCAAGCTCGAGCTCCTCAAATCCCTCCGTTATTTCATCGACCATCACAACAGCATAGCCTTCTGGAATCGGAAGGCAGTGAAAAGTTGCGCCGGGTTGAGGAGGTGCAACAGAGCCGACAGCCGCCTTGACTTTGAGGTGCTGCCATTGCGCCATAAGGTGGCAATCTTGAGCCTCCGTGATAGCATCCACGGGGTAGCTAGGAGCCATGAAGTGAGGCTGCTGAAGGAGCTCGGTGGAAGCCACGCTGCTTCTCCGCTGAGATGGCGGTGTAGCTTCTGGGGTAGCTCCGGCAGGTCGCTGCCTCTGAACTAGTGCTTGTTCCTCTAGCGCTCGTACCCTTGCATTCAGCTTCTGCAGTTCGGTCTGCTCCACTTTCCTCCTCCTCTCCCGGGTTTTGTAACCACCTGCGCTGGGAAACCCTTCCTTCCACGCAACGGAGCCTGCCGTGCCTCGTGTTTGTCCTGGGTGCTCAGGATTCCCGAGGGCCTGTGTGAGCTCGTCGTTCTCTCTGTCGGGAACGAACGTCCCTTGTTGCGCTGCGGCGATATACTTCTGAAGCTTCTTGACAGGTATTTCAAGTTGCTCCTTCGTCCAACGGCACTTCCCTGTTTCAGGGTCCAAGGTCCCCCCAACCTCGAAGAACCAAGTCCTTGAACGGTCTGGCCAGTTCAATGTCTCTGGTTCGACCCCTTTATCAAGCAGGTCCTTCTCAGCCTTGTCCCACAACGGCCGGGCTTTGAGGTAGCCACCTGACCCCGTGCGATGGTGATACTCCTTCTTTGCAGCATTTTTCTTGTTTGTCGCTGACATCTTCTTACTCTTCTCCGATGTCTTATGGGCCACAAATGCGGGCCAGTGATCTCTTATCTTCTCAAATCGGCGGGTGAATTCTGGAGTCTTCCCTTTGTCGATAAACATTGATTTCAACTCATTCTTCCACCTCCTGAATAGATATGCCATCTTCTTAAGAGCATGAGCCTTGACCAATGGCTCTATAACTGGCTTATCTGGATCCTCCTCTGGCGGTAGGGTGAAATTTGCCTTCAGCACGGTCCAAAGATCATCTTTCTGTCTATCGTTGACAAAAGACACTTGAGGGTCTTCGCTCTTAGGCTTATTCCATTGGTGGATGCTGATCGGGATCATGTCCCTAACAAGAACCCCGCACTGAGCAGAAAATGCTTCCTTGGTCCGGCTGGGTTCAATCGGTTGGCCATCGCCCTTGATTGCTGTGATCGTGAACCTTTCATCCTGGCGCAACCTTTTCTTCGGGCCTCGTCTCGTTACCAAAGTTTCGCTCGATCCGGAGGGCTAGAAAAGAAGAAAGAAGAGAGTTAGTATGTGTACATACCAAAACAATTAATGCATCAATTAGCTAGTCAGCACAGGCTTAATTAATATATATACCTCGCCGGACTTTGCAACAGCTCCTTCCTCTGTTCGCTCACCGGAGCAGTCATCACGGTCTCCTTCCACCGGCATTCCGTCACCGGAGCCATCATAATCATGTCCTTCCACCTCCATTGTTCGATCACCGGAGCCTGCTTCACCCTCTCCTTCCAGAACATCGGTGTCGTTGAGATACGACAAGATATCACCTCCGCCGAGGATTATGTCCCCCAATAACTGTTCTGCTTCGATGTCTCGGTGCTCCATAGTTTCTGCAAATATTACAACATGGCAATTAATATACAAACATGACAGATGGATATATTAGTGCAAACGTAGACCTAGCTAGCTCGACGATTCTATGGTTTGGGGTGGCCTCGACAACTCTTCTAGGGTTTGGGGTGGCCTAGGCAACGCTTCTAGGGTTTGGGGTGGCCTCGACAACGCTTCTAGGGTTTGGGTCGGACCGCCTCTCTCATGAATGTCCGACGTCCGGACCGACAAGGGATTTAACAAAATGACGCCATTCTGGATGTGCAGAAAATGGTCCATATTTTTCCTGATCTCATCTACCCTTCTATATGCCACGTTGTCTAGTGTCAAAGAATTCAAGAAAACCATGAATTCATCATTAGCCGGAAATGACAGGCGTATAATGGTACGAAGCTCTTCAAAGTTGTTTTGGAACGGAGTTCCCGATAGAATAATTCGCTTTTTGGTACAAAGTTCAGCAAGAGCCTTCCGAATATCGCTATTTGGAAGGCCTTTGCTGAAATTCGTACCAAAAGGCGAATTATTCTATCCGGAACTCTGTTCCAAAACAACTTTGAAGAGCTTCGTAGCATCATACGCCTGTTACTTCCGACTAATGATGAAGCCATCGATTTCTTCAATACTTTGACAGACAACGTGACATATAGAAGAATATATATATAGATGAGATCAGAAAAAAAATTGAATCAACTTGTGCACATCCATAATGGGGGCATTCTTGATAAATCTATATATGTCAAAATTCAAACTTTGACATATGATCAAATGTTGCATATGTCAAAATTCAAACTTTGACATATGATCAAACTTTGATATATGATCAAATGTTGCATATGTCAAAATTCAAACTTTGACATATGATCAAACTTTGATATATGTCCACCGCGATATAAAATAATACATAGACTTGTTCGGGCGAGAGGGGGTTGATCGACGTCCCCCCTCATGTCGAAGTTACCGGAGTTATCTTCTAGTGGTTTGGGTGGCCTCGAGAGTTTGTCGGGTAGGGGCGGGAGGGGGTAGGAGATCGACAACGCTTTTTTTCTAGGGTTTGGGTGGCCTCGAGAGTTGGTCGCCCGATATATCGAGAGGGGGGTGAACATTTTACCTTAGTAACTTAGAAAAAAAATGTTATCGGGGAGGGGGTATATCGACCCCCCCTCATGTCGAAGTTATCGGGGAGGGGCTATATCGACAACGACATACATATAGCCACATACATATAAAAAAATTCTATGAACATCCATACATACATATAGCCACATACATATATATGGCTATGAAAAAAAATTCATCATATAAAAAAAATGTTATCGGGGAGGGGGTATATCGACCCCCCCCCCTCATGTCGAAGTTATCGGGGAGGGGCTATATCGACAATGAATATACATATAGCCACATACATATAAAAAAATTCTATGAACATCCATACATACATATAGCCACATACATATATATGGCTAGAAAATGCTATGAAAAAAAAAATTCATCATATTAAAAAAATGCTATGAACAAAAAAATTAATACATATATGAACAAAACAATTTTATGAACATCCATACATACATAGCCACATACATATATATATATATATACATTATATATGAACAAAACAATTTTCATCATATAAAAAATATCAACATATATACATTATATGTGAACTCCACCATTTCTCTAAAAAAATTCTCTATGCAAATTTCTCTAAAAAACTGACTTTGATCATGAATATCTCTAACTGTGCAAATATCTCTAACTATGTAAATATTTTTCTTATATTTAATAAATTCCAAAGTTGGAATTTCAATTATTCATATTTCCTTTGATTTCCAAAGGAGCTATATTCTCCCCAATTCTTTTGCACACACAAAAATTACTCCATCTATTTGACAGTACCCACAACCCATTCCGCCAAAAACATTTGGTTCTATAGTTCAAAATTTTCAAATATCATTCAGTTCAAATTTGGACCAGATTCAAACTCCATGGTCAAAGCGCAATTTAAATTGGACAAAAAACTCTCAAACTTTGCCAGACTCTCTTTTGTGCATCAACACCTCACCACAAAATTTCTCAAAAATTCTTAAAATTCCTAGAGCCCTTTTGCATTTCATCATAGACTTGATGTGCACCACAAAAATTTGGACAGAGGGGGGAATCGGCGGCAGGGCGTAGCGACGGCGGCTAGTACAGGGAGGAATAGGAGGAGGAGGAGGGGATCGGGGCGGCGCTCACAGCGAGGACGCGTCAGCGACGAGGAGCGGGCTCGGTGGCGGCGATGACAAGGACGGGCTCGGGGCAGGGCGCGGTGACGGGGCAGGGCGCAGCGACGGTGTCGATGCAGGGCACGGCGACGGAGACGAGGAGGTAGGGCCGGCGACGGCGACGGCGACGAGGAGCGGGCGGCGACGGGGCAGGGCGTGGCGACGGCGATAGATACGAGAAGCAGGGCGTCGGCGTCAGGGCACTGGGCGGCGGCGTCGGGGAGAATGTGAGAACTTGCTGAAAAATTCCTAAGTGCCACTTATATAGGAAAGCCTTTGGTCCCGGTTAGTGGCATCAACGACCAATGCCTCCTTTAGTCCCGGTTCGTGCCACCAACTGGGACCAAAGGTCTGTTTTGGCTAGGCGAAAGGGCGGGAAGCACAACCCTTTGGTCCCGGTTGGTGGCACGAACCGGGACCAAAGGGTGGCATTGGTCCCTGTTTGTGCCACAAACCGGTACCAATTCACCCCTTTAGTCCCGGTTTAGTGTCACCAACCGGGACCAAAGGCCTTGTGCTGCCCGCGGCCAAAAGTTTAGTCCCATCTCACTAGTTGAGAGGGGCGCGGAGTGGTTTATAAACCCCACTGCCGCTGCCGTCTCGAGCTCCTCTCAAATGCAGGCTTACGGGCCTAACGCGACTCTCCTCCGCCTGTCGGCCTACTGGGCCTTCTGCGGGCCTGAATCCTGGCCCGTGGTTGGGTTTCTAGTCGTATCCAGGCCGTGGTGGCCCAGTAGGTGGCATTTTTTTTCTATTTTTTTCCAGTTTTTCTGTTTTGTTTTTTGCTTTATTTATTTTCTTTTATTTTTTAATTCCTTTTGCTTTTAGGTAATAAATATTATAAACTTTCTGTTAGTGCCATTAGTTTTCCAATTCGAATAGTTTAAATTTGAATTCTTTGAAATTTGTGTGAATCACTAGTTTGTGATTAACTTTACTATAAAAATAGATTTTTGAGTGATTCTTTTTACTGCTATTTAATATTACTGTGTTTTATTATTATATTCAAAAACAGTTTTTGTTATTTTAGTTTCTAACAAAAAAAATCTTTATGATAATTCTTTTTGCTATTAAAGTTTCTAACAAAAAAGTTCTTCAAATGAACTCTGAAGAGGTTGAAAATTGGCATGATATCATTATTTCACCCACATAGCATGTGCTAAAAAGTTGAGAGGGTTACGGCAAAAACTGGATGCACTTCGTGTACAAAATGGACAATCTCTTTCGAATATCAGGGTTTCGGACGAAAACTCATCTGTTACAATGGGATTTCATTTTTTTTGAACTTATTTGAACTCCAGACTTTTTGTGTGCTCAAAATGAACCATTCAAAGCAACATCATCAATTTTCAACCCTTTCTGAGTTCATCTGTTATTTTTCATGCATTTACTGATTTTTTTGAGCTAAATGACCCTGAAATTGAAAAGCACTTCAAATGAACTCTGAAGAGGTTGAAAATTGGCATGATATCATCATTTCACCCACATAGCATGTGCTAAAAAGTTGAGAGGGATGCACTTCGTGTACAAAATGGACAATCTCTTTCGAAGTATCAGGGTTTCGGACGAAAACTCATCTGTTACAAAGGGATTTCATTTTTTTGAACTTATTTGAACTCCAGACTTTTTGTGTGCTCAAAATGAACCATTCAAAGCCACATCATCAATTTTCAACCCTTTCTGAGTTCATCTGTTATTTTTCATGCATTTACTAATTTTTTTGAGCTAAATGACCCTGAAATTGAAAAGCACTTCAAATGAACTCTGAAGAGGTTGAAAATTGGCATGATATCATCATTTCACCCACATAGCATGTGCTAAAAAGTTGAGAGGGTTACGGCAAAAACTGGATGCACTTCGTGTACAAAATGGAAAATCTCTTTCGAAATATCAGGGTTTCGGACGAAAACTCATCTGTTACAAAGGGATTTCATTTTTTTGAACTTATTTGAACTCCAGACTTTTTGTGTGCTCAAAATGAACCATTCAAAGCCACATCATAAATTTTCAACCCTTTCTGACTTCATCTGTTATTTTTCATGCATTTACTGATTTCTTTGAGCTAAATGACCCTGAAATTGAAAAGCACTTCAAATGAACTCTGAAGAGGTTGAAAATTGGCATGATATCATCATTTCACCCACATAGCATGTGCTAAAAAGTTGAGAGGGTTACGGCAAAAACTGGATGCACTTCGTGTACAAAATGGACAATCTCTTTCGAAGTATCAGGGTTTCGGACGAAAACTCATCTGTTACAAAGGGATTTCATTTTTTTGAACTTATTTGAACTCCAGACTTTTTGTGTGCTCAAAATGAACCATTCAAAGCCACATCATCAATTTTCAAGCCTTTCTGACTTCATCTGTTATTTTTCATGCATTTACTGATTTTTTTAAGCTAAATGACCCTGAGATTGAAAAGCACTTCAAATGAACTCTGAAGAGGTTGAAAATTAACCATTCAAAGCCACATCATCAATTTTCAACCGTTTCTGAGTTCATCTGTTATTTTTCATGCATTTACTGATTTTTTTGAGCTAAATGACCCTGAAATTGAAAAGCAC
The DNA here is from genome assembly GCA_011799875.1 of Thinopyrum elongatum. Taxonomy (NCBI): domain Eukaryota; kingdom Viridiplantae; phylum Streptophyta; class Magnoliopsida; order Poales; family Poaceae; genus Thinopyrum; species Thinopyrum elongatum. The sequence goes on along the minus strand of CM022302.1, from coordinate 11,146,211 downwards.
TTCAAATGAACTCTGAAGAGGTTGAAAATTGGCATGATATCATCATTTCACCCACATAGCATGTGCTAAAAAGTTGAGAGGGTTACGGCAAAAACTGGATGCACTTCGTGTACAAAATGGACAATCTCTTTCGAAGTATCAGGGTTTCGGACGAAAACTCATCTGTTACAAAGGGATTTCATTTTTTGAACTTATTTGAACTCCAGACTTTTTGTGTTCTCAAAATGAACCATTCAAAGCCACATCATCAATTTTTAACCCTTTCTGAGTTCATCTGTTATTTTTCTTGCATTTACTGATTTTTTTGAGCTAAATGACCCTGAAATTGAAAAGCACTTCAAATGAACTCTGAAGAGGTTGAAAATTGGCATGATATCATCATTTCACCCACATAGCATGTGCTAAAAAGTTGCGAGGGTTACGGCAAAAACTGGATGCACTTCGTGTACAAAATGGACAATCTCTTTCGAAGTATCAGGGTTTCGGACAAAAACTCATCTGTTACAAAGGGATTTCATTTTTTTGAACTTATTTGAACTCCAAACTTTTTATGTGCTCAAAATGAACCATTCAAAGCCACATTATCAATTTTCAACCCTTTCTGACTTCATCTGTCTTCACTTTTTCTTCGCTTGTGTCCTTTGCTTATTGCGCCGTAACCATGGATATTCTTCATCGCTTAACAGGGTGCTTGGGTCAGCCTTGACTTTGAAGGGAGGAATTTCATGAAAATTTTCATAATCTTCAGACATGTCTGTCTTACCCTCCACTCCCACAATGTCTCTTTTCCCTAAAAGAACTATGTGGCGCTTTGGCTCATCGTATGATGTATTCGCTTCCTTATCTTTTCTTTTTCTCGGTTTGGTAGACATGTCCTTCACATAGAAAACCTGCGCCACATCATTGGCTAGGACGAATGGTTCGTCTGTGTACCCAAGATTGTTCAGATCCACTGTTGTCATTCCGTAATGTGGCTCTACCTGTACCCCGCCTCCTGACAGATTGACCCATTTGCACTTAAACAAAGGGACCTTAAAATCATGTCCGTAGTCAAGTTCCCATATGTCCACTATGTAACCATAATATGTGTCCTTTCCCCTCTTGGTTGCTGCATCAAAGCGGACACCGCTATTTTGGTTGGTGCTTTTTTGATCTTGGGTGATTGTGTAAAATGTATTCCCATTTATCTCGTATCCTTTGTAAGTCAATACAGTCGAAGATGGTCCCCTGGACAACGAGTACAGCTCATCAGAAACAGTGTTGTCACCTCTGAGACGTGTTTCCAACCAACCGCCGAAACTCCTGATGTGTTCACATGTAATCCAGTCGTCACACTGCTCCGGGTGTTTGGAGCGCAGAATGTTCTTATGTTCATCGACATACGGGGTCACCAAGGTAGAGTTATGTAGAACTGTGTAGTGTGCTTGAGGCCAAGAATGCCCGTCCCTGCATATTATTGAGTCCCCTCCTAGAGTGCCTTTTCCAGTCAGTCTCCCCTCATACCGAGATTGAGGGAGACCAATCTTCTTAAGGTCAGGAATGAAGTCAACACAAAACCCAATGACATCCTCTGTTTGATGGCCCATGGAGATGCTTCCTTCTGGCCTAGCGCGGTTACGGACATATTTCTTTAGGACTCCCATGAACCTCTCAAAGGGGAACATATTGTGTAGAAATACGGGGCCCAGAACGATAATCTCGTCGACTAGATGAACTAGGACGTGCGTCATGATATTGAAGAAGGATGGTGGGAACACCAGCTCGAAACTGACAAGACATTGCGCCACATCACTCCTTAGCCTTGGTATGATTTCTGGATCGATCACCTTCTGAGAGATTGCATTGAGGAATGCACATAGCTTCACAATGGCTAATCGAACGTTTTCCGGTAGAAGCCCCCTCAATGCAACCGGAAGCAGTTGCGTCATAATCACGTGGCAGTCATGAGACTTTAGGTTCTGGAACTTTTTCTCTGCCATATTTATTATTCCCTTTATATTCGACGAGAAGCCAGACGGGACCTTCATACTGAGCAGGCATTCAAAGAAGATTTCCTTCTCTTCTTTGGTAAGAGCGTAGCTGGCAGGACCTTCATACTGCTTTGGAGGCTTGCCGTCTTTTTCGTGCCAACGTTGCAGGTCCTCCCGTGCCTCCGGTGTATCTTTTGTCTTTCCATACACGCCCAAGAAGCCTAGCAGGTTCACGCAATGGTTCTTTGTCACGTGCATCACGTCGATTGAAGAGCGAACCTCTTGGTCTTTCCAGTAGGGTAGGTCCCAAAATATAGATTTCTTCTTCCACATGGGAGCGCGTCCCTCAGCGTCATTCGGAACAGATAGTCCGCCTGGACCCTTTCCAAAGATTACGTATAAATCATTGACCATAGCAAGTACGTGATCACCGGTACGCATGGCGGGCTTCTTCCGGTGATCTGCCTCGCCTTTGAAATGCTTGCCTTTCTTTCGACATTGATGGTTGGTCGGAAGAAATCGACGATGCCCCAGGTACACATTCTTCCTGCATTTGTCCAGGTATATACTTTCGGTGTCAGCTAAACAGTGCGTGCATGCATGGTATCCCTTGTTTGTCTGTCCTGAAAGGTTACTGAGAGCAGGCCAATCATTGATGGTTACAAACAGCAACGCATGCAGGTCAAATTCGTCCTGTCCATGCTCATCCCACACACGTACACCGTTTCCATTCCACAGCTATAAACGTTCTTCAGCTAATGGCCTTAGGTACACATCAATGTCGTTGCCGGGTTGCCTAGGGCCTTGGATGAGTACTGGCATCATAATGAACTTCTGCTTCATGCACAGCCAAGGAGGAAGGTTATAGATACATAGAGTCATGGGCCAGGTGCTGTGATTGCTGCTCTGCTCCCCGAAAGGATTAATGCCATCCGCGCTTAAACCAAACCATACGTTCCATGGGTCACCTACAAACTCAGTCCGGTACTTTCTCTCGATTTTTCTCCACTGCGACCCGTCAGCGGGTGCTCTCAACTTCCCATCTTTCTTACGGTCCTCTCTGTGCCATCGCATCAACTTGGCATGCTCTTTGTTTCTGAACATGTGACGACCCCGGCTTAATCGTGCACTAATCATACACGCAAATGCGCACGATCAAGCCTAAGGACTCACTTGAAGATATCACAACACAACTCTAAAACATAAATAAAGTCATACAAGCTTTATATTACAAGCCAGGGCCTCGAGGGCTCGAATACATATCTCGATGGCATACAAGCGTCAGCGGAAGCATTAGATATCTGGGTACAGATATATTACAGAGAGAGAAATAGGCCTTCATAGAGGCGGGGTAAAATAAAATACTACGATCGAAAGGCGTAGGCCTCCTGCCCTGGACCCTCCGATCCTACTCCTGGTCGCCAAACGGCTCCTCGTAGTAGTAGTACTCGCCAGGCGGGTAGTAGTACTGGTCGTCGGCTGGGGCGACTGGCTCAGGGGCTCCGTCGTCTGGTGGCATCAAATGGAATATGGGGGAAAAAGAAAGTAAAGCAAACGTGAGTACTCATCCGAAGTACTCAGCAAGCAAGGATCTACACTACATATGCAACATTGTCAAAGGAATGGCTGTATATGTGGACTGGGCTGCAGAAATGCCAGAATAGAGGGGGAAGCCTAGTCCTATCGAAGACTAGCATCTTCAACAATCTTCGACAGTCTTGCAGCAATAGAAGAGATCAGATGAACATAATGTAGAGTAGTAGTAGTAGTATCATCAACCTCGACCTGAGATCCTTTCTCGACTCCCTGCGAGAAAGCAATCCCAGAGCCGTACTATCCAGTTCTCATATCAAGTTCTAGTTGTACCGATCGGGATACAACTCCGAGTGTTCGTTACCGTAGGACAGGCTATCGATAGAAGTTTCTTCCCTGCAGGGGTGCACCAACTTACCCACCATGCTCGCTTAACTCCGGCCGGACACACTTTTCTGGGTCATGCCCGGCCTCGGCTAAGCAACACGCCGCAACCCGACCTAGGCTTATAAGAGAGGTCAGCACGCCGGACTAAACCTATGCCCCCAGGGGTCTTGGGCCATCGCCCCGGGAACTCCTGCACGTTACGGGGCCACCGAGAGCAGACCTAGCAACCCCTTATACAAGCGCGGTTGCGTTCCCAGTCCAACTCGGCGTGCGCTGCTCCTTACTGACGTCAAAACAAGCTTTGGCTGATGTATACGACGCAGAACGCCCATACTATGCCCACGTGATGGTTAGTGCTATCGGGCCAGAGGCCCCTCGGATCAAATATCCAAACCGTAGTGGATTAGGAGCGCGCGGAAACGAGCAGAGACTCACGATCGATGTGACCCCGTCGCCCCGTCTCGAGGACTTGCGGCAAGGGCTAAGAATGCCCGGCCACGCCTCGTAGTTATCTCGCGGGCACCATCCAGGTCAACCCGACTCCACATCACTTCGCAATAAGCTCGCGCGGGTACCCCTCAGGGCCGACCCGTCTTTAGTATCATGGTTTAGTGCAAGTCAACTCAACAACAGTATCTGTGTGTCTGACACCAGGGGAGCCCAGAGGAATCACCCTCGATGGAACCCCACCTGATGTTAAAGTCAAGGTGAACGAAGGAGGAATCACCCTCGAGTTCCACACTTGAGGAGTTGCGCGACGATGTCGTTATCGGGGGTGGTGTAGGAGGAATCACCCTCGCTTACCACGACCGAGTAACTAACCTACAAGGTTAACATCAGAAGTGCTGACGAGGTATCACCCTCGGCACTCGACGGTAACCCAGCAGTGTCGGCAACTAAGGGGAAGTGATGTGCGGTGCCGGGGTCTAGTCTTCAATCCCGATGATCGGGTCTTCTGATATCCAGCAGGGCAGTCGGGATCCAGTGGGGGTCTCTGTTGTGTCTCTACCCAGCCTATACTAAGCAGTCTTGGATAACCAGTAAGGTAGCAAGGCAGGGTACAATAATCAGGCTATGCAGCAGATATAGGAAAACAGTAGCAGTAGCAGTTCTAAAGCAAGCATAAGAGAGAGAGGAGAGTAGGCGATATAGGCATGTTCAAAATGGGGGTGCTTGCCTGTTTGCTCGGGGACAAGGGCAAGGTCTTCAGTGGTATCATCGGGGACGTAGTCGTACTCCTGAGCTGCGTCTGCCTCGGGAGCTACGTCAACGTCGGGGTCTACCGAGAGAGAAGAGGGGGAAGAAACAGGTAAACATAATGCAAACAAATGCAATACGGTGCGTGTGATGCTATGATGCAGTGCAGGGTTGCCTAATTATGCATCTAAGTCATTTTAGTTATTTTTAGAATTATTCTAGGATTTAATATCCGACGTGTGTGCACTATTCATCTGCCGGATTCGGGTCCGGTGTTACGAGTTCTTCTACGTAGGGGGTTCCGATGGAGAAACAGACGGCACGATCAGACTCGGCTCGTCGTTCTGAGCAACTTTCATGTTTTAACTTTTTCGATCCGAGCTACGGTTTAAAAGTTATGAATTTATAAAGATTAATTGATTTTCTGGAATTTATTTTTATTTAATAAAATCAACATTATCCAGAATAGTGCCTGATGATGTCAGCATTGCGTGAGGATGACGTCAGCATGCAACAGTGGCGCTGACTGGTCAAACTGACCTGTGGGCCCCACATGGCATTGATTCTGGAACTGACAGAGATTAACTTAAACTAAACTAACTAATTAAGCTTCTAGGCCCACATGTCAGTGACTGATTAAGTATTTAATTTAATTAACATTTTAATTATTTCCAGAATTAATTAAATTAGCGCGGGGCCCACCTGTCAGTGGCCCACGCTGCCCAGTCAGCAGGGTTGACCTAGTCAACCCTGACTGGTGGACCTGTTGGGCCCACAAGCAGTGACACAGGGGTGGGGCCCGCCTGTGCCACGTCGGCGCCGTCGCCGCAACGACGCCGGCGTCCAGATAACGCGGCGGCGACGCGTGAGACCGGCCGGAATTCGCCTACAGGGCTCGAGTGCGAGCGCGGCTGGGCGCGTTCGAAAGGCCGTTCAGCGCCGCGTCGAATGGAGGCGGTGGCCGGAGCTGGGATCGCCGGAATGCTCGCCGGCGACGAGATTGGCGGAAGCCGAACCACGGCGAGCTACGGGATCTTGCTAGGGGGCACGACAACGCGCGCTCCTGGGCTCATTCGAACGAGCGTGATGTGCTGCGTCGATCTATGGCGCTAGCGCGAGTTGAGGCGGCCGGAGCTGAGCGCAACGGCGACCGCGGCGGCGGCGGAGTTCTGGCCTCGGGGAAAAGGCGATGGGAGGCACGTGGGGACGCGTGGGCAGTGGCATCGAACTCGCACGAGCTCCAGGAGCTCGATGCTGGCCTCGGCCGCACGTGACAGTGACGGAGACCACGGCGGCGAGCTCATCGGTGGCAGCACGTTCGGGCATAGCGTAGCTGCTGGCTAGCGAGTGTGCGCGACCAAAAGGAAAGGGAAGGAAGGTGGAGGACCTCACAGTGAAGGCGCACGGAGGCCCGTTGGCGGGTTAGTAGCAGCAGAACGGCGGGGATCGTCGGAGAGGCACCGGCGTCCGAAGAAAAGGGGGCGGAGAAGATCGACGCCTGCGGACCTCCCCAGCTCCACCAGAGGGCAGCAGTCGACGCGGTCGACCACGGCGGAGACGAGGGACACGGTGGTGAGGCGAGACGAGGCCGGTGGCTGCAAAAACGACGGCGAGTAGCGGCGGACCCGCTCGGCTGCGCTCGGATCTGAACGAGGGGAGGAGCGGAGCGAGCGAGGGAGAGGGGAAGAAGTGACGGGGAGGACCAGGGGGAACGCACGGCGTCACTCTTATCCCCTCGCGGACGGCCGCGGCATCGCGCTGTCGAGCGCTGACCGGCGCAGCGCGGGCGCGTCCACGGGCGGAACGACACGGCGACGGAGAGAGAAAGGAGACGAGGGGAGGCGGGCTGGGCCGCACTGTAGTCCAAAGGCTTAAGTGCACAGTTCCGAATAAGCCTTTTCCATTATTCCTTATTCTGCTATCTCTTCTCTTCGGTCTTGCTAATTGGTTGGGCACTTAGTGGTTTTTGTAAAATGTGTGAACTAATCCTCCAATTGCAGTGCAATATATCTTAACTCCAAAAACTAGTTTGAGCTAAATACTATTTCATATTTAGCTTGAATTAATTAAAAAGGTTATTAAATGCTATTTTCAGCCACTGTTTGAGGTTGTTAGAGTCACTTGGCTAATCCCTTTATTGTTGGTTATAATTTTAGCATAGCCTCTGAATTATTTACAACCATATGTACATTTTAGTTTGATTGTTTGAAGGAATATTTATTTGACTTGCATTTTAAATTTGAATTTGAATCTGATTTGAGACAAGTGACAGTTTGACTAAGTGAATAGGATGACATGGCATTTTAATTAGCTTAACCAGAGTGGGGTAACCTGGGGATGTTACTAGTCTCCTCCACTACAAGAAATCTCGTCCCGAGATTTATGTGGGGAAATAAGGAGTAACTTCGGGAGAACTGGTCCTTATAGGATCGATTAGCTGGTGGACAATTCAGGGAATGCGGCAAAAGTCTCTCTCGAGTTGAAACTTAGAAAACATCGAGAGCAAAATATGAAGGTTCAATAAGAAGTATCAATCGAATGGACATTCAATCGATACCTGAACAAAGTGTGAACAGGGGTCCAGGGTATCGAGGGTAGATCGTCTCTCGAGGGGTGACTCGGTTTAATACACATAGTCAAGAGTAAGAGGGTACTTCGGAATCAAAGATGTGCAGGAGAGTCAGGTTCCGATCCTGTGGAACTGTGGGTTATGGGCCCACCATGTGGGCTAAAAATAGGAAGGACGGTGACGTCTTGCACGATCCGTTAAGCAAGGCATGTCAGAGGATAGCCTGTCAGTTATGTTGGCAATAACGCTGGTACCAAGGGCGAGGGACGAAGAGAACCATTTTCCTGCTCGTTGAACGAGGCAGACCAAAAGGCAAAGTTCTCGTCTATCGGTGGTTACCGGAATGTCATCAACAATAGTAACAGGGTCTTACTGACAGAGTTGTAGACCGATACGTTTTCATAAGCAGAGAATTTATTTCTGCCCAGACAAATTAGATTACAGGAAAGGTTAAACAAAACAATGGAAAGAAAAATGTGTTTGCACACATGAACTAGGGGTATCTCATTTCCCATGGATAAACGGGGCATGATACACCTGATAGATCAACAAGTCCAAAAGCATTTAGACAAAGGGGCGAGGAAAGAATTATGATGTTTACCCAAACATCGGTGTTTGGGATAATTGATTAAGGAACAGGTGGTATGGATCTTCCACTGTTCTAAAGGACAATCAGAATACCGTAGTCATGCTTCGAGGAAGCAATAACATAATGTTTCAGTTAAGGGTTGAAGCAGAAGATCACAAGGAATTTAAAGGATCATTTCCTAGAATATCACGACTAGGTCCTTGTTGGCAAGAAATCAAAGGATGTTATCAATGATATCACAAATCATCGAGGGGCAGAGATGGTATTTCTAGCCATGAATTAAATGTACATCTCCGAGGAAGTCAAAGTGTTGACGGTGATCACGACAAATTTGTCGAGAGGTTTCTATGAAGATGCCATCGACCAGTGATGACACCAAGCAAAAGGAATGCCGAAGCGAAAGGGTATTGGAACCACGGATACGACACGAGCTCGAAATCAAGCTTGTGGTTTGAGGTGATATGACAAGATGAGGAAGATCGACGTAAGCTTAGCTCATCGTCGGAAGTTGTGCTCCGGGCATAAGGACCAGGTAGCACAGTTTAAAGTTGGCACGATAAAAATATAGCCGATCAGGCTAGGGATGATGTGATAGGGTATTAAACTTCCCAGTAACAAGTACTAGGGGTAATACCGGAAGGTAAATCAGGGTAGAGGTTGGATGGGTGAAATGATCTGCAGAGGTCAAGATGAACTTGTACAAAGGAAATAATTTTTCTTACGAGCAGCTTCCATGATAAGTTCTGCATCGGGTCCACGGGCATGAACACGAAGGTTCAAGGTCGACTCCCACTTCTTCGATGCACAACCTCTCATTCACTTCTCGTTTTCGAAGAAATTGTAGTGCTGAGAATTTATCTGGTGAAGCACCAGAAGAGTATGACTCGCATAACCTTCGAGTTCACACGAATTAGGGAAAGCATAGGCTCAACCCATCGGGACATTTTACGAATCCATACAACCAACAACCAAAGTAAGGGTTGCGAGTTCGAAAGCAGAGTATCGAAGTCAAAGCAGGTGATACAATTTACCGGAGGTATCAAGTACCAAGAAAAGAGCTCACAGAATGTTTGAGTATGAAAGATACTGTCGGATATTAATCTAACAAAAGATCAGGTAGACGACATAGGATCTGACGTGAGTAGCGGTACTCAACCAGAAGAAGAAGGATGTGACGGCATAAGGTTATAGAAACATCGGAACAATCCGACATATAAGTACAAAGGAGTTGTGGTTCAGAAACGAAGGATTAGAAGCAAAAGCTCTGATCAAAAGACGAATAGGTTGAATAGAATTAGATGGACAACTTTAGCGTTCCGTCTTGCAGAGATTTCCACCCATGATTACGGGACATGTCCTGGTCAGTAGTCAGTCCCAAGTAAATAAGGAGAAGGAATGCACTACCTCTCCGGCCATGCAAGCTAGGCGGATATACCGACGGCAAGAAGTAGAGAATACTTTAGTGCCAAAGGCAATGTCATCGGGGAAGGAACCGATATGGTTCTTAGTATAGAAAGGAATCGGTCGGATAATTGTCCACAGAAGGAATCAAGTGATCCGTGAGAACTAACGGATAAGTTTAAATAACTGGTTCCACCTGAGAGTTCTCCAAGAAAGGACGGAAGGTAAGCTCAATGGGTTTAAGGAAAACACTAGAACAACCTAAGTATAAAATTCAGAGGGTTCACGATTTCCAAAGCCAGGAGTGACAATTAGTTCACCTGGGCAGAGGGACGAGTGATTTGTACATGCTTAGTTGAACAATCAATCAATACTTGATTGGGCGAGAACCAGCTCATGTCTGAAATGATGATTGGGCCAGAAGGATGAATTAGTAGGGAAGAACTGATGATTGCAAGTATTTGCACACATGTTGAATCAATGGGATCGAAATGATAATGACAAGGAATATCAACAACAATTACTTGACATATGGAGCTAACCATAATATAAGCTAGGAAGAATTTCAGTAGTAGTAGAATGCATGGGATTCTCGGAAGATCAGATGATATTTCAAAGTGTTTTAGGAATCACAGAAACAACTGGGGATGATCGGATCCCCGATACTGTGAGTAATTAACCGCAGTGCAAAAGAAACTGCACCGCAGTAGGTTCAAAGGATTCTCGGTTTATCGAGGAGTACTACGGAGTACCATCGCACATACATGATCGACTGGCCATGATGATACAACGGCAAGGATGTGTAGATATCCACGGGGATTATCGGTGTTAGTAAACTACAAAAGCAGTGGGTAAAGGGGTCTCGTAAAACTTTGGGAAGTAACTTCGAAGTCTTCTGATGATGACACGCCATCTTCTGGAATGAGGGGGCTCTCCGGGAGAAAACGGTTACGAGATCCTAATGTCGGAGTTAGTAAATTTTATTAAACCCGAATAGATGAGAGATTAGAATCCCAGACTAAAGACGAGGAATAAAAGATCCTAGTACCACCCAGTTGGCAACGTGGGCCTGTAAGCCACACAGCCAAGTTAGTAAAACAGTTTTCGACCACTAGACTCAACTTCGGCCAAGGAATTGGAAAGGGGGGTTCCTAGAGGCAGTCGGATATGATACCAACCTCTCACGACCCCGGCTTAATCGTGCACTAATCATACACGCAAATGCGCACGATCAAGCCTAAGGACTCACTTGAAGATATCACAACACAACTCTAAAACATAAATAAAGTCATACAAGCTTTATATTACAAGCCAGGGCCTCGAGGGCTCGAATACATAGCTCGATGGCATACAAGCTTCAGCGGAAGCATTAGATATCTGGGTACAGATATATTACAGAGAGAGAAATAGGCCTTCACAGAGGCGGGGTAAAATAAAATACTATGATTGAAAGGCGTAGGCCTCCTGCCCTGGAACCTCCGATCCTACTCCTGGTCGTCAAACGGCTCCTCGTAGTAGTAGTACTCGCCAGGCGGGTAGTAGTACTGGTCGTTGGCTTGGGCGACTGGCTCAGGGGCTCCATCGTCTGGTGGCATCAAATGGAATATGGGGGAAAAAGAAAGTAAAGCAAATGTGAGTACTCATCCGAAGTACTCAGCAAGCAAGGATCTACACCACATATGCAACATTGTCAAAGGAATGGCTGTATATGTGGACTGGGCTGCAGAAATGCCAGAATAGAGGGGGAAGCCTAGTCCTATCGAAGACTGGCATCTTCAACAATCTTCGACGGTCTTGCAGCAATAGAAGAGATCAGATGAACATAATGTAGAGTAGTAGTAGTAGTATCATCAACCTCGACCTGAGATCCTTTCTCGACTCCCTGCGAGAAAGCAATCCCAGAGCCGTACTATCCAGTTCTCATATCAAGTTCTAGTTGTACCGATCGGGATACAACTCCGAGTGTCCGTTACCGTAGGACAGGCTATCGATAGAAGTTTCTTCCCTGCAGGGGTGCACCAACTTACCCACCACGCTCGCTTAACTCCAGCCGGACACACTTTTCTGGGTCATGCCCGGCCTCGGCTAAGCAACACGCCGCAACCCGACCTAGGCTTATAAGAGAGGTCAGCACGCCGGACTAAACCTATGCCCCCAGGGGTCTTGGGCCATCGCCCCAGGAACTCCTGCACGTTACGGAGCCACCGAGAGCAGACCTAGCAACCCCTTATACAGGCGCGGTTGCGTTCCCAGTCCAACTCGGCGTGCGCCGCTCCTTACTGACGTCAAACAAGCTTCGGCTGATGTATACGACGCAGAACGCCCATACTATGCCCACATGATGGTTAGTGCTATCGGGCCAGAGGCCCCTCGGATCAAATATCCAAACCGTAGTGGATTAGGAGCGCGCGGAAACGAGCAGAGACTCACGATCGATGTGACCCCGTCGCCCCGTCTCGAGGACTTGCGGCAAGGGCTAAGAATGCCCGGCCACGCCTCGTAGTTATCTCGCGGGCACCATCCAGGTCAACCCGACTCCACATCACTTCGCAATAAGCTCGCGCGGGTACCCCTCAGGGCCGACCCGTCTTTAGTATCATGGTTTAGTGCAAGTCAACTCAACAACAGTATCTGTGTGTCTGACACCAGGGGAGCCCAGAGGAATCACCCTCGATGGAACCCCACCTGATGTTAAAGTCAAGGTGAACGAAGGAGGAATCACCCTCGAGGTCCACACTTGAGGAGTTGCGCGACGATGTCGTTATCGGGGGTGGTGTAGGAGGAATCACCCTCGCTTACCACGACCGAGTAACTAACCTACAAGGTTAACATCAGAAGTGCTGACGAGGTATCACCCTCGGCACTCGACGGTAACCCAGCAGTGTCGGCAACTAAGGGGAAGTGATGTGCGGTGCCGGGGTCTAGTCTTCAATCCCGATGATCGGGTCTTCTGATATCCAGCAGGGCAGTCGGGATCCAGTGGGGGTCTCTGTCGTGTCTCTACCCAGCCTATACTAAGCAGTCTTGGATAACCAGTAAGGTAGCAAGGCAGGGTACAATAATCAGGCTATGCAGCAGATATAGGAAAACAGTAGCAGTAGCAGTTCTAAAGCAAGCATAAGAGAGAGAGGAGAGTAGGCGATATAGGCATGTTCAAAATGGGGGTGCTTGCCTGTTTGCTCGGGGACAAGGGCAAGGTCTTCAGTGGTATCATCGGGGACGTAGTCGTACTCCTGAGCTGCGTCTGCCTCGGGAGCTATGTCAACGTCGGGGTCTACCGAGAGAGAAGAGGGGGAAGAAACAGGTAAACATAATGCAAACAATTGCAATACGGTGCGTGTGATGCTATGATGCAGTGCAGGGTTGCCTAATTATGCATCTAAGTCATTTTAGTTATTTTTAGAATTATTCTAGGATTTAATATCCGACGTGTGTGCACTATTCATCTGCCGGATTCGGGTCCGGTGTTACAAGTTCTTCTACGTAGGGGGTTCCGATGGAGAAACAGACGGCACGATCAGACTCGGCTCGTCGTTCTGAGCAACTTTCATGTTTTAACTTTTTCGATCCGAGCTACGGTTTAAAAGTTATGAATTTATAAAGATTAATTGATTTTCTGGAATTTATTTATATTTAATAAAATCAACATTATCCAGAATAGTGCCTGATGATGTCAGCATTGCGTGAGGATGACGTCAGCATGCAACAGTGGCGCTGACTGGTCAAACTGACCTGTGGGCCCCACATGTCATTGATTCTGGAACTGACAGAGATTAACTTAAACTAAACTAACTAATTAAGCTTCTAGGCCCACATGTCAGTGACTGATTAAGTATTTAATTTAATTAACATTTTAATTATTTCCAAAATTAATTAAATTAGCGCGGGGCCCACCTGTCAGTGGCCCACGCTGCCCAGTCAGCAGGGTTGATCTAGTCAATCCTGACTGGTGGACCTGTTGGGCCCACAAGCAGTGACACAGGGGCGGGGCCCGCCTGTGCCACGTCGGCGCCGTCGCCGCAACGACGCCGGCGTCCAGATAACGCGGCGGCGACGCGCGAGACCCGCCGGAATTCGCCTACAGGGCTCGAGTGCGAGCGCGGCTGGGCGCGTTCGAAAGGCCGTTCAGCGCCGCGTCGAATGGAGGCGGTGGCCGGAGCTGGGATCGCCGGAATGCTCGCCGGCGACGAGATTGGCGGAAGCCGAACCACGGCGAGCTACGTGATCTTGCTAGGGTGCACGAGAGCGCGCGCTCCTGGGCTCATTCGAACGAGCGAGATGTGCTGCGTCGATCTATGGCGCTAGCGCGAGTTGAGTCTGCCGGAGCTGAGCGCGACGGCGACCGCGGCGGCGGCGGAGTTCTGGCCTCGGGGAAAAGGCGATGGGAGGCACGTGGGGACGCGTGGGCGGTGGCATCGGACTCGCACGAGCTCCAGGAGCTCGATGCTGGCCTCGGCCGCACGTGACAGTGACGGAGACCACGGCGGCGAGCTCATCGGCGGCAGCACGTTCGGGCATAGCGTAGCAGCTGGCTAGCGAGTGTGCGCGGCCAAAAGGAAAGGGAAGGAAGGTGGAGGACCTCACAGTGAAGGCGCACGGAGGCCCGTTGGCGGGTTAGTAGCAGCAGAACGACGGGGATCGTCGGAGAGGCACCGGCGTCCGAAGAAAAGGGGGCGGAGAAGATCGACGCCTGCGGACCTCCCCAGCTCCACCAGAGGGCAGCAGTCGACGCGGTCGACCACGGCGGAGACGAGGGACACGGTGGTGAGGCGAGACGAGGCCGGTGGCTGCGAAAACGACGGCGAGTAGCGGCGGACCCGCTCGGCTGCGCTCGGATCTGAACGAGGGGAGGAGCGGAGCGAGCGAGGGAGAGGGGAAGAAGTGACGGGGAGGACCAGGGGGAACGCACGGCGTCGCCCTTATCCCCTCGCGGACGGCCGCGGCATCGCGCTGTCGAGCGCTGACCGGCGCAGGGCGGGTGCGTCCACGGGCGGAACGACACGGCGACGGAGAGAGAAAGGAGACGAGGGGAGGCGGGCTGGGCCGCACTGTAGTCCAAAGGCTTAAGTGCACAGTTCCGAATAAGCCTTTTCCATTATTCCTTATTCTGCTATCTCTTCTCTTCGGTCTTGCTAATTGGTTGAGCACTTAGTGGTTTTTGTAAAATATGTGAACTAATCCTCCAATTACAGTGCAATATATCCTAACTCCAAAAACTAGTTTGAGCTAAATACTCTTTCATATTTAGCTTGAATTAATTAAAAAGGTTATTAAATGCTATTTTCAGCCACTGTTTGAGGTTGTTAGAGTCACTTGGCTAATCCCTTTATTGTTGGTTATAATTTTAGCATAGCCTCTGAATTATTTACAACCATATGTACATTTTAGTTTGATTGTTTGAAGGAATATTTATTTGACTTGCATTTTAAATTTGAATTTGAATCTGATTTGAGACAAGTGACAGTTTGACTAAGTGAATAGGATGACATGGCATTTTAATTAGCTTAACCAGAGTGGGGTAACCTGGGGATGTTACAGAACAGACGTTTCAACCGTGGTATTATAGGAGCATACCAAATCACCTTGGCAGGAACCCTTTTCCTGGGGGGCTCGCCGTCAACATCACCAGGGTCATCTCGTATGATCTTATACCGCAATGCACCGCATACCGGGCATCTGTTCAAATCCTCGTACGCACCACGGTACAGGATGCAGTCATTAGGGCATGCATGTATCTTCTGCACCTCCAATCCTAGAGGGCATACGACCTTCTTTGCTGCGTATGTACTGTCGGGCAATTCGTTATCCTTTGGAAGCTTCTTCTTCAATATTTTCAGTAGCTTCTCAAATCCTTTGTCAGGCACAGCATTCTCTGCCTTCCACTGCAGCAATTCCAGTACAGTACCGAGCTTTGTGTTGCCATCTTCGCAATTGGGGTACAACCCTTTTTGGTGATCCTCTAACATGCGATCGAATTTCAGCTTCTCCTTTTCACTTTCGCACTGTCTCCTTGCATCAACAATGACCCGGCAGAGATCATCATCAGGCACATCGTCTGGTTCCTCTTGATCTTCAGCTTCCCCCGTTGCAGCATCATCGTATTCAGGGGGCACATAGTTGTCATCGTCCTCTTCTTCTTCGCTGTCTTCCATCATAACCCCTATTTCTCCGTGCCTGGTCCAAACATTATAGTGTGGCATGAAACCCTTATAAAGGAGGTGGGTGTGAAGGATTTTCCGGTCAGAGTAAGACTTCGTATTCCCACATATAGGGCATGGACAACACATAAAATCATTCTGCTTGTTTGCCTCAGCCACTTTGAGAAAATTATGCACGCCCTTAATGTACTCGGAGGTGCGTCTGTCACCGTACATCCATTGCCGGTTCATCTGCGTGCATTATATATAATTAAGTGTGTCAAAAACCATTACAAAACATCATGAATAGATAAGTGACCAAATTAATAGAAGTTCATCATCACATTAAAACCAAAGTACATACATAGTTCTCATTGAACAACATATAGCTCTCCAGAGCATCTAATTAAACCATACATTGAAACTATGTAAAACATTTCAATGCAACAACAAATGCGATCATAATCGCAACCAAGGTAACAATTGATCCAACGGCATAATGATACCAAGCCTCGGTATGAATGGCATATTTTCTATACTTTCTACTCTTGAAGCGCATTGCATCCATCTTGATCTTGTGATCATCGACGACATCCGCAACATGCAACTCCAATATCATCTTCTCCTCCTCAATTTTTTTCAATTTTTCCTTCAAGTAATTGTTTTCTTCTTCAACTAAATTTAACCTCTCCACAATAGGGTCGGTTGGAATTTCTGGTTCACAAACCTCCTAGATAAAAAAATCTATGTCACGTAGGTCGGCATAATTGTCATAAACAATAAATGAACCAAATAGTTATAAAATATAATATATACCACATCCGAATCATAGACAGGACGAGGGCCGACGGGGGCGGATACCAAAACCATCGCACTATATAATAACAAACAATAATAAAATTAAGAAAATTAGACAAGTATCTATCTAAATCATACAAGTAAGAATTTTTTTTCTTTTAGAAAGAAGATAAGAACAAGAGGCTCACCACGGTTATGCCGGCGACGAGATCGGCGCGGGCGATCAACGGCGGTGAAGACGGGGACGGGACGTGATTGACCGCTAAACCTAGACAAATCTTGAGGAAAATGGAGCTTGAAGGTCGAGTTTGGAGAGGAAAAAGCTTAAGTAGTGTTGCTCGGGCATTTCATCGAACACGTCATGTGCATAGGAGGTGAGCTAGAGCACCACAAACCCCTCCCCTCGCCGGCCAGAAAAAAATAGAGCAGTGGAGTGCTCTGCTCACGGGTGAGGGGTATATATAGGCACAACATTGGTCCCGGTTCGTGGCTGGAACCGGGACTAAAGGCCCCTTTGGTCCCGGTTCCAGCCACGAACCGGGACCAATGGATTTGGGCCAGGAGCGAGGCCCATTGGTCCCGGTTCGTGTCTGGAACCGGGACAAAAGGGTCCAGACGAACCGGGACCAATGCCCCATGAGGCCCGGCCGGCCCCCTGGGCGCACGAACCGGGACGTATGCCCCATGGGTCCCGGTTCGTGACTGAACCGGGACTAATGGGCTGGGCAGGCCTGGACCAAAGCCCTGTTTTCTACTAGTGCATACATGGGCCCCAAAATCCTGATTGATTTTTCTTTACAACCCGCTAATTGGAGCTGTCGAATAACCTGTGTTAATTTGTTTCTT
Organism: Thinopyrum elongatum; assembly: GCA_011799875.1. Classification (NCBI taxonomy): domain Eukaryota; kingdom Viridiplantae; phylum Streptophyta; class Magnoliopsida; order Poales; family Poaceae; genus Thinopyrum; species Thinopyrum elongatum. The sequence goes on along the minus strand of CM022302.1, from coordinate 11,128,784 downwards.
GATCCATCCTGTGTGAGATTAATGCTTAGTGCCTTTTCACGTGTTTTCTCTTGACATCGAATGTGATATGCATATGTTGGTGTATGGTATTTGCTAACATACCGAAGCACCTGTAATGATTAGAATCCATTCAATGAAAAAAGATTTCAAATCATGCATGTCATTCAATATATACCGACCGCCGCAAGTCTATGTCACGCTCGGTGAGAAATTTTCTAATTACTCACACCAAATATACTAATCTAGATACCGCCAACAATCTAGACATTGTCCCTCATCCGATTGTTTCGTTGGCCACATACCAAGATCTGTGCCATATATGGACGTGGACCAGATGTTGCCAACTCTAGCATCACCTTGATGAGATCATCGAAATGCCGCTCCTAAGTAAAAGTTTTGTGTCATTTTTTATTATTTTGTTAGCATCATCCTTACAAGTTTAGGGCAGCGAGCCTCCGAAGTTTCGTCTTCCACCTTTTTCCTCATCCGCCGTTTCATACAAACCATACTGCATCGTTATATATTTTTTCTACACTCCCGTTGCAACGCACGGGCATTTGTGCTAGTATCTATCTGTATATATGCTAATAAAGGAAGGTGATATTCTTTGTCCGTCACGCACATTTTGCAAAAAAAAAAATGGCTTTGATGAGAATCAACCTGCAGTCGTGATTGAAAGTTAAAAAAAAAATATATATATATATATATGATTAGTTTTTTACTCTCGCCCAAGCGACATATCTAAAAAAAAGATTTCTTCCACTCCTCCCCTGGCGCACCTATCCCTTCCCACTTGGGGAAACCAGGTAAGCGCCGCCGCCGATTTCGACCTGCCCCCGCTGCCAATATCTGGAAGAAGCAGCACCCTACACAGAACGTGTCACGCCCGTAGCATGGCCATGCCAACACAGCCCCGCCCCCCTTTCTCCCGGCCGATGGGATCCGCGGCTCACAACCGGATCCAGAACCACGAGGCGTGGAGGCGGTCTACGGTGGCATTGACGATGCCGGTGGAGATGTGCACCCTCCCGTTGTTGTCGGCCGTGACATTGAGTGATTTTTCCGGATGACCTATTTTTATTTTTCAAAGGCTTTTATTCAGCTAGACATTTATTTAACTTAAAATGAAATGATTTAAGTGACATAGGTAATTAGTAAGAGCTTGTTAGAAGTAACATTTGGCAGCAGTAATAACAACAGGGGACTTGCACCCTCAGCAATTCTTTCCCTCTTAGCATTTCATCCCTTATTCTCTTGTCATGTGTTTCTACAAATCAAAGAGATTATTTTTTGAAACACTGGGCCTACCCGTCGATTTTCATTAAAGGAACCGTCACATAGCAAATACCTAGTTCAGCAGGAAATTACGTAAACAACAGACAAACCGACAACAACTATTACAGCTCCCAGGGGAGCAGGCAACAGATAACCATGAGAACAAAAACAAATCAAAGGGATACTTCATTTGCACATAAAAATTTGAATGAAGTCGGTTCCAAAGACTACCATTGCGTCATATTCAGGTGTATCCTGTAATTCAAAGAAATCTTCCCATTTTTTCATCATCTTGTATGTGTAGCAATAGATAGTCCCAGATATGATTAGGTATTTAGGTGCTATAAATCTATTTTTACAAACATATATGCCATTCATCATAGAGTAAGGAAAACAGCACACAAAGGACAGAACATTACAGACACACCCCTACCGAAAACAAAAAGAAAAATGAGCGACGTAGCAATTTTCTTTGCATGAATGGCAAATAGAAAATACAAAACGCATTGAGACCCGAATGTACAAAGCCGAAAAGTGAAGACATGACATAAAGTAAAGCCACAAAGGCAAAGAAAGCAAACGTCCACAAAGACAAAGAAAGCAAAGCCATCTCCTCAGCCAGTATAATTGGTCCCGCAGCGAGAAATGCGTCACTGGGCCGGCGGCATATGCTCCTTTTCCTACTTTAGTAGCGTCACTAGATCGATCTACTCGAGCACTATTAAAAGTGATCCGCAAGCTGCACAAGTAAAGTAGAAAAAGAAGCCGCACAACTAACAGCATAGCTTCTCCGTTTTTTTTTTCTTTAGAAGCTTAGGTAAAGTAGATTGATTCCCGCAAAAAAAAGGTAAAGTAGACTGATTCTTTCATTAACTAAGTGAAGTGGAGTATTAGATAAGCTCATTCGAGCAGACTTGCTAAGGAGTGAATAGAAGACCGGAATCGCTTCTTTAGGAAGACTGGAGTCGCTTCTTTAGGGCGTGAACTCGTTGGTGCTCGCTTTTTAACGGAAAAAAAATAATAGTTAGTGCTCGCTTTGAGCAAAGCAACGCCCAGGAAGATCCATTGGTCGCCAATGAGCCTGAGCAACTTCAATTTCTTTTTCTTGACTTGGCTCCCTGGGCGGTCTCTTTAGAGGTGGAAAACATTGATCTAGATTCACGGCACGCCACTCCGCCCGCTCGCTGCTGCTTGCTGCGTGTCCCTCAACAACCACCCCCTAACATGTTGCTCCCTGCCGCCGGAGTCTTTCAGGGAGTACCTTAACTGTCTTTCTGAGAAACACCCTGTTGGACACTATCTCTCAGACCGACTAGTTCACGTAGTACTAATCTTACATTCTTAACAAGTTGGTCCCAATTCTCTCGACATGCAAGGTGTCCACCTCAATGTCCCAGTAAGCTATCCACATCATCAAGTAGGCCCCATTTGTAAAATGCTTTCCACATGGCATTGCTATTTAGTACAGGGCGTTCAACTTTGTGTTTCGTATTCCCCATCAATTTTCTTCGTTATAATGTCTGGGCTAAATAAATGGATCGCAGGTGCGATCCCATAATCTTCCTATGCCTATGTCGCCGACCCATGTAATCAATTTTTCCCATGTACCTATTCATCTTCTTCGTCTAAAAGAACTACTATTCAGGATTTCTGCACCGCTCGCCGCCTTAGTTCGCCTCCTCCACCATACCACAACTGATGCAGAAAATTAAATGTGAAGTTGATTATGAGAAAGAAACTGCTGGGGTAACCGAGGAGTCTTCTACACTTCTCATATTACAAAACGCCCCTCGCGGGATCTCCAAACTGGACTCACCGCTTGCAGCCTCACACGTCTTCTCCTTCCTCAATCACAACCGCATCAAAGAAAGGTCAGTAAAAGTCCCACCTTCTGCTTGGTGTTCCCCGTGCTGGTGTGGTGCCTGCATGGTCGAGCCAGCATCCACGGTGCCCTACTCGTCCTTTCCCTTCTCAGTCTATGTTCCAGTGAAGGTAGCTTCACGCGCGTCGTTTCACCGGAATAAGACCAGCCGCTGGGGTCCCGAGTTGCCTTTCTTTCATCCTGGGAGGACGATCTTGTAGCGACGCCGGCCTTAACCTTGGATTGGACGCGACGCCGGGCAGGAATCATTTTGTAATGGATGGTTCAGGCTGTTGGCGATGACTGGCAGGGCCTCGGTTGACCGCGACAGTTTGGGGGGGCCTTCTCGCGTGCTTCAGGCCAGGCGGCGGGGACGAGGAGCAGGAGGCGCCGCTGAGGCCGGGGACGGCACACGAGCCTGACGGCGCAGCGGCGGCGCACTATGATGAACCTACAGTAATTGCCCTTGAAGGACCTATCGCGGACGCTGGCGACGACAAGCCTGCACGCCTTCAGCCTAGATGAGCTCAAAGTTCGTCACCAACAACTTCTCCACTCCCAAGTCCCAACTTTATCGGCGTGGGCGGCTTCCACCACGTCTACAAGGGCTACGTCGACAGCAACGCATACGCAGGTCTCGGCCTGCAGAAGGTCGCCGTTACCTCGACCTCGACAACGATGGCGTCCGGCCGGGGGTAGCACGAGGGGCTGCTAAATGTCCTCCATACGTCTGGTGTGATCAGCTGCAAAAGGCACACGAACAAAACGTACTACAGCACAGAGGAACAAGAAGAAGGGCAAGAGCTACCTTTGATCCTGACCCGGCAGATTATAAAAGAAAATATTCTGACCAGGCAGCCCCTATTTGGCTGTATGTAGACTTGACATATGTTTTACTGTGCAGATTTATGGCAACAAGGAGGAAGCAGATCCCCTACGGGGTCATGAGTATTTCTGTTCCATGTATGGTCCTGCGATATATGCTTTCTACATGGGACCACAAGAGCACTTTCATTCTACATGTTGCAAGATTCAAGCAAAATGGATTGATAACGGCAATGGTGATGCCCTCTTTCTGTTTGTTTTGCAACACACATGAGCTATTAAGATTTAAAAGGTATGCTTTTCTCGTGGGTGATGAACGGGTCAGCAACGAGTTTTACAAGTATTAGAACCACTTTTTTTTTGGTTTGGATGTTTAGTATCATTTCCTGTGTCTTTGAGACTTCTTATGCATGGGATTAATATTGTGCCCGCGACAATCCAAGAGGTACATACCAAATGATTTTCTAAAAAAGAAATGTTACTCAATATTCCATAAACTATTTTCCTTTGTAATTTTATAAACATGTATCTATGCATTCCCGTAGCAACGCGCGGGGTGTCATCTACTTAAATAGGAAGTAATCACCAGGCCTTACAACATAAACTAGTAATTTCCTTAATACTAAATACAAACAGTCCAAAAAAAGTTGGGACAGGTCTAGGGAGCGGCCGGCTGCTCCGTAGCGCTCCGGAACCGCCGCCTCAAAAAGGAAATTTCTGGTTTCTTAAGTTATAAAAGGAAATATTTTCTACCCCTAATAATCTATAAATAGAATTAGTTTGTCCCCTAATTCTATATTAGGAAAAGTGAACACGTGTGAATATATGTGAATAGAAAAAGTAGAAAGTAAATGCAAACCACCCAGGTGAACAGGTGTGAATGTACTTAATTTTGGCTTTCAAAATTTTAAAAACCCATAACTTTCAAATCCAACATCGAAATTAAGATCCGTTTTCACCGTTGAAACCCTCGCGACGTGCTCTTCGGAACTAGATCCCGCATGGCTATGTTTCGATGAAATTTTTTTTTGTGCAATTATGTCTCCGTTTTGTGCAACTGCCTAGCAACCGATGTGCAACTACCTGACAGTGGATATGCAACTTTTCGCCTACCCCGTGGATGTGTAGTTTTCACTTATGGCACCTCCACCCTCAAACTACCTCCTTCTCGTGAAATGTGCAAATTCGTGTGTTCCCCAGGCCAACTGCCTAGTAGTTGATGTGCAACTTTACTCCTGCCCGTGATTGTGCTTTCACTGCTTGCTACGTCGGCCAACTGTCTAGCAGTGGATGTGCAACTTCGGATACTACCATGGCCAACTATCTACCAGTGATGTGCAACTTTCCCTCATACTCCATGGATGTGTAATTTCCCTACTAGCACTCGGTCCAAACCACCCCTCTAGTGGGATGTGCAACATTAGCGCCCTGTTTGCATGCAATTTTTCACTACCTTCATGAATATGTAACTTTTCACTACCCTCATGTACGTGGAACTTCACCGTCCAACTATCCCTGATCGTGAGATGTGCAACTTCATATGTTGCTCCGGCCAACTGCCTAGCAGACTTTGTGCAACTCCGTTTGTTGCCCCCACCAACTGAAACTACATATCCACAAGTAGGAAGGGGAAGGAGTTGCACATCGAGTAATAGGCAGTTGGCTGGAACAATAGACTAAGTTGCACATATCCCCGGTAGGGGAGGTGGAGCAGGGTGTGTCAACTGTAAAAAAAAAACTATACATCCACGAGTAGGGACAAGGGTTGCACATCGACTACTAGTTGATCGGGGCAGTAAACTAGTTGCACATCAAGTTGTCATGGTTGCTAGGTTGCAATCTCAAATGAAGTTAGATAATGCAGCTCCAAAAATTGGTTTTAAAAAAAGTTGCACCATATAGTACTAAAGTTGCACAATGCAGTACTGAAATTGCACCATATAGCACCAAAGTTGGCACCAAATTTTTTTCGTAGAAACATAGCCATGCGGGATCTAGTTTCAAAGATCTCGTCGCGATGAATTCAAGGCTGAAAACGGATCTGAATTCCGATGTGTGGTTTGAAAGACATAACTATTTAAAAATTTAAAAACTCGAAATAAATGTACGTGGATCTATTTTTAATTGACATGACTAGTCTGAACGCATTTAATGCTAACAACAAAACATCCGCTAGCTGACAAAAAAGTACACCATGCGTGTGAAAAAGCCGGCCGCCTGTTCCTATGAGAAAGCGCACAATTTTAGGATTTCAGGAAAAAGTTGTCATGAGTATTTTCCAACAAACCAGCCATTGACCGGCTCGGGAGGCCCTCGTCCGAGCTACAAGGCCGCCAGTGCAGTGTGTGGAATCTTCACACTGTGACTCTGGCTACAAGAAGCAGGCACGGGCTTTCTTGTGGCAAGATACTGATTTAGTAAATAAATGAAGGGCAAAAACTATGATCCTCCAGTGCAGGAAGCTTGGGGATTTCATCACATATATAGCTTCTATGCAGACGATTTGGATTGCTAGAAACCCAAACGTTTTCAGAGTAGCCGTGTAGGCAGACAAACTACTGTCATCTTTATACTGAGAATTCCTTGTTTGTCCTTTCTAATTTGGTCTAGTTATCATCCATAGTCAGGATTCAGCCCTGGTATTGCTTCCATTGAAATTTTTGACTTGTTTTCAGTTTATTTCTTTACAAGATCTCAATTCTTGCACAACAGTCATTCAATTGTTTGCACTATTAAAGAAATCATTTGAACATACATTGGTTTGTTCAACCAGGCTCATTAACCTTGTTGCATTTAATTGGTTTGTGTTGTTTGTAGTTTGAAGTGTTTGTTAGATTTTCCAGTGGTTCTTCTACCTCAGTTCAAGTAACTCATGATACTACCGTACAATCAGCAGTATATCTAGCTTTGTCCAAACAAAACTGCACGATATTGGACTTCTATGTTCTTTATAGAGATGAAGATAACAAAACAAACAGACAGTTGGACTTGGAAAAATCTCTTGAAGCAGAATATGTTGGTTGTCGTTCTACAATAATGGTAATCAATCGGGTAAGTGGTGCTGGTCGCAAAAAGTAAGTAGTAGATACATGACTGCATATAGGGACCATGCATAATTATTCCCTCATATTTTTTCAATAAAAAAATGCAGGTCTGATGTTAAACTACACCGTATGACATTTTTGGACCGGATGAATGAATTGCCATCCAAAGATGAATGGTTTGAAAAGAAGGGATCGGCATATGTGTTAGGTAAGCTGGGAAGACAGACGTTTCACAAACTGTTTGAAATGGTATCCTTTCATCACGTGGGAAACAAGTCTCTGAATGGTAAATTTACTTCTGACGACATCATATATGTAACATCTACGGATTGTTACATGATTGATCATTTTGAGCTTGGATGTAAAGCCTCTGTTCCACTTGTGGATTTCACCCCGGATGGATATAAGAAGGACATTAAAGCTTTGGGTAAAGTACTTACAAAGGTGTGTATGATGAAGATGGAATCTTCACAAGAAAAGATAGCTTACGTAGCTCATTTGCTGAAAACTATGGAGGACATGCCAATGGGTGCGGAGTCCTCTGACACATTCAAGGCATTCCTGAGAAGCCATCCTTGCATGATGTCAGGTGCCAGTCGGCAAGGACTTATACTGGAAGTGCATAGACACATCAATGTTCAGCCACAATTTTTACGGGATAAATTGAATTATGTATTAGAATTGGATTATGTTTGGGGTCATATCGCTATTAGAGTTCCTACCTTTAAAGCGGTATGCACATATAAGGGGAAATTCAATCTTAGGGGGACTTCATATTATGATAAAGAAATGTCATGGTTTCGTTTCTGCCGAAATTTCCTTTCACATCCAAATAGAAATCAGGTATGAACACTAATTTTTCAGGGCATTTTCTAGTTCCTGTTTATTATGGCATAGTGCTATATAAGTTGTAAATTTTCTACAGACCGTGGAATATGCAGATTCAGCTATATGGCTCAACTTTAAGGAACATTTAGCAGATTTCCTGTGCCGCCTTTCCTGCACGCATGAGTTCAAAATTAACATGTAAGTTTTAATCAGCTTTGTGTTCTGCTTTGTTACTTGTGATTCGAAGTAGCTAAAAGAAGAACATTTTTGCAGTTTTGATAAAGATTATTTTTGCACGCACCGTACCGAGGTGAAGACAACCACCCAAAGTAACCCAAAACAGAGACAACCAAGAATAAGAGGAAGAAAACACAGTGAATCTGCACCTGACCCGCAACCAAAACCTAGACTACACCGCACGGAGGTGAAGACAACCACCCAAAGCAAGCCAAAACATAGACGACCAAGAACAAGAGGAAGAAAATACAGTGAAGCTGCACCTGACCCGCAACCAAAACCTAGACTATACCGTACGGAGGTGACGACAACCACCCAGAGCAGCCAAAAACAGGGACGACCAAGAACAGGAGGAAGAAAACACAATGAGGCTGCACCTGACCCGCATCCAAAACCTAGACTATGAAGAAATGATGCCATCGTGATTACCCCTGCGTGTCCTCGCATGGTTTCTTTCAGGGAGTGTATTCACAGTTGTCTTTTGTTATAGCTTTTGGCCAGTATCTGTGTGAGGACATATTGTGTGTATTTTGTGCATAGTCGAGTAGCTGGTTTGTTTGATCCTAGAACAAGTGGTGTGTATGAAACCGTCCTCGCTATTAACATGGAACATTTGACAGACAAGTACGCAATCAATCGGATTATTGTCTTTGCAGGTGTAAATAACTACTCCCTCCTTTTCGGTTTATAGGGTTTATCTCAACTTTTCTGTTTTTTCAATTTAAAGGGCTCATCTCCATCTCATTTTTAGTTTCCGAGGCGCATTAAATATTTGCATGCGAGAATTAAAAAGGAACATACCAATGGATGTAATGTTCCTACTCATCTAGTGGCCAAGCATGCATGCACTGCAATTAATCCAAATTAATGCATGAGTTTAATTGGGATAGTTTTGTAAAGTACGAGATACATTCCTCCACTCACAAAATGCCTTGGTTGATGAGATTTCAGATTTGAGCCCTATAAACCGGAAAGGAGGGAGTAAAGGACTAAGGACCACCACCACCAGACCACGTTCACCTTACTTCTTCTTTTTTTGAGAGCCGAGTTCACTTTGCTGAGCAATTACTTTTGATCCTCTGGTGGACCGTATCCTTCATACGGGGCTAATGATTCGACCCTCACAGTTACTCACCGAACGAGCCAAACACTTGTTGGACCTCATAGTTGTTCATGGCCACTTGCCTTCCATGCATCGGAACGTTCATACACGTCTATCTCTACGAGGGAATGAGGGCGTGTCTACGGAAAAACCTATTTGACGCGCGTTGCGTCAAACTGCCGGCGCTTCGCATAGTCAAACGGCCGAGCATTGCGATGTGCCGGCTGATTTACCTGAACCAGTTTTTTGTTTCTTTTACCGGTTTACCTGCTTCTTTTTTTTTCTTTTTCTTTTTTTTGCTTTTTCCTTTTCTCTTTTTCGTTTTTCTTTTCCTTTTTCTTCTTTCCTTTTCTTTTTCCCTTTTTTTTCGTTTTCGTTTTCTGTTTCTTTTTATCTTTTTTATTTTCTTTTTCTTTTCAAGTTTATTTTTCTTTTTCAAAAAATATTCACATGTTATAATAATGTTCAGAAATTTTAAAAAATATTTGTTCCTTTAGAAAATGTTCAAAATTTCAAAAAAGTTTGAGTTTTCAATTTTTTTTCAAAATTCAAACAATGTTCGAAAATTTCAAAAAAAATGTGTTTTTTAAAAATTAACCAGAATGTCAAAAAATGTTCCCATTATCAATTTTTATCTCACAAATTAAAAAAATGTTCGGGAATTTCAGAAACTGTTCATGCTTTTAAAAAATTGTTCAGAATTAAAATAACCAGCATCGAATTTTGTTCGCAAATTAAAAATATTTCATTTTTTGAAAAGATATTCAAGATTTTGAAAAAATGCAATGGACGCGCGCTGCACGGGGTTTCAATTAATGTTCATGCTTTTAAAAAACTTTCAAGTTTACAAAAAACTTTCATAATTTTCAAAAAAAGTTCAGAATTTTAAAAAAAATCAAGTTTACAAATTTCCTTCTAGTTTTGAAAAAATGTTCACAAATTTCCAAAAAAAATAAAATTCCAAATTTTGTTCATGTTTATCAAAAATTATTTTGGATTTTCAAATTTTGTTCACATTTTTTGTAAAATTTATTCGTGTTTTCCAAAATGTGTTCAAAGTAACTCAAAAATCTATACACTACAGTATACGGTACAAAACAAGCGTGCTGCAGTGAATTTTTCGCTTCTGTTAGATCTTAAAATATATGTGCTACAATCAATCCTTAATAACCATCAGCTCTGGTGGCTAGCAGCGCGCGTAGAGAAGTTGGACGTCGCGGGTTCGATTCCTCCACAGCGCTGCTTCTTGGGATTTTCTTGCGCTCGGTGCTTGCCAGTGGGCGGGCCCATATTCGATGGCATGTGCGTCGCGATCACTATTGGACGCAATGAGTGTCCAATAAGAGCTCCCCGCGTCTACACTCGCCCAATGCGAGGCGGCGCAACGTTATTTGTCGCTTACTGTGAGTAATAGTGGTCGCTTACTGTGAGTAATAGTGGGCGCTCACCTACAGAGTCCCGACGTGGGCCAGCCCAGTAACACACGGCTCTATCGTGCGGGTGAGGCGGCTTTTTTTTGTGTTTTTTGGGGATCTGGTTTTTCGTGCAGAAGGTTAGTTTGTGTCTGGTTTTTGATATTTTTTTCTTTTTCAGCCTTTTCTTATTTTTGATTTTTTTTATGGAATTAATACATGTATATTTTTTTGCTTCTTTTTTCTTTTTCACCTTTTTCTTCTTTTTTGAATTTTATTTAATTTTCTATGGAATTAATACATATATATTTTTTAAGAGATACATGAACACTTTTTTTTGGAACACATGAACATTTAAAAAAGTGTGAACATGCCTTTGAAGATATTGTAACACCCCGGCCTCTCCCCTAGACCGGCAGTCGTTACACCCCAGCCCCAAAGACCAACACTGGTCTTTATTGCGCACTTTGTCTTCACTCGTGCGCATCCGCGAACAACTTCCTGGCCGGTCAACCATTCTCAAATTACCCCAGGCCCAGCACGCTTAACCTGGATGAACATTTTTTAAACACATGAAAATACGTTTTTTTTTTAAATACATGAACATTTTTTTGACACACCTAAAAATGTTAAACCAAGCTCATAATTTTTTTCAAGCATATAAAAATGTTCGTGTATTTTTTTAAAAATGTTCTGAATGTGAAGAAAGTGTTCACGTTTTACAAAGAAAATGTTGAGGCGTATGAAAATCAATGTCCATGTATTTAAGAAAACAGTTTTTACAATAAAAAATGTTCGTATGGCTCGGAAAAGACATTCATGTTTTTGAAAAAGAATATTCACATAATTCTTTAAAAAGAGTTCATGTATCTCTGAAAATATTAGTGTATTTTGCCCAAACAATATAGAAAAAAACGAAAACAAAAAATTGGTGAAGAAAGAACACAAAAATGAAAGTTAACAAAAAAGAGAGAAATGAATCTCGTTGGTTGGGCCGGCCCATGTGGGGCACACAGGTTCGATGAATGCTTAGCGCTCGCTAGAAGCGATGTATAGGGACGCCCGTTAATCCACGCAACGATGGACGATGTCGAGAGGACACGACGGTTAGCGGGAAGAGACGAACCCTGACGCTTGTAGGCTATAAAAGTGGAGACCTGCGTGTCCAGTAGAAATCCTCCACTCTCGCATTCTTTCATTCAACGTACCATTCTATTCTTAGTGTACGCAATTCTCACGCCCTATCGTAATCCAATTTCCACTAAGTCCTATTGGTGAATAGGAAGCAATCTCCACATCTTTATTATATTGTTCGATTTGGGACAAGAGTTCCATTTTTCGATAGCTGGCGCCGATCATAGGGAGTCGCCATCTGCATCTTCACCAACATGACTCCAGCGATGCAACCGGTGCCTCTAAATTGCCGACTACGAGGACCTAATGGATGAGGATTTCGTCATCATCCGTAGCGAGTACGATGGTTCACCCAAGGGCAAGTGCCGAGGGGGCGCCACTATCGCCCGCTAAGACCGCATCCTCTGGCTCCATGTCGGTTGTGCTTCTGCTCACAAATGTTTCCGTGGACGAGTATTCTCCCGAGCCTATCTCCTTTGGAGCCCAAATTTGGAGAGCCCCTTTGATGATTTTGTTGATAGCCTCCATGGTGAGGTTCTAAGATGAGCACAGTACACCCGTCCACCTCCTCCAAGGACGACGGTATGTTATCCCCTTCCGCCTGCTCTAGTGTTTGCCAGGTTGCCACCCTTGGTGATGATCAACGCAATACCAATAGTGATCCTAAGACATTGGAATATCATCGGCAACTGGAGGAGCATCAATGCCTCCAATGCGAGTAATCACTAGTAGAGAAACTCCTTATTAGCCGCGTGCGCTATTGCCTACTAGCCACGTTCAGCTAGCATGCCGCTAGTATGACACCGCTGGTAATAGATTATTAGCGGACGCTGCTAGTAAGAGCATCTCCAGCCGCGCCCCCAACAAGCCCCCCCAAGGCCCTTTTTTAGCGTCGGCGCTGAAAAAACGGCCCAGTCGCGCCCCTAGGAGCCCAATTTTCGCCGATTAGACCCGAAACTGGCGCCGAGGGAATCGTTTTTGGCGTGAAAACACGGTGGGCACGCCGAGTCAGCGACCCCGGCGCAACGTCGTCCTCATCGCCTCGGTTCCCATGGGGAATCAATGCCAAGGCTGCCGCGCTGCCGCGCCAGTCAGCCTCCATTGATGCCTCATGGGAGGCGCAGTGAAGGCACGACGACGCGCGTCCCGCCCGAGCCCGCCACGCGTACACACGTCGGCTGCCCTCCCACCGCCCAAGCCCGGCTACAAAAGCCGCCCCTCCCTCGCCGGGGAGCACACACTACATTCACCACAGCTCCTCCTCTCGCCGCCGACGCCCCTCTCGACCGAGCTCACCTCTCCTCTCCCTTTCTCCCTGCCGACAAGCATGGCCGAGCGCTACCCAGGTGACGGCGCGGCAGCGAATGGCTTCGGCCGACGTCACCTACACGAGGACGAGGCACAGCTCCTCTACGAGGCCGACTACCCGGCACCACCGGACATGCGGGTGCCGGGCACGTGGAAGCTGAGCGCCGGCGGAGTCCCGGTGCCACCAGCACCAAACGGCGCTGCCCGGCGTGCCGAGATCGCGCGCATCCGGTCCTCGCTGACGGAGGAGGTGCGTAACCAGCCGAGGTACGCCCCCGACAGCAACACGTTGTGGACTATGTTCTTCGAACTCCGCCACGCCGACCAGCTCACCTCCTCGAACGGCGTCGAGCCCCGCGGCCGCCACAACTCCGAGGGGCGGCGCCGTTGGTGGGGTGTCCGCGGCCTTATCCTCGAAGCCGTCCTCGAGCAAATCGAGGCCGGCAACACGCCGCGCCTGGAGTACCCGGCGCCCCTAGCTTCTCGCGCCGTCGCGGCAGCTCCTGGACGCCGCGGCGGATGGAGACGACTCTGGCTCCCTCTCCTCCAGTTCGCCGGTGCTCCGCCCCATCAAGCCGAAGCCACAGGAGACGCCGCTCGGGCACCGTACCCGCGGCGGCACCCTCGTCATCCACGAGGGCGGCCACCCCTCTCCTTCTTCTTCCCGGCTCGTCAGGCCCAAGACCGAGCCGGGGTTGCTCCCCGTTAAGAAGGAGCACGCGGACATGGCCGCCGCCGACGAGACCGCCCTCAAATTGGTGAGGGCGGAGTACGTCCACGAGCAGCTAGAGCGCCAGCGCCGCGCCTTCGAGGAGATCGCCGCTCGTCGCCGCGGACGCGAGGAAGGTGGCGTTGTCGTCCTCGACAGCGACGACGAGGACGCGCCCGGGCCGTCCAACCCCCCACGCATCGGCGACGCTGGGCAGCGGTGTAGCAGGGACGGCGGCGGCACGCAGGACAGCGGGGACGGCAGCAGCAACGACGACGACGACGGTGGTGACTACACCCGGTTCTACAGGCTCCTCGGCATGTAGAAGGCGGGCTGCGGCGGACGGCGACAACGCCGTAGTAGTGCTAGGCGTAGTTGTTGTTTTTAGTTTATGTTTTTAAGTTTTTGTACAAATAACAATGAAATCGCCTAGTCTCGACGAATTTGTGGCGTGTTTGACCGAATTTTGGCGGATTTCCTGTTTCCAAAAATGGCGTGTGTGTGTGTGGGGGGGGGGGGGGGGGGGGGGCCTTGGGGCCACGCCGAAATTATCGCCGGTGCGCCCCGAGGCGGCGCTATTTCAAGCCCGTGGGGGGCCGAACGGCTGGAGATGCTCTAAGTGGTTACTAGCAGCGTGTGGTGCGGGGACACTACTAGTAAGTTACACTAGCAGCGTGCTCTAATTTGTGCACGCGGGTAGTACTTTAAACCCTGCCACGAGCCCAAAACTTCCTGCGTGCTGCTAGTCGCTCTCATATCAGCAACATTCCAAACTCTACTAATATATATTTTAGGATTAAAAAATTATACCATTATACGTATAGAATACAGTCCATTTAATACATACGTGATGGTGATTCCATAAGACAGTCTGTGCACACATAATACAGTTTATACAATCCAAATGCACACACATGCAACTTACATACATAGGGAAGAAAGAGGGGATGAAGGGGGCTGGATGTTGTGGTGGACCTACTCCCGCCTTCTAAGCCGTGGATGAGGATGGGTGAGGAGAAGGAGTCGCCGTGGAAGAGATCGGTCGAAGCTCGAGGACGCCGCTGTAAAAAATCTAAGAAATAATTTTAGCATAATTCAGTGTAAAATTTCGTGAAGAAGAGGGCGTGGAGCGTCTCCTCGCTAGATCTCGTGAAGAAGAGGCCGGTGAGCTCGGAGTAGAGGACGACGCCGTTGGCCTTCCTGCAGTTAGAACGGCGTAGAGGATGACGCTGTCCTGTGTGAGGAGAGGTTGATGTACTCGACGACGATGGCCCTTCCCGTCGTGACGTCGGTGTAGCAGACGACGATGGCCTTCCCGTCGGTGAGCTTGGTGTAGTGGACGGCAGTGGCGGTCCATGCGGTGAGCTCAGGCTTATATTCCGTGGTTAGCTCGGCATCGAGGAGAGTGTTTGAGAAGCTTGCGGTGGTGAGCAGAAGAGAAAGGATAAGAGAGCGGCGGCGGCGGCTGGGTTTGCACGAGGCAGCTAGGGTAAGGGTTCGAGTGTGAGTGTTGGAATCGGATATATAGTAGGATCTGTAACGGGCTTTTGGGCTGGTTGTGTTCGACCGGCTTCACTAGTACTTACATAGTAATACTACGAAATACTAGTATACATAGTACTAGATTAGATGCATAGTTAGTACGTTGCCAAGAAGAAAAAAAGATGCATACAATTCAATTGTCTTAGTTTAGACGGTGCCTCCCTATAAGAGTTGTGTCCAACACGACCGACCACAAATTCTAGTTGGTTCGTGAAGTTGGTTTACACAGGGCAACCGCCATTAGAACCTCACCGTGCAGTTCGTGAAGTTGGTTTATACAGCGTGCTCTAAACCCTAAACCTACCATTATATTATAATAACAGATAAAATGTAAATAAATAGTCAAATGAAAGAACAAATAATTATAGCATATTTCAGTGTAAAATTTTGTCCAAAAGACTCGTATTTATATTGGTGTCGGTGTAGTGGTAAAAAATGATTTAGCTTCAGCTCTGACAGTTTTCAGTTCTAAACCGACAATAACATTAATTGTGTGTATTGAATCACCCGGAGTAAGTGGTCGAGATGTGCGGGAATAATATGTTTTAAATACATGTATATTTTATTCAAATACATGAACTTAAAAAATAAAAAAATTGCTATTTTTAGGGATTTAATGAATTTCTAACTATTATTGCTTTTTTATTTTAATAAATTTAAATATGTCAACAAAAATAAAACTTAATCTATTGGATAAATCAATTTATTTTACAAATTAAGAAAAAGTATCACTTAATTTGGAGTTACAAATAAAAAATTATTGATATTTAATGTTATGCAGAGATTACTAACAGTGTGTGCATAAGTGTGCACACTGCTAGTAACCTAGTAACATGGCCACTAGCAGCGTGTGCATATGTGTGCACGCTGCTAGTAAGTTGTATTGTTTAGTTTTTTTGGATAAAGCTAAAAGAAGTCAGAATAATATGAAATTTGGCATTGTACCATGATAATTGTACCATGATATGAACTAAAGAATTTGGGTTTAAAAATTTAAAAAGTGTCACCAAAGTTTGATTATACATTGCTTTGCAAGGGGAGCATCTCCGAGGAATTTGGAGTGTAATTAATTAATTAAATATAGCAAACAAACATGAAAAAAATGCAAAAAAATTGCATAGAAGATGTAATGGTGTATGTTGAGTGTAAAAAAAGTTTCAAGGCCAACCGATGAAGGAAACCATCACTTCTTAAAATTCGACTCATTCCTTCTCGAAACCATAGTTCTTCCTTGAAGATGCTTCAGTTTCTAAGCAGTGTATGTCACAGCTTTGGTGAAACCTTCTCAATTTTTTACCACAATCTTTACATGTCATATCATCACACCATGCCAAGTTTCATATTTTTCAGGCTTCATTTGCATTTTTTAGATATTGATAGTTAAATGATTCAGAGATTACTAGCAGGATGTGTATATGCGTGCACGCTGCTAGTAATAGTTACTAGCAGACGGCATATGCGTGCACGCTGCTAGTAACTTGGTTACTAGCAGAGTGTGCATATGTGTGCATGCTGCTAGTAACATGCCTACTAGCAGAGTGTGCATATGTGTGCATGCAGCTAGTATGTTGTATAATTGTTGTTATTTTTTAAGCGGAATGGTCCAGTTACTAGCAGCGTGTGCATATGTGTGCACGCTATCAGTAATATTATCATTAGCAGCGTGTGCATATATGCACACACTGCTAGTAAGTTGTACAGTTTTTTTATTTTTAAAGTATAGTAAACTAATTCAAAGAAAATCTAATTTTTTGTATGAACAATGTAATGGTGTATATTAACTATAGAAAAAGTTTCAAGGCGAACCGACAAAGATGACCATCATTTCGCCTTAAACCTAACTCGTTCCCTCTCGAAACCACGAATATTCTTACTTCGAGATGGTGAGGTTTCTAAGTAGTTTACGTGACAATTTTTGTGTAATCTTCTTAATTTTTTACCACAGCCTCTAGTTGTCATATCTTGACACCAAGCCATGTTTCATATTTTTTAGACTTCATTTGCATTTAAAAAAATTAAAAAACCAATAAGTATCAATTTGGTGGCCAGGTCTTGGCAACATGATATTTGGAATAGGTTTTATTTCCCTGGATAAGGCCTAAATATAGACTTAATAACATAAAATATATTTTGCAATTCATTTGTGTCCATTATTTCGTGTAATTGTAGTTCAAATTTGAATTATATTGGTAAAATACCTTAAAAGCTACACTTAATGACCTATGTAGCAAATGAAGTTGAAACAATGTCAAATTTTAACAAGGAAGATGTAATAATGTATGCTAAGTGTAGGAAAAGTTTCAAGGCAAACTAATGAAGAAGAAAATTAGTCTAATATTTAATTACTTGCATATTATTCATATTTATTTTTTATAAAATCTAAATATGGTTAAAAAAATTAAAACTTATTTTATTACATACATCTATTTATTTTCAAACTTTAGAAAAAAGAATGACTTAATTTGGACTTATAAATGAAAAGTTATTGATATTTAAATGATGTTATTCTTAATAAAATCTAAATATGGTAAAAAGTTAAAACTTATTCTATTACATACATCTATTTATTTTTGAAATTTAGAAAAAAGAATCACTTAATTTGGACATATAAATGAAATTTTAATGATATTTAAATGATGCAGAGATCACTAGCAGCGTGTGCAGTTGCGTGCACGCTGCTAGTAACATGGTCACTAGCAGAGTGTGCATACTTGTGCATGCTGCTAATAACATGGCTAGTAGCAGAGTGTGCATCTGCTAGCAAGTTGTACATTTTTTTTATTTGTTAAGTGGAATGGTCTGGTTACTAGCAGCGTGGGCATATATGCGCACGCTGCTAATATCATTGTTACTAGCAGCGTGTGCATTTATGCACACACTGACAGTAACTTGTATGGTTTTTTTATTTTTTGAGCAAAATGTTCTTTTGAGCAAAATGTTCTGATCACTAACAATGTGTGCATGTGTGTGGACGCTGCTAGTAACATGGTTACTAGCAGCATGTGCCAGGCCTGTTTCTGGGTCTGGCTTACTACTGGCATACCTGTTAGCCCGCTCGCTGCTAGTAAGTTGTTATTAGCAGCATGCTATTTTCTAGTGCACGCTACTGGTATATTGACCAGTTACAAGCGGCGTTGTTCCAGTCATGGATGCTGCTAGTACCAAAATCCTATAAGGGGTTTCTACACCCGTGAATGGAAGGAACATGCCTGTAAAACCCTAGGTTTTAGAACTAGTAAATAATAGCATGGGGTCAAAGTGGACTCAACTAGGGTTTTGGGTACAGGGCAAAAAATTCGGATACCGCCCGGTATCCACGTTTCTCGGTACCCCACGAGAAATCAACTTTCCAAGCAAAAAATTCTGAATTTGAATGTTCATTCAAAAAAATCACCCGAAATTTGCTCAAAATTTCACAGTATCCGTGGTATCCAAGTTTCTCGCTACACCACGAGAAAAAAGTCACACTCGGAAGCCAAAACCTTGGACTCAACTCGCATTGCTGAGTTGGTTGTTTGTATCATGTCGTGTTGCTGGCTTGTAACACCCCATGTCATTAGCCACAGTAATCACTTTTGATAATGACAAGTCAGCTAGATTAACAGTGCATAATCATCATTTGCATCATATTGCATTTCAACTCCTAACTCAAAATTCAAATTAAATTAAAGTGGAAAATAAAAGTTGTTCAAATCAGAAACTAAATTGTTCATTAAATAGCAAGTAAATCAGAGACAATTCTAAAATTGAAACGAACATTATTGGAATTGGGTAAGTGACTTAAACATCCTCAAACACTAACTAAAGACAATATTTAATAACATTTTATTTAATCTAAATTAAATATGAAATTATGTTTTGCCCAAACTAGTTTTTATAGATAGGGTATAATGCACTGCTAATTATGAGCTAGGTCACAAATTTTGTAAAAGTCCTTTTGTGGCCTAACTATTTGCAAAAAGAAAATAAGAAAAAGAAAAAAAATAAAAAGAAAACAAAACCGCCCCCCCCCTCTGGGCCAACCGGCCCAGCCAGCGGCCTGCCAGGCCGGCCCATTTCCCCCCTGGCCTATATGGCCTACCCCAGCCTCCCCCGAAACCCTAACCCCTCACTCACCCCCTCGCTCTCCCCTCCTCCCCTCCCCGATCCAGATCGGATTGGGGCACGCCTCGACGCCGCCCGACGCCGCCATGCACTGCCGCCTCCCGTCTCCGTCGTCGACCTCGTCCCCGTCCTCCTCCCCGAGACCCGCTGCCCTTGACCCTACGCCCGCGGTGAGGCTCCGGCCGATCCTTCTCTTCCCCTGTCTTCGTACGCACCCCCGCGGCGCTCCGCCTCGCGCTCACCGCGGCCCCAGCATGCCTGCTCGCCGCGAACTGCCGCCCGCACTCGCGCCGAACGATTCCCACCGCGGCCACTCTGCTCCCCTCGCTCGTCTGCGCTCGGCTGCCCGCGTCGATGCGCCCTGCTCCCATTCTGCTGCTCTGCTCCGCCGCACAGCCAGCCCCGCCTCGCTCCCGTCGGCCGCCTCCGCGCCTGCACCGCGTACTGGCTCGCCCAGCCGCGCGCCCGAGCCCCTCCTGGCGAGCCCCGTCGCGGCTCCTGCTGCTGCTGCTGCACCAGCACCTCCCGCTCCTTGCGCCGTTGCCCGCGCCACCGCGCCGGACGCCCCCGCGCTGCCCCGTGCCCGCACCTCGCCTAGACCGTGCGCGCGCACCTGCCGCTGCTCCGTGCCCTCCCTCGCTGCACGCTCCGCCCGGCGCCTGCCCGTGCATCGCCTCGCCTTCGCCCGCTCCGCCCGCACGCCTCCACCTCCAGCCGAAGCCTTGGCCACCCCTCCACCGCGCTCCGGCAACCGCGTCGCTGGCCGCGCCCGCGGACAGCGCCCGCGCTCGCCCCTGGCCGCGCCCGCGTGCCCGCTAATGGCCTATGGGCCACTGACAGTTGGGCCCCGCCCCATGTGTCTATGACACAGGGGCCCCACTGCCCAGAACGTTTAATAAAAATAAAAATATAAATAAAAAAGAAAATAAAAATGAAGTTAATAAAATCAATAATTAGTAATTAATTAATTAGTTAATTAATTAAGTCAATTAACTCTGTTTAAATTAATCAAATTAATTAGTTAGTTTAACTAAACTGTAATTAGATTAGTTAAACCCTAATTAACCTAATCAGTCAATGACAGGTGGGACCCACGAGTCAGTTTGACCAAGTCAACGCCCTGTTGACTGCTGACATCATGATGAGATCAGCATACACTGTTCTGGATAATGTTGGATTAAATGATTAAATAAAATTCTAGAAAATGAATACAACTTTAGAAAATCGTAGAAAATAATCCGTAACTCCGATGAAAATAATTTATATATGAAAGTTGCTCAGAATTTTGATACGAATCTGAATACGCCCTCCGTTCATCTGTCAGATGCACCTAACTACCTGAACATGGAACTTTTAGACCGGTTTCAATAAATGAATAGTGCTCAACTTTAATTAAATAAATCCGAGTAAATTCATAAATTAACTGAATCATTTAGTTAGGCAGTAGAACACCTCTGCATATAATTTAGGAATGTCATACATATTTTTTGCATTTTTGTCGTGGATTTATTGTTTCTCTCCCCCTCCTTCTCTCTCGATAGACGCCGAGACCGACGACGTTGCAGCTGGGTACGACTACGCTACAGACGAGCAGCCTATTGACGACCCCTCTTTCTTGCCAGAGCAACCAGGCAAGCCCCCCCCCTTGAGCATCCAGATATCGCACATTCCATTTCTCCTGCTTGCATTAGATTTTGCTACTGTTACTGTTTGTTCCTATTATGATGCATAGCTTGCTTTTATAACCTGTTTATTGTCACCTTACCTGCCTATGTTAAACTGCTTAGTATATGTTGGCAGTGAGCCATCAGTGACCCCCACCACCTTACCCTTGTTGCCCCTGCTTGATCATCGACGACTCGATCAATGTGATCGTCGACCAGAGACCGATACATCACTTCACCCCCCTTAGTTGTACGACTCTGCATAGTAACTATCGAGTGCCGAGGGTGATACCTCGTAACGCACTCCTGATGAATACTCTGTAGTGTAGCTGTTCGGTCGTGGTCATCGAGGGTGATTCCTCCTTCTCCACTTCCGATACGACTCTGTCATGCAACCCCTCAGTGTGAACCTCGAGGGTGATGCCTCATACGTTCACCCTAATGTTTTCATCGAGTGGAATCCACCGAGGATGATTCCTCGGGGTTTCCCCCTTGATGTTATGACCACACGGTTACTTTGACCTTTGTTACAGGCGGGTCAACCCTGATGGGTACCCGCAGGGGATCTGTGATGTCGGGTGTGCCGGAAGGGCACTCGAGTGTGGTATTGTGGCGGAGCTTCAGAAACTCTGATTGTCTCCGCATGTTACTATGTGAGAATATCGGATTTGGGTGTTTGATCTGAGTGGGTCGTCGTGCCCTTTACGCACTACCACCACGCGGGATAATGGTTATGGGGCCCGCAGCGATGTACGTTTCTCCCGAAAGCTCTTCAGACGTCACGTTTCACCGTGCGGGTTGATCGCCGGGATTGGGCTGGATACTTCACTGACGAGTTCAGTGTCGCGCCTGCACCCTGGCCAGTCTCGCAACGCGCAGGGTGCCAAGGGCGATGGCCCAAGACCTCTGGGTGCATAGGTTAGTCCAGCGTGCTGACCTCTCTGCTGAGTCTAGGTAGGGCGCTGCTTCGTGTTGATCTCCCGAGGCCGAGCATTACCCAGCAAGTGTGTCCGGCCAGAGGTGATCGAGCGTGTTGGGTAACAGTAGTGCACCCCTGCAGGGAAGAAATATCTATCGATAGCCGGTCCTACGGTAAAGGACGCTCAGTTTGGTATCCCGATCTATTACTTGAACTGGTTACTTGCTTAATTAATTGAAGCTTCGTGATCGCTTTCTCGCAGGCAGTCGAGGAAGGATCTCTAGGCTTTGCTTCAACATGTTTGCTTAATAAAATGCTATTCTACTCTCTTCTATTGCTGCAAGATGGTGGCTCGTGAAGTTGTTTGAAGATGCTAGTCTTCGATAGGACTAGGCCTTCTCTCTATTCTAGCATTTCTGCAGCCCAATCCACATATACAGCCTTTCCCCTTTGATAATGTTGCATATGTAGTGTAGATCCTTGCTTGCTGAGTACTTCGGATGAGTACTCACGGTTGCTTTGTACTTCTTTTTCCCAATATCCCACTTTGATGATACATCAGACGATGGAGCCCCGGAGCCAGATGCCACCACAGGAGCTTACTACCAGGAGGGTCCATACGGTACTTACTACTGGATCAGGCCAGCCGACCAGGAGTAGGATCGGAGGCTCCTAGGCAGGAGGCCTACGCCTTTCGATCTAGAGTCATTGTTTGTGTTAGCCTTCTTAAGGCAAAACCTTGTCTAACTATGTCTGTACCTAGATATTATTTGTATGACTGACTTATGTATTCAGATCCTCGTGATCCCTGGTCTGTAATATTGTGGATCTCTGTTTATTTGTGTTGTGATATCTTCCCGTGAGTCCCTGTGCTTGATCGTGCATGTTTGCGTGTATGATTAGTGCACGATTGAGTCGGGGGCGCCACAAGTTGGTATCCGAGCCGACTGCCTGTAGGAAGCCTCCTTCCAATTCCTTGGCCGAAGTTGAGTCTAGACATCAAAAAACTAATTTACTAACTTGGCTGTGTGGCTTACGGGCCCACGTCGCCAACTGGGTGGTATTAGGATCTTTTATTCCTTGTCTATACTTTGGGACTCTGATCTCTCTTCTATTCGGGTTAAATAAATTTTGCTAACACCGACAATTAGGATCTCGTAAATCCCGTCTACCCGGAGAGCTGGATATCTGTGCGATTTCCCTGCCATTGATCTGATTAGTCTGATAATCATTTTCCTTTCCATTGTTTTCTTTAACCTTTCTCTCCGAGTTGTATTAAACTTCTCATTGTCATTTGACAATCCTGAATTTCCTCTGTTTCAGATGGATCGTTTGTTTCCACCACGTCCTACGACACAGCTTGTGCTTCGCACTTGGGCTCGTGATGCCCCTGGGTTTCCAGCTGTTCTGATCGCCCTCCTGAGCAGACTAGGCTACCGCTGGTACCCCGAGTACATGGTCTATGAGGATTACCGTGAGTTCAACCAGGAGCAGTACCATGCTGATGTTCATATCTATGATCAACAAGATGACTCAGACACCGAGCTGCACCTTTTCCACTGTATCGGCGTGACGATCGAGATGGCAGTCCATTATGCCGCCTACTCTGCTGTCGCACGTCTCCGAGGAGAGTTCAGCGATATCTTGGATGACTCTGAGTTCCGATACATCCCGTATGCCCCTACTGGAGATGCTACTGGATACTATACAGCTATCTGTGCCCCGTACGAGCCTTGCTGCTACGACCCGTGTGTTCTGATTCAGTGCACTCAGGCTCTGGATCACACTGTTCGGGCTCTTGCCGTCGAGTTGGTTGCCACTCGAGCATGTCTCTACGATGCTAGGACGCAGTTGCTACCCGCTGTTCATGTAGGGATACATCCGGAGCACATCCTTTACCCGCGCAGGACTCAGATGTATGCTGGTATTGATTGGCCTGCTGTTGGAGGTCGCACACCTGCACGTGGACCTCTTCTTACAGCTCGAGACCGGGTTCTGCATATGAGTGCACATGGAGCGCAGGATCCTACCGCGATGAACATTCATCATCTGCACTCGCAGTTACCCCGTTTCAGTGGTTTTCCCCGACGTTGATGTAGCCTTTGCTATGTCTCGTTGTGTACTTCCTTACCGCGTGCCTGCGCGCCGCCTAGTATGTCTAGCCTTTAAATTTGCGCCGTTATGCTGTCCGCATGTACCCGACTCTGTGTATGGATCTGTATGTCTTAATTGACTACTGTTATGTATCTGTTATACTGCTTAATTGTTGTCGAGTTACATCCTGCTTGTCGCTAAACACTCGCAATTGCTTTTACTAAACTACACCCTATTGATACTTAGCAGGATGGTTAGACCAGGTGGTCGTGGTCGTGGTCGTGCCCCTGAACGCCCACCACCGCCAGACTATATATATGGCAGCTATGATGCAACAATTCGAGCTCAACCGCCAGTTCATGATTGGGATTATGGCTCAGTTTCCGCATCAGAACAACCAGAACCAGAACCCTCCTTCAATAACTTTGACAGTATTTATGCGACTCAACCCCACTCAGTTCCGCAACTCTGACAAGCCACTGGATGCTGATGACTGGCTCCGCGACATCACTCACGAGATGGACTCTGCTAATGTCGCCCTTGCCAACTTCGTCACCTTCGCAGCCTTTTTCCTAAAGGGTCCCGCTGCTCAATGGTGGGACACCCACAAGCATACACTGCCTGTTGGAACACTCGTTACCTGGTATGAGTTCCAGGCTGCTTTCTGTGCCTGTTATATTCCCCAGGGAATTATGGACCGGATGAAGACCCAGTTCCGCAACCTCACTCAGGGCAACAAGACCGTCGAAGCTTATCAGTGGGAATTTCTTGACCTCTCCCGCTATGCTGAAGAAGACATCGCCACGGATGCTCGTAGACAAGAGAAGTTCCGTAATGGACTACACCCAGACCTCAAGCTTGCCCTTGCTGCTCAAGACTTCAATGACTTTTCTACTCTTGTGAACAAGGCTATTCTGGTTGAGACCGCTCAGATGAAACATAAGGACTCGCAGAAGCGCTATCGTGATGCTGGCTCATCTTCGGGCTCAGCACAGAAGAGTCGAGTCTGGATTCCCAACAACGTGTTCCGTCCAAATGCCCCTGCGCCAAAGAACAACTATGTTGCACCACATCTGCCTCCTCCACCACCGAGGTAGCCAAGGGCTCAAGCTATTCAACACAATGCTCCTCTTCGTCCTGAAGATGGTCTCTGCTTCAAGTGCCGCAAACCAGGTCACCATGCTAAAGACTACCGCCAGACTCAGAATCAGTTGGCTTTTCCTCGTACTGGCTGTGGCAACAATCAGGCCCGCAACTATAATACTCGGTCTGCTGCACATGGTCGTGGACACGCTTACAACATTGATATTGAAGAAGTCCAGGATCAACCTGCTACTGTGATGGGTACCCTTCTCGTTAACTCAGTACCTGCTTCTGTTTTATTTGATTCAGGAGCATCACATTCATTCATCTCTGGAAAATTTGCATTCATGCATGGCATTCGGTATGAGAAAATGCATACTCTGTTAGTCGTTAAAACTCCCAGAGGTCATTGTCATGCTGACGTGATAGCACCTGACGTTACCGTCGAAATTAAAGGGTTCAAATTCCTTGCCTCACCCATCGTCTTGAAGTCTTCCACCATAGACCTCATACTCGGAATGGATTGGTTGAAAGCTCACATTGCTCTGATCAATTGAGCCACTAAGGTCGTCCAACTTCTTCACCCCTCCGACGAGATAGTGAATTATACCGCTCGCATTACACGGGATGCTGAAGCTCAGATATATGCTCTGAATGATTTGAACGCCTCACCTCTGGAAGGGATCAAGAACGTTCCTGTCGTTCGACATTTTCCGGACGTTTTTCCAGAAGAACTTCCAGGAATACCCCCGGTTAGAGCTGTCGAGTTCGTCATCGACTTGAAGCCTGGCACTACCCCTATTGCGAAGCGTCCTTATAAGATGCCTCTGCACCACCTTCTCGAGCTTAAGGAAGAAATCGACAAGTCACTTAAGAAAGGTCTCATCCGCCCCAGTTCCTCTGCTTGGGGAGCACCTTCACTCTTCGTTATGAAGAAGGATGGAACTAACCGATTGGTTCAGGATTATTGGCCCATTAACCAAGCCACAATCCAGAATAAATACCCACTGCCCCGGATAAAATGATCTTTATGATCAGCTTTCTGGATCCTCTGTTTTCTCGAAACTCGACTTGAGGTTGGGTTATCATCAGATCCGTGTTCGCGAAGAGGATATTCCGAAGACTGCGTTTGTTACTCGATATGGCTCTTATGAGTACACCGTTATGTCATTTGGCTTAACAAATGCTCCAGGAACCTTCTCCCGGTTGATGAACTATATCTTCATGGATTACCTTGACAAATTCGTCGTGGTTTATTTAGATGATATCCTTATATATTCCAAGAATGAAGAAGAACATGCTGAACATCTTCGGCTTGTATTGGAGAAGCTACGAGATCATCAGTTGTATGCTAAATTCTCCAAGTGTGAGTTCTGGTTATCTGAATTGACCTATCTTGGTCCTGTGATTTCCAAGAATGGCATTGCTGTTAACCCCGAGCGAGTTCAGGCTATTCTTGATTGGACTCCCTCGAAGAATGTCAAGCAAGTCAGAAGTTTTCTCGGACTCGCTAGTTATTGCCGTCGATTCGTTGAGAACTTTTCGAAGATTGCAAAGCCATTGACGAATCTGCTCCACAAAGGTGTTAAATTTGAGTGGACAGAAAAATGTCAAGAAAGCTTTCAGACACTAAAAGATAAGTTGACGTCTGCCCCAGTGCTAGCACCCCCAGATTCCCAAAAGGATTTCGTGATATACTATGATGCATCTCGTCAAGGATTAGGCTGTGTCCTAATGCAGGAGCGTAAGGTGATTGCTTATGCCTCTCGACAATTGCGTCCTCACGAAGAAAATTATCTAGTGCATGATCTTGAACTTTCTGTGGTTATTTATGCCCTGAAGCTATGGCGACATTACCTTCTTGGTAACCGTTGCGAGATATACTCGGATCATCAAAGTTTGAAGTATCTATATACTCAACCAGATCTGAACCTTCGTCAACAAAGATGGCTCGAGACAATTGCCGATTATGATATGAATATCTCATATACCCCTGGCAAGGCAAATGTAATGGCCGATGCTTTGAGTCGCAAGGCTTATTGCAGCAACCATATGGTTCAGGAAACGCAACCTCTTCTCCATGAAGAGCTCCGCAAATTGAACCTCCATATTGTTCCACAGGGTTATCTTAATACCCTGGTTGTTAAACCAGATTTAGAGCACAGCATTAAGACTATGCAACAGTATGACTCTGAAGTTGAAAGGATTAAGCGATACCTCGAAAAGGGAAAGCCGTCGGAATTCCATCTTGATGATGATGGGATCCTATTCTTCCAATGCCGTCTCTTCGTACCTAAGTTCAAGGATGAGAGGGAACACGTTATGAAAGAAGCTCATGACACTCCTCTGTCTATTCATCCTGGTAGCACAAAGATGTACCGCGACATTTGTCAGAGATACTGGTGGCCTAATATGAAGCGAGACATTGCTCGTTATGTTTCTGAGTGTGACGTTTGCCGCCGCATTAAAGCAGAACATCAAAGGCCTGCTGGAACTCTGCAACCCCTTGCAATTCCTGAATGGAAATGGGACAAAGTCCAAATGGATTTCATTACTGGTTTTCCCAGATCTCAGAAGGGTCATGATGCTATTTTTGTCGTCATTGACCGATTCTCAAAGGTTGCTCACTTTCTGCCAGTTAAGGAGACAATCACTGCTAGTCAGTTAGCAGACTTGTATGTTTCCCGAATTGTGTCACTCCACGGTGTTCCGTTGGAGATCAATTCGGATCGTGGCAGCCTCCTCACCTCCAGATTCTGGAATAGTTTGCAAGAAGCTATGGGAACTCATCTGTCCTTCAGTACCGCTTTTCACCCTCAGTCACAGGGTCAAGTCGAACGAGTTAATCAAGTGCTCGAAGATATGCTTCGAGCTTGTGTCATCTCCTTCGGTAAGAAATGGGAGGAATCTCTCCCGTATGCCGAATTCTCTTACAACAATAGCTATCAAGCTAGTCTGAAGATGGCCCCATTTGAAGTTCTATACGGTCGTAAGTGTCGAACCCCTCTGAATTGGTCAGAAACTGGGGAACGCTCACTCGTCGGACCGGACATTGTTCAGCAAGCTGAAGAACAAGTCCGCATTGTCCGTGAACATCTGAAAACTGCTCAGTCTCGTCAGAAGAGTAACTATGACTGAAAGCACAAGGAAATGGTCTATCAACCTGGCGAGCAAGCTTACCTTCACGTCACCCCGTTGAAAGGCACTCATCGGTTCAGAATCAAAGGCAAGTTAGCTCCTCGCTACATTGGCCCGTTCCGTATTCTTGCCCGTCGAGGAGAAGTGGCATATCAGTTACAATTGCCGCCAAATATTTCTCAAGTGCATGATGTCTTTCATGTATCCCAACTCTGTCGCTGCTTCAAGGATCCTATTCGAGCTGTGGATCACGAAATGCTTGAATTGCGGGAAGATCTGTCTTATCCAAAATATCCCATCCGTATTCTTGATCAAGCTGAACGTCGGACTCGTCAAAAGTCAATCAAATTCCTCAAGGTTCAGTGGTCGAATCATTCTGAAGATGAAGCCACTTGGGAACGCGAGGATCGTCTTCGCGAAGAATACCCCGCTTTCTTTCAGTCTTCCTCTTAATTCTCGGGATGAGAATTTTAGATAGATGAGGAGAATTGTAACACCCCATGTCATTAGCCATAGTAATCACTTTTGATAATGACAAGTCAGCTAGATTAACAGTGCATAATCATCATTTGCATCATATTGCATTTCAACTCCTAACTAAAAATTCAAATTAAATTAAAGTGGAAAATAAAAGTTGTTCAAATCAGAAACTAAATTGTTCATTAAATAGCAATTAAATCAAAGACAATTCTAAAATTGAAACCAACATTATTGGAATTGGGTAAGTGACTCAAACATCCTCAAACAGTGACTAAAGACAATATTTAATAACCTTTTATTTTATCTAAATTAAATATGAAATTATGTTTTACCCAAGCTAGTTTTTGTAGATAGGGTATAATGCACTGCTAATTATGAGCTAGGTCATTTATTTTGTAAAAGTCCTTTTGTGGCCTAACTATTTGCAAAAAGAAAATAAGAAAAAGAAATAAAACAAAAAAATAAAAACAAAACAAAACAGCCCCCCCCCCTTGGCCAACCGGCCCAGCCAGCGGCCTGCCAGGCCGGCCCATTTCCCCACTGGCCTATATGGCCTACCCCAGCCTCCCCCGAAACCCTAACCCCTCACTCACCCCCTCGCTCTCCCCTCCTCCCCTCCCCGATCTAGATCGGATCGGGGCATGCCTCGACGCTGCCCGACGCCGCCGTGCACTGCCGCCTCCCCGTCTCCGTCGTCGAACTCGTCCCCGTCCTCCTCCATGAGACCCTCTGCCCTTGACCCTACGCCCGCGGTGAGGCTCCGGCCTCTCCTTCTCTTCCCCTGTCCCCGTACGCACCCCCGCGCCGCTCCGCCTCGTGCTCACCGCGGCCCCAGCACGCCTGCTCGCTGCGAACTGCCGCCCGCGCCCGCGCCGAACGACTCCCACCGCGGCCGTTCTGCTCCCCTCGCCTGTCTGCGCTCGGCTGCCCGCGTCGATGCGCCCTGCTCATGTTCTGCTGCTCTGCTCCGCCGCACAGCCAGCCCCGCCTCGTTCTCATTGGCTGCCTCCGCGCTGCACCGCGTGCTGGCTCGCCCAGCCGCGCGCCCGAGCCCCTCCTGGCGAGCCCCGTCGCCGCTCCTGCTGCTGCTGCTAGCGGCATGCCATCGCCCGGCCCCGCGTGCTCGCAGGCCCCCTGCTGCAACCGCACCTCCCGCTCCTCGCGCCGTTGCCCGCGCCACCGCGCCGGACGCCCCCGCGCTCGCCTGCGTTGCCCCGCGCCCGCACCTCGCCCAGACAGCGCGCGTGCATCGCCTCGCATTCGCCCCGCTCCGCCCGCATGCTTCCACCTCCAGCCGAAGCCGCGGCCACCCCTCCGCCGCGCTCCGGCAACCGCGTCGCTGGCCGCGCCCGCGGCCAGCTCTCGGGCTCGCCCCTGGCCACGCCCGCGCGCCCGCTAATGGCCTATGGGCCACTGACAGTTGGGCCCCGCCCCATGTTTCTATGACACAGGGGCCCCACTGCCCAGAACGTTTAATAAAAATAAAAATATAAATGAAAAAGAAAATAAAAATGAATTAATAAAATCAATAATTAGTAATTAATTAATTAATTAAGTTAATTAACTCTGTTTAAATTAATCAAATTAATTAGTTAGTTTAATTAAACTGTAATTAGATTAGTTAAACCCTAATTAACCTAATCAATCAATGACAGGTGGGACCCACGCGTCAGTTTGACCAAGTCAACGCCCTGTTGACTGCTGACATCATGATGATGTCAGCATACACTGTTCTGGATAATGTTGGATTAAATGATTAAATAAAATTCAAGAAAATGAATAAAACTTTAGAAAATCATATAAAATAATCCGTAACTCTGATGAAAATAATTTATATATGAAAGTTGCTCAGAATTTCGATACAAATCTGAATACGCCGTCCATTCATCTGTCAAATGCCCCTAACTACCTGAACATGGAACTTTTAGACCTGTTTTAATAAATGAATAGTGCTCAACTTTAATTAAATAAATCTGAATAAATTCCTAAATTAACTGAATCATTTAGTTAGGCAGTAGAACACCTCTGCATATCATTTAGGCATGTCATACATATTGTTTGCATTTTTGCCATGGATTTATTGTTTCTCTCCCCCTCCTTCTCTCTCGATAGACGCCGAGACCGACGACGTTGCAGCTGGGTACGACTACGCTACAGACGAGCGGCCCGTTGACGACCCCTCTTTCTTGCCAGAGCAACCAGGCAAGCCCTCCCCCCCCCCCTTGAGCATCCAGATATCACCCATTCCATTTCTCCTGCTTGCATTAGATTTTGCTACTGTTACTGTTTGTTCCTATTCTGATGCATAGCCTGCTTTTGTAACCTGTTTATTATTACCTTACCTGCCTATGTTAAACTGCCTAGTATATGTTGGTAGTGAGCCATCAGTGACCCCCACCACCTTACCCTTGTAGCCCCTGCTTGATCATCGATGACTCGATCAATGTGATCATCGACCAGAGACCGATACATCACTTCACCCCCCCTTAGTTGTACGACTCTGTATAGTAACTATCGAGTGCCGAGGGTGATACCTCGTAACGCACTCCTGATGAATACTCTGCAATGTTGCTGTTCGGTCGTGGTCATCGAGGGTGATTCCTCCTTCTCCACTTCGGATACGACTCTGTGGTGCAACCCCTCAGTGTGAACCTCGAGGGTGGTGCCTCATACATTCACCCTGATGTTTTCATCGAGTGGAATACACCGAGGGTGATTCCTCAGGGTTTCCCCCTTGATGTTATGACCACACGGTTAATTTGACCTTTGTTACAGGCGGGTCGACCCTGATGGGTACCCGCAGGGGATCTGTGATGTCGGGTGTGCCGGATGGGCACTCAAGTGTGATATTGTGGCGGAGCTTCAGAAACTCTGATTGTCTCCGCATGTTACTAAATTAGCATATCGGATTTGGGTGTTTGATCTGAGTGGGTCGTCGTGCCCTTTACACACTACCACCACGCGCGATAATGGTTATGGGGCCCTCTACGATGTACGTTTCTCCCGAAAGCTCTTCAGACGTCACGGTTCATCGTGCGGGCTAATCGCCGGGATTGGGCTGGATACTTCACTGATGAGTTCAGTGTCGTGCCTGCACCCCGGCCAGTCTCGCAACGCTCAGGGTGCCCAGGGCGATGGCCCAAGACCTCTAGGTGCATAGGTTAGTACGGCGTGCTGACCTCTCTGCTGAGCCTTGGTAGGGAGCTGCTTCGTGTTGATGTCCCGAGGCCGGGCATTACCCAGCAAGTGTGTCCGGCCAGAGCTGATCGAGCGTGTTGGGTAACAGTAGTGCACCCCTGCAGGGAAGAAATATCTATCGATAGCCGGTCCTATGGTAAAGGACGCTCAGTTTGGTACCCCGATCTATAACTTGAACTGGTTACTTGCTTAATTAATTGAAGCTTCGGGATCGCTTTCTCTCAGGGAGTCGAGGAAGGATCTCTAGGCTTTGCTTCAACATGTTTGCTTAATAAAATGCTATTCTACTCTCTTCTATTGCTGCAAGATGGTGTCTCGTGAAGATGTTTGAAGATGCTAGTCTTCGATAGGACTAGGCCTTCTCTCTATTCTGACATTTCGGCATCCCAGTCCACATATACAGCCTTTCCCCTTTGATAATGTTGCATATGTAGTGTAGATCCTTGCTTGCTGAGTACTTCGGATGAGTACTCACGGTTGCTTTGTACTTGTTTTTCCCCATATCCCACTTTTATGATACATCAGACGATGGAGCCCCGGAGCCAGATGCCACCACAGGAGCTTACTACCAGGAGGGTCCAGACGGTACTTACTACTGGATCGAGCCAGCTGACCAGGAGTAGAATTGGAGGCTCCCAGGCAGGAGGCCTACGCCTTTCGATCTAGAGTCATTGTTTGTGTTAGCCTTCTTAAGGCAAAACCTTGTCTAACTATGTCTGTACTCAGATATTATTTGTATGACTGACTTATGTATTCGGATCCTCGTGATCCCTGGTCTGTAATATTGTGGATCTCCGTTTATTTGTGTTAGAGTTGTGTTGTGATATCTTCCCGTGAGTCCCTATGCTTGATCGTGCAAGTTTGTGTGTATGATTAGTGCACGATTGAGTCGGGGGTGCCACATGGCTAGTCCTAGTGAGCGATCATTGCGGAAAGTAATTTTGGCAACCAGTTGCCCGTGCACACCATATTCTCTCTCCTCTCTTTTTGTTTTTTTGAGTTTTCAAAAATTGTGAAATAATTCATGGATGCAAGTCATGTTATATAATGTGCATCTACAAAAACTGATAACAAAATATAACATCTAGTGACCTGTACAAAAAAAGACAAATTTATATCATGTGCATGCTATTTAACTATGCACTATTCATTTGAATCTTGTCTTTTTTGTCTTTTTTACAAGTGCACACTACATAGCATTACTAATATCCATGAATTATTCCATATTATTTAGAATTCATAAAAAAAATGAAAAAAAGGGAGAGAATATGGGTTGCAGCGGCAACTAGTTGCACAAAATCCCCTTTCGCGATCATTGTGCATACATTCATACATACACATACATACAGAAGAAAAAAGAAGATACGTTTAAACTTATACACATATTGCATAATTCAAACTAATATTTCATTACAATTCACTACTACAAAAACATTACCCCAGTTGGTTCACCACTGGCGGTCGAACCGTCAGCGGTGAGTCATGGACGATTGGGCTGATGAGTCACCACTGACGGGCCGTTGGCCGACCCGTAGTGGTGAGTGAAGTGGCCACCCTGGTGGGTTGCTACTAACCCGTTAGTGGTGAGATGTCACCGCTGATGGATCGCTATCTCAACCCATCGTTGATGGTTTTCGGCCTATATAATTAAGCCTGCAGTCCTCCTAAAACTTAAACCTCTCCGGCGCCATCTCTCGGCCTCCTCCACGATCCCCTCCCCCCACCCTTGACGCAGCCTTCCGGCCTCCTCACAACGCCTCAGATCCCCGCCGCCTCCTCTTCCTGCCGCAGTGGATCCCCTCCCCGTCTCCGGCCCCTAGCCACGGACTCTTCCCCACACCGCTAGTGATCCCCTCCTCTTCAGTCCACTGCATCAAGTGTTGATGGTTAACAAGACCACTAGTTTCAAGAAAAAGGGCAAGGGAAAGAAAGGTAACTTCAAGAAGAATGGCAAGAAAGTTGCCGCTCCCATGAAAAAGCCCAAAGCTAGACCCAAGCCTGAAACTAAGTGCTTGTACTGCAAAGGGACTGGTCACTGGAAGCGGAACTGCCCCAAGTATTTGGCGGATAAGAAGGATGGCAAAGTGAACAAAGCTATATTTGATACACATGTTATTGATGTGTACCTTACTAATGCTTGTAGTAGCACCTGGGTATTTGATACTGGTTCGGTTGCTCATATTTGTAACTCGAAACAGGAGCTACGGATTAAGTGAAGATTGGCTAAGGACGAGGTGACGATGCGCGTCAGGAATGGTTCCAAGGTCGATGTGATCGCCGTAGGAACGCTACCTCTACATCTACCTTTGGTATTAGTTTTAGACCTGAATAATTGTTATTTGGTGCCAGCGTTGAGCATGAACATTATATCTGGATCTTTTTTAGTGCGAGACGGTTATTCATTTAAATCAGAGAATAATGGTTGTTCTATTTATATGAGTAATATCTTTTATGGTCATGCACCCTTGAAGAATGGTCTATTCTTGTTGAATCTCAATCATGGTGATACACATATTCATAATATTGTTGCCAAAAGATGCAAAGTTGATAATGATAGTGCAACATATTTGTGGCACTGCCGTTTAGGTCATATTGGTGTAAAGCGCATGAAGAAACACCATGCAGATGGGCTTTTGGAATCACTTGATTATGAATCATTTGATACTTGCGAACCATGCCTCATGGGCAAGATGACTAAAACTCCGTTCTCCGGAACAATGGAGCGAGCTGATGACTTATTGGAAATAATACATACCGATGTATGCGGTCCGATGAGTGTTGAAGCACGCGGCGGGTATCGTTATTTTCTAAACTTCACAGATGATTTGAGAAGATATGGGTATATCTACTTAATGAAACACAAGTCTGAAACATTTGAAAAGTTCAAAGAATTTCAGAGTGAGGTGGAGAATCATCGTAACAAGAAAATAAAGTTTCTACGATCTGATCGTGGAGGTGAATATTTGAGTTACGAGTTTGGCCTTCATTTAAAACAATGTGGAATAGTTTCAGAACTCACGCCACCTGGAACACCACAGCGTAATGGTGTTTCCGAACGTCGTAACCGTACTTCATTAGATATGGTGCGATCTATGATGTCTCTTACCGATTTACCACTATCGTTTTGGGGTTATGCATTAGAGACAGCTGCATTCACGTTAAATAGGGCACCATTTAAATCCTTTGAGACGACACCGTATGAACTGTGGTTTGGCAAGAAACCTAAGCTGTCGTTTCTTAAAATTTGGGGTTGCGACACTTATGTCAAAAAGCTTCAGCCTGATAAGCTCGAACCCAAATCGGAGAAGTGCGTCTTCATAGGATACCCTAAGGAAACAATTGGGTACACCTTCTACCACAGATCCGAAGGGAAGATCTTTGTTGCCAAGAATGGAACCTTTCTAGAGAAGGAGTTTCTCTCGAAAGAAGTGAGTGGGAGGAAAGTAGAACTTGATGAGGTAATTGTACCTTCTCTCGAATTGGAAAGTAGCTCATCACAGAAAACCGTTCCCATGATACCTACACCAATTAGAGAAGAAGCTAATGATGATGATCATGAAACTTCAGATCAAGTTACTACAGAACTTCGTAGGTCAACCAGAACACAATCCGCACCAGAGTGGTACGGGAATCCTGTACTGGAAATCATGTTACTAGACCAAGGGGAAACTATGAACTGTTCACGGAAACATTTTTCCGCGACCGTTAAGTCCGAAAATATTGCTGTGGGTCTTAGAATAATTCCAGTACCCACTAAAATGATTTTGGACGCGTTCCGAAACAATTCCGAATTAGTGATTTTCATATGCGAAAAGCAACCAAACCGGTTCCGGCAGCTCTGGAACATTTCCGGTTTTTATCCCAGAAAATTCCCAGAAGTTTCCAGAATAATTCTGGCACCCTGCAAGAATTATCAGGCGTGTCCTGAAACCAATTTGACTTTATGGTATACCCCGAAACAACTTTTCGGTTTTACCAAAACTATTCTGGTGTTCTCTCTCCGGAACTTTTCCGTTGACTCTGAAACTTTTTCGGTCAATCTCTCTCAGACTCCCTGTCTAGTATTCAACAGATAGATGACCCTTAAGCGTGTGACCGTATAGGTTCGGTGAAGTATAGACATGACCGGAACACTTTCCGATCAATGATCAACATCGGAGCCGTGGACACCCATATTGACCCCTATACCCACACGAATGAATATTCGAGTGAACCTCCAGTTGCCAAGTGCTATTCCTATTGCTTCGCAATATGTTACAAATAACCGAGGTGAGACATGTTGGCATCCCCGTGGATCAACAACTTGTCCACTATGCCTGTTACCTCGTTACCGGTATTGTTCTATTTTCTTGTTCCCGTGTTCCGGCATCCCTGTGATCAAATCACATTGTGTCTGGCTAGACGATGATGTATACCGTAACACTGAGAGGGCCCAGAGATATCTCTCCATCATCGCAGGAGCAAATCCCAATCTTGAGCTATCAAGTTACTTGACATACTTTTCCATAAACCTATAAGCCGCCGTAATAGCCACCCATTTACGGATGGCGTTTAACAAACCCCAAAGTTCATGAAGCAAGCATGAAGAAACTCGATACTCTCTGGTGAGGGAGTCCTGGATTAAGGGGTCCTCGGGCGTCCAGGCTACGTAATGTGGGCCGGACTGATGGGCCATGAATATACAAGACAAAAGACTCTCTCCCGTGTCCGGATGGGACTCTCCATGGCGTGGACGGCAAGCTTGGCGTTCGGATATGAAGATTCCTTTCTCTGTAACCGACTTTGTACAACCCTAGTCCCCTCCGGTGTCTATATAAACCGAAGGGTTTAGTCCCTAGAGGCAATCATAATCAGACAGGCTAGACTTCTAGGGTTTTAGCCATTACAATCTCGTGGTAGATCAACTCTTGTAATACTCATATTCATCAAGATCAATCAAGCAGGAAGTAGGGTATTACCTCCATACAGAGGGCCCGAACCTGGGTAAACATCGTGTCCCCCGTCTCCTGTTACCATCAACCTTAGACGCACAGTTCGGGACCCCCTACCCGAGATCCGCCGGTTTTCACACCGACATTGGTGCTTTCATTGAGAGTTCCGCTGTGTCGTCGCTAAAAGACTCGATGGCTCCATCAATCATCCACAACGATGCTGCCTTGAGGGAGATCTTTCTCCCCGGTCAGATCTTCGTATTCGGCGGCTTCATACTGCGGGCCAACTCGCTTGGCCATCTAGAGCAGATCGACAGGTACGCCCCTGGCCAGCAGGTCAGGTTTGGAAGCTTGAACTACGTTGCTGATATCCGCGGAGACTTGATCTTCGACGGATTCGAGCCCATGGCATCCGCTCCCTGCCACCGTGATGAACATGACCTAAATCTGTCATCGGACCATACCCGGGAGATAGCGCCTGTAACTGCTGTGGCCCTAGATCCGGAGCAGATTGCGCCATCCGAGGACGGGAAGCTCAACCCCGCCACGGATGCCGCAGACTCAGCGGCGTGGGAGCCGCACACAGACCCAACTTCGAACAGGATCTGTGTCACCGGAACCTCGGATTCGTCTCCGGCCACAGGTTCCGAACCGCGTGCGTCCGCGCCCATCGAGCTCGATCGGGCGCCGATCGTCGAGTTCAGCTCCGCGGACATCTTCCGGCACTCACCTTTGGGTGATGTGCTAAACTCATTAAAAACCCTCTCCTTAGCGGGGGACTCACAGCCGAATTATATCCGGTTTGAACTAGAGGCTGATGACGGAGAATTTCGCTTCCCACCCACCGCCCACTTCATTGCCACTGTCGAAGACTTAACCGACATGCTCGATTACGACTCCGAAGACATCGACGGTATGGACGACGATGCCGGAGAGGAGCAGGTCCAAAACCCGCCGTTTACTGGGCGCTGGACAGCCACCTCCTCGTATGATGTTTACATGGTGGATACTCCCAAAGAGAATAACGGCGATAACGAGAAAGATCCAGTCGAGGATAAACCTCCTGAGACAGAGCCAAAGCGCCGACGTCAGCGGCACCGCTCTAAATCACGCCGTGGAAAAGACAGCAATACCGGCACGAGAGAAAACAATACTCCGGACGATGCCGAAGACAAAGAAGATCCTGTTGAGCCGACTTCCGAACATGACGATAGGGAAGATGGGCAAGTCAGCCCTGACGAACAGGCCATAAACGAAGACTCGGACGATAGCAACTATCTTCCACTCTCCGAAGATGAGGTGAGCCTCGACGACTAAGACTTTATCGTGCCTGAGGAACCCGTCGAGCAGGAGTGCTTTAAGCGCCGGCTAATAGCCACTGCGAGGAGCCTGGAAAAGGAACATCAACAGCTTCAAGGTGATCAAGATCTACTCAATGACAGATGGACTGATGTCCTGGCAGCCGAGGATTACGGACTCGAGCGCCCCATTAAAAGTTACCCGAAGGGTAAACTGCTACCCCAGTTCGACAACGAGGCACTTGAGCCCATGCCATCAACACGTAATGCGGCTGACCGACCACCACGTGGCCGGGACAAAGCGGCAACCCAAGCCGAACACCTGCCCATACTACCTCGCCATAAAGGCAAAGACACCACAGTTCGGGAATACACATATGACCTGCGGCAAGACCTGGAGAACAGAGCAGGTCAGTCCAGATAGATCTACGGATCACGGGGGCATGCCCTGGCGCGCGACGATGGCTATCAAGCCAGACGTAACAAGCATAACCACGTCCGGGCCGAAAAACGCAGACGGACTACATCCTCACTACGTCGCGGCTTGGCCTGATACAGAGGCACTGCACATCCCCTCTGCTTCACTGATGAAGTAATGAAGCACGAATTCCCAGAAGGGTTTAAACCCGTAAATATCGAATCATATGATGGAACAACAGATCCCACGGTATGGATTGAGGATTTTCTTCTCCATATTCATATGGCCCGCGGCGATGACCTTCACACCATCAAATACCTCCCACTAAAACTCAAGGGGCCAGCTCGGCATTGGTTAAACAGTCTGCCTGAAAACTCTATTGGCAGCTAGGAGGACTTGGAAGACGCCTTCCGGGACAACTTCCAAGGCACATATGTACGACCTCCGGATGCCGATGACTTAAGTCACATAGTTCAACAGCCTGGAGAGTCGGCCAGGAAATTCTGGACTAGGTTCCTAACTAAAAAGAACCAGATCGTCGACTACCCGGATGCCGAAGCCCTAGCGGCCTTTAAGCATAGCATCCGCGATGAATGGCTCGCTCGTCACCTCGGCCAAGAAAAGCGGAAGTCCATGGCAGCCCTCATGGCACTCATGACCCACTTTTGTGCGGGCGAGGATAGTTGGCTAGCCCATAGCAATAACACTGCAAGCGATGCCGGAACCTCTGAAGCCATGAATAGCAATGGCAAGCCCCGACGCAATAGGCACAAGCGCCGAAGCAATGGTGGCACTGCCGATGACACGGCGGTTAATGCCGGTTTCAGCGGATCCAAAACGGCCAGCGGAAGAAGCCATACAAAAGAAACAATCCGGGCTCATCCAGCTGGGACCGCATACTCGATCGTCCATGTCAGATCCACGGCACCCCTGATAAACCAGCCAATCATACCAACAGAGACTGTTGGGTTTTTAAACAGCCGGCAAGTTAAATGCTGAAAACAAGGAGAAGGGGTCGCAAAGCGAGGACGACGACGAGGAGTCCCGTTCGCCGAACACAGGGGGACAGAAGAAGTTCCCTCCCCAGGTTAAAATGGTGAACATGATATACGCCACTCATATCCCCAATAGGGAGCGCAAACGAACGCTCAGGGACATCTACGCGATGGAGCCAGTCGCCCCAAAGTTCAACCCATGGTCGTCCTGCCCGATCACCTTCGATCGCAGGGACCATCCGACCAGTATCCGTCATGGTGGTTCAGCCGCACTGGTCCTCGATCCAATTGTTGATGGATTGCATCTCACGCGCGTCCTCATGGACGGCGGCAGCAGCCTGAACCTGCTCTATCAGGATACAGTGCGCAAAATGGGCATCGATCCCTCAAGGATCAAACCCACAAAAACTACCTTTAAAGGAGTCATACTAGGTGTAGAGGCCCGCTGTATGGGCTCAATCACACTGGAGGTTGTCTTCGGATCCCCGGACAACTTCAGAAGCGAAGAGTTGATCTTCGATATCGTCCCCTTCCGCAGCGGCTATCACGCACTGCTCGGACGAAACGCATTTGCTTGATTCAATGCGGTGCCACAATATGCTTACCTCAAGCTCAAGATGCCGGGATCACGCGGTGTCATAACAGTTAATGGAAACACGGAGCGCTCTCTCCGTACCGAGGAGCACACCGTGGCCTTGGCAGCGGAAGTACAGAGCGGCCTTGCCAAGCAAAATCTTAATTCAGCGGCCAAGCTCCCGGACACTGTGAAGCGGATCTGGACTAGCAATCCGGCCTCCGTCTCCGTCCCGGCCAAATGGCGGCATACGTACCACGCGTACATAACTACGCACTTAAAATACCATGGGCATAGACGGAGGCATAACTAGATTGTGGTCCATAATACGGCTCGACCTCCCCTGGACACACATACTTTCACTTTTTCTTTTTCATCCTTTTCAGGTTTCTTTTCCACAGGCCCCTCAAGACGGCCTGATCATCGGTCCTTTCGAAGGATAGATACACCAAGACAGCAAGAAGCATTGAGGTACATGAGAATCTCTAGGAGGTCTTTTTGACGATCACTCTACCTGTTCTCAGGACCCGCACGCAGCTCTCCCTTGGTCATTGCATGTTAAATAGTCCTGTTGCTTATCGCACTACTTATACGCTTTGACGTATCTATAAAATTATAATGGAAACAGTTCGCGGCCCAACTTCTGCGGCACTAGCTTACTACTTCATTTTTTCTTGATAATCTTATCAATTGCACCCGTACACTTTGGTACGGCTTAAATTTGCCAGGGGCTTTATTGCGCCCCATATTACGACAACAAAGTCCGAACACTTTTTACAGTATGGTTCGGCACCCCGAATTTAGCATCATATGCATTGGCTCCGAATCATGTCTTTGGTCAATAGTTGGGTTGCCCGGCTCCTGTGCTTACTACCTTACGTTCCGCTATATCAGCTAGGGTAGTAAAGGGAGAACTACTGTGATTGTGCCCTTGTTTATCCGGATGAGCACCTCAGTAGAGAAAGCCGAAAACTGACTGTCATGATGCGGCGTGAGCCGGTCAGCTCTTCAGAGGTTACAAATCTTTTGCGATTTTTTCCGCATTATGCGAAGAGTCGGTCTCTACCCGATCAGGTGTTTACAGCACCCTAGTTCGAACTCACGAATACTAGGGGCTGCGCCTAAATTTCTATGATAAAACTCCTATGGCTAAGTGAGGGTGATAAAGCCACATAGTCCGATTGCCTGGTTCGTTGCGCTAAACACCTCCTTCAAGGACCAAACTTTGGATCAAGAGTGATTAGATTCTATCCCGAACACCCCCGTACTACCTACGTGGGGGCTGAAGCCGACGACTGGCCAACTCTCAGATTTAATAAAATGGCCGCACAGGAGGAAAAATCTTGATATAAACAACTAACATTATATTACATATCAGTTTTGTTTCATTATACATGATAGGATAACATGAACATATTCATCCAAAGATAATGTCTTTTGCACACTGCTCCGCTACAATGAGGGATCCCTCCAGGACATCATCAAAATACCACTCGGGCGTGCGGTGCTCCTTGCCCGCGGGCGGTCCCTCGGTCGCGAGCTTGACGGCGTTCATCTTCGCCTACTGTATCTTGACACGGGCGAAGGCCATCCGCGCACCTTCGATGCAGACCGACCGCTTGATGGCATCAAGCCGAGGGCAGGCAGCAACCAGTCGCTTCACGAGCCCGAAGTAGCTGTTGGGTATGGCTTCGACAGGCCATAGACGGATTATCAAATCCTTCATGGCCAATTCGGCCGCCCTATGCAGTTCGGTCAGCTGTTTCAGCTGATCGCTGAAGGGCACCGGATGCTCTGGCGCAAGGTATTGCGACCAGAACAGCTTCTCCGTTGAGCTCCCCTCTTCGGTTAGGAAGAAATCCGCAGCATCAGCAATGCTGCGCGGCAGATCCGCAAATGCTCGTGTAGAACTCCAAATCCGGGTCAGTAAGAGGTACCTTTTCTTCACAAATTTGCTTTGCATTATAAAGGCCTTACCCACCGTGATTTTCTTGGCCTCTTGGATTTCCTGGAGGGCGCCCTGGGCTTCAACCCGGGCCTCTTGCATGCTTTGGTGGGCCTTAGCAAGCTCGGACTCTTGATCCGTAATCTTGCGCTCCAAGGACTCGCATTTCTTTACAGCGTCCTGGAGCTCTTGTTGGACCTCACCAACCCTGACCTCGTGCTTTTCGCGGACGGATTGTTCCTCTGCTGCACTCTTCTAGGCCTCAGCCAGCGCCTTTTTAAGGGCCTCCACCTCGGTCACCGCTCCTACAAATATCATGGCACTATGGTCAAAACAAATCATCTATCCTTTCTGATATACAGAAGGTCATGGCATACCTTGCTTGTCCTCCAGCTGCTTTTTCACACGGCCGAGTTCTTCCTCGGCCCGCTCCAGACTCTACTTCAGTCCGGAGACTTCGGCGGCATGGGAGGTCGCAGCCAGCAGCGACGCCTGCTTCTTCACATAGACATGTATTGTTAGTCTCCTGCGAAAATTGTTTGATCCTTTGTCCGGTTTCTCTTTTCGACCACCGGACAGTGTCTCAGGGGCTACTATCTATACTGTGACATTCTTTTTACATAATTGCATTTCATACGTCAAAACTTGTTAGAAGGCTTGTGCAGGCTTCGGTCAGTCCACTCTTCGCGGACTGAATCTTCTCAATCACCATACCCATGAGGGCACGGTGTTCCTCTACAATGGAAGCACTTCGCAGCGCTTCCAGTAGGGTGTCCGGTGCCTCTGGTTGGACAGAGGTCACCGGTGAAATAGGCACACCCCCTTCTTTCGAAGGAGGCTGCTTGCCGGATTCCGGAGCCGTATAGGTCTCCGGGACCGTATTCGGCTGGGGGCCGAATTGGACCTGGCCCCCTTGCCAGTATCCATGGGGATTTGCTCCCCCATGTGTCCGGCGGCCGAGGTTTCACCCTCTGGCGCCGCGCTAACGGCCTCCTGCGTCTCTCCCTGGCCTGGGATCCTTTGGGACAACGCCTCGGTGTCATCCATGGCCTTGGGAGAGGAGGCCGCCGGAAGGGACCCGCTGTCCATCACCTTCGGGTCCAGCGAATTCCCTGAAGATGAGGATCGCTCAAGGTCGGAATGAGCGGACTGCAAGTACATGATTCAACATGTTAAAACTATGGAGAAAAGAGGCTGGATATATGAATGCGTCAGGATCTTTGAGTACTCACGATCCGGCCAGGGGCTTATCTCGGGGGCGCCGCTCTGGGCTGCTGTCGACGTCCCACGCGGAGTTATCCGTGAGGGAGACCTTCCCCTTCTTGGACGCCTCTGCCTCCAGATTTATGGAGGCTGCCCTTTTCTTCCTTCCCCCCTCAGGGGGAGAGTTGCTTTCCTCCACCTCCTTGTCGTCCTCTGCGGCGGAGGAGTGAGTCTCGGCGTCTTCGGACGTCGCGGCCGAAGTTCCCTTGCGACGGAGGCCACTTTTGGTCTCCTTGGCCTTTTTCTTGGCCTTCTTCTCCGGCGCCTGGTAGGGCGCCGGGACCAGCATCTTCGTTAGAAGCGGGATGGCTAGTTCCTCGGGCAGCGGAGCCGAACACTTAATCCGCTCTGCCTTCTTCATCCAGCCCTGAAAAAATAAATAGGGAGGCTTAGGCATTTTCCCTGAGTAAGCAAGTAAAGGATACACCTTGAAGCGCGAAAGACTTACCGGACTGGCGGGATGGGCCAGGTTGTGCCCACGGTCCTCGGTCGTCTCTGGCCATTTCTCGTTGGCCTTAAAAAGCACCTTCCAGATGTCTTCGTGCGTAGTTCCGAAGAACTGTTGCAAGGTCTAGTGCTCGGCCGGATCGAACTCCCACAGATGGCAAGTTCGGCTTTGGCATGGAAGGATCCGGCGAACTAGCATCACCTGGATCACATTGACAAGCTTGATGTTCTTGTCCACCATGCTCTGGATACGCGCCTGCAGCGCTGTCAGCTCGTCCGACGACGCCTAATTCAGGCCCTTCCCTAGCCAGGAGGTGAGCCGCATTGGGGCTCCGGACTTGAATTCAGGAGCCGCGGCCCAGGTGGCATCGCGGGGCTCTGTGATATAGAACCACAG
The DNA here is from genome assembly GCA_011799875.1 of Thinopyrum elongatum. Taxonomy (NCBI): domain Eukaryota; kingdom Viridiplantae; phylum Streptophyta; class Magnoliopsida; order Poales; family Poaceae; genus Thinopyrum; species Thinopyrum elongatum. The sequence continues at coordinate 11,084,559 of CM022302.1, read as the reverse complement.
TTGCTGCCACCCTTTGACGGTCTCCACAAAGGTACCTTTGGGCCATGTGACGTTGGGCATCTTGCTCACCATGGCGCCTCCGCACTCTGCGTGTTGGCCATCCACCACCTTCGGCTTCACATTGAAAATCTTGAGCCACAGTCCAAAGTGGGGTGGGATGCGGAGGAAGGCCTCGCACACGACAATAAATGCCGAGATGTTGAGGAAAGAATTTGGGGCTAGATCATGGAAATCTAGCCCGTAGTAGAACATGAGTCCGCGGACGAAAGGGTGGAGAGGAAACCCTAACCCATGGATGAAGTGGGGGATGAACACCACCCTCTCATGAGGCTTGGGGGTGGGGATGATCTGTCCCTTGGCCGGAAGCTGGTGGGCGATTTCCTTGGCCAAATACCCCGCCTCCCGGAGCTTCGTGATGTCCTTCTCCTTGACAGAGGAGGCCATCCACATGCCTTGCGCTCCGGATCCGGACATGGTCGCAGTGCTTCTTTGAGGCGGAAAAGATGAGAACTTGGGCGCTGGAGCTCGAGAATGGAGTGGCAGAGAAAGAGAAGGCGTGGGTGAAAGGGGTGAATCCTTATCTCCTTATAAAGGCAGTGAATATCAAGCGCCTCCCCACTCGCCTTAAAACTCGCCTATTCCCAAGGGCCATGCAGACGGCACGGTTGGATTACCCACGCCCGTATTGATGAGAATCCCGTAATAAAGGGACACGATCTCTGCTGTGACAAGACGTGCACTGGAAACCGCATCTTAAAGCGTGGAGCGGGAGGCTAAAGAACGGTTCAAAATAATGACCGTGCAGGAACGTGGTGTCGCGTTACAAAAAGTTGTCAGCGGATTGGACTCATGAAATATTATACTCTCTGCGGTTGTGTGTGGTACTTGTTTTGCAGAGCTGGACATGTTTTCTGTGCTCAAAGTCTGTTTTGGAGTATTCGGAGGAGGAACCCGCCTTGCAATGCCGAAGACAATCTGCGCGCCGGACACATCGTCATTGAAGCCTGGTTCAGGGGCTACTGAGGGAGTCCTGGATTAAGGGGTCCTCGGGCGTCCAGGCTACGTAATGTGGGCCGGACTGATGGGCCATGAAGATACAAAACAGAAGACTCTCTCCCGTGTCCGGATGGGACTCTCCTTGGCGTGGACGGCAAGCTTGGCGTTCGGATATGAAGATTCCTTTCTCTGTAACCCACTTTCTACAACCCTAGTCCCCTCCGGTGTCTATATAAACCGGAGGGTTTAGTCCGTAGAGGCAATCATAATCAGACAGGCTAGACTTCTAGGGTTTTAGCCATTACGATCTTGTGGTAGATAAACTCTTGTAATACTCATATTCATCAAGATCAATCAAGCAGGAAGTAGGGTATTACCTCCATAGAGTGGGCCCGAAACTGGGTAAACATCGTGTCCCCCGTCTCCTGTTACCATCGACCTTAGACGCACAGTTCGGGACCGCCTACCCGAGATTCGACGGTTTTGACACCGACACATGGTCTAAGGAATTATGCAAACGTTAAATATATCTGTGTTATTAACCATTAACTTGTGACGAATATATCTCATAACAAAACATCAATTAGGGTCGATTCAACACAAGTGTTCTCCTAACATTGTGCCCTCAAAGTTGCCAGCATAGTGAAGGAAATATGCCCTAGAGGCAATAATAAAGTTGTTATTTATATTTCCATATATCATGATAAATGTTTATTATTCATGCTAGAATTGTATTAACCGGAAACTTGATACATGTGTGAATACATAGACAAAACATTGTGTCCCTAGTATGCCTCTACTAGACTAGCTCGTTAATCAAAGATGGTTAAGTTTCCTAACCATGGACATGTGTTGTCATTTGATGAACGGGAACACATCATTAGGAGAATGATGTGATGGACAAGACCCATCCGTTAGCTTAGCATAATGATCGTTAAGTTTTATTGCTATTGCTTTCTTCATGACTTATACATATTCCTTTGACTATGAGATTATGCAACTCCCGAATACCGGAGGAACACATTGTGTGCTATCAAACGTCACAACGTAACTGGGTGATTATAAAGATGCTTTACAGGTGTCTCCAAAGGTGTTTGTTTGGTTGTCATAGATCGAGATTAGGATTTGTCACTCCGAGTATCGGAGAGGTATCTCTGGGCCCTCTCGGTAATGCACATCATGATAAGCCTTGCAAGCAAAGTGACTAATGAGTTAGTTATAGGATGATGCATTATGGAATGAGCAAAGAGACTTTCCAGTAACGAGATTGAACTAGGTATGAAGATACCAACGATCGAATCTCGGGCAAGTAACATACCGATGACAATGGGAATGACGTATGTTGTCATTGCGGTTTGACCGATAAAGATCTTCGTAGAATATGTAGGAACCAATATGAGCATCCAGGTTCCACTGTTGGTTATTGACCGGAGGTGTGTCTCGGTCATGTCTACATAGTTATCGAACCCGTAGGGTCCGCACGCTTAACGTTCGATGACGATTTTGTATTATATGAGTTATGTGATTGGTGACCGAATGTTGTTCAGAGTCCCGGATGAGATCACGGACATGACGTGGAGCCTTGAAATGGTTGAAAGGTAAAGATTGATATATAGGACGATGGTATTCGGACACCGGAAGTGTTTCGGGATGCACCGGGTACTTATCGGGTCACCGGAAGGGGTTCCGGGCACCCCCGGCAAAAGATTTGGGCCTTATGGGCCAAGATGGGAAACACACCAGCCACAAAGGGGCTGGTGCGTCCCCCCATATGGGCTGGTCAAATTGGAGAAGGAAAGGGGAAGGAGGTAAGGAAAAAGGGAATAGGATTCCCCCTTCCCCCTCTTCCCTTCCTACTCCGAATAGGAATAGGAAAGGGGGGAGGCCGAATTGGGAGGACCCAAAGTAGGATTCCTCCTACTTGGGGCACCCCCTTGGCTGCCTCTCCTCCCCTCCAACCTATATATATGTGGGGGGGGGGGGGGCACCACTAGAACAGACAACAAACATTGTTAGCCGTGTGCGGTGCCCCCTCCATAGTTTACTCCTCCGATCATATTGTCATAGTGCTTAGGCGAAGCCCTGCGCGGATCACATCACCATCACCGTCACCACGCCACCGTGCTGACGAAACACTCCCTCGACACTTTGCTGGATCAAGAGTTCGAGGGACATCATCGAGCTAAACGTGTGCAGAACTCGGAGGTGCCGTACGTTCGGTGCTTGATCGGTTGGATCGTGAAGACGTTCGACTACATCAACCGCGTTATGCTAATGCTTCCGCTTTTGGTCTACGAGCGTACGTGGACACACTCTCCCCCACTCGTTGCTATGCATCTCCTAGATAGATCTTGCATGAGCGTAGAATTTTTTTGAAATTGCATGCTACGTTCCCCAATAGTGGCATCCGAGACAGGTCTATGCGTAGATGATATGCACAAGTAGAACACAAAAGAGTTGTGGGCGATGATAGTCATACTGCTTACCACCAACGTCTTATTTTGATTCGGCGGTATTGTTGGATGAAGCGGCCCGGACCAACCTTACATGACCGCGTTCATGAGAGCGGTTCCACCGACAGACATGCAACTTGTTGAATAAAGGTGGCTGGCGGGTGTCTGTTTCTCCAACTTTAGTTGAATCGAATTTGACTACGGCTGGTCCTTGTTGAAGGTTAAAACAACAAACTTGATGAAACATCGTTGTGGTTTTGATGCGTAGTAAGAACGGTTCTTACTAGAAGCTCGTAGCAGCCACGTAAAATGTGGCACCCCGGCTCAGAGAACCGGTTTACCAGTGTTTCCAACCCAGAGATCAAGTCTTCTGGAAACACACAACAACTTGGAACAGAACATAGCTGAACTTTTATTGATAACAGTCGAGTACAAGCTCATATTTTACATGATCTTCGAGGCCAAAAGCACATCTAGTGCTGCAACAATATCTACATTATTTATCTAACGTATCAGGGCCTCGGCATTACTACGGAATACTACAGCGGAAGACTACTACGTAGCGGAACATGATAGAAACTCCATCCACAGGAACACTGCTGTGGACACATCCTAGGCATCACAGCATGGTCCTCGAGACCTCCGGCTTAGTCTTCTCCTGCACCTGGCATGATACGTCAGGTGAGTACTTTGAATGTACTCACAAGCACATGACAACCAAATATGCAGCAAATAATAGCATGGCATCGAACATGGTAAGTCTTAAGTGATTCACTTACTGTCACCAACTTACTCATCTCTGGGTTGCCTCACAACCCTTGGAATACTCGATACCAGCAAGTACTTCTGCTCACAAGATAAGTTCTTCCATCATTACTTTGGTTATTACGGTTGATCACCAAGAGAGGTCTGGTCGGGCTGTCCAATACCGTGGACACGGCTATTCGAATAGATTTTACACTCTGCAGAGGTTGCGCACTTTACCCACACTATGGAGCACTGACCTGGTGATCCCATTCGGGTGGACCAGCGTTGCTCCAACGAAACCCGCCTGACCCGTGACTCTTTCATCGTACCACCGGCAATCACACTCCCCCGGAGTCAAGCCTTGGGTGGCCCCGTGTCAGCCTGTGACACCTGCCACCGTCGTGGCCTAACTAAACTGTCCCAAATGGGGACGCCGACAAACAACTCAACTGGGCTCACAGGGTTATCACCGTCTACCTGATCAGGGCAGCACGCACGCATAACCCTCCCTCTTTGGAGGTACCGGTGAAAGAGCCCCGAGCTAGACCAAATCAAGGCCGTCCCATACCGGCGAATGTGGCTGCATGGGTAAGCCCGGACAGGTGACTCATGATCAACCAACTAAGTTCAACTTAGCCATCAAGGTTATTTCAACAAGTTAACTTAGTTGGTCACATTAAGCATTTGAAATATTTCCTTGGAATTAACTATGTTAAATAAAATGCAAGAAATGCATATGAGTTATGCAATGCTATGAAATGCTTCATAATATGGATGTCCTGGCTTGCCTTGATCAGTTGGGTTGTTCAGAAACTCCGGCTCTTCAAATCCACAAGATTCTCCTTCTGAAAATATTTTCAAATAGCAAAAGAAAATGTCACATAAAGCATTTTTATTTGCCAGCAATTCTGTGAGAGTGAGAAAAATACCAAACTTGGTGGAAAAATAAATAATTATATTAGAAACACAATGCAAAAAGAATCAGGTCATTTGGACCTTTCTGTTAAAAGTTATTCACAGTCAAAGTTTCTGGTCAACTCTGTTTATTAAATCAAATTTGAATAAAACAGAAAATCCCAGGCCGGCCCACGTCGAAGGCGTAAAAGCCCAGTACGCCTCCACTTACCCCTTCGCTTGGGAGGCTGACAGTGGGGCCTGGCTCGATTTAAAACAGAAGGAGGAGGGAGAGAACAGAGAGGGGCGGAGCTCCGGCGGCGCTCACCGGCGATAGGGACGGCGGTTGGGCTCGTGGTTGGTGGGGATGGATCGGGTGTTCGACGGCGGTCCTCCCTGTACCTGTAGCTCCTCCAAAGACGGCCGGACGGCGTGGCGCCCTTCTTCTCCGGCGGATAGCAGCTATGGTGGTCGACGGAGATGAGGATTTCGGCGACGGTTCGACTCGGGGAGGAGTCTGGAAGCACCAGTGGACCTCTACGATCTCGACGGTGGGCTCGGGCGGAGCTGGGATGGCTTGGAGGGGGCTAATGGTGGAGCTCGATCGGCGGCAGAACTCCGGCAAAGCTCGAGGCCAGAGGGCCTCTCGGCCTTGGCTCTTGCTTGGGGAGGTCGAATGGAGAAGGGGTGGGATCGGTGGTGAGCTGAGCGAGGTGGGGCGGGGCTATTTATAGCCGGGCGAGGCCGATTGCCGAGCTCTTCCGAAGCGGCTCGATGCGGGCCATGGCGCCGGTGACGTACGTCGTGCTGGCGTGGCTGCTTGCAGGTGAGGAGACGAGAGATAGCAGGCACATTCAATGCGAAGAGATGGCTCAGGGGGGAGAAGACGAGCGGCGCCGCACTGTGACCGCACGGACAGAACAGTGCTCGCGGTCGTGGTGGCCGCCAGGAGCTTCTTCGGCGAGGGCGAGAGTTCTGGATGGACTAGGTGGCAACCAGGGGCGATGTCGGCATGAGCGGACACGGAACTGAGGCGAGGGGCAGTCGAACGCGACGAGACAGACACGGGCGCGGTGCAGAGCGCGGCGACAAGCATGCCGCAGCCGTGCTCACCACCGTAACTCATGTCCAAGGGCCACGTTAGTCTGGAAAACCTTGTCCAACTCGTCGACCGTCGAACCCTCACTTCACCTGCAGCATTGGTTTGGCTAGATTCAAGCAGAATTGAGAGGTAGAGTCACCAACAGTTACTGACAGCAGACTTGGGGAGGTTCTGGAGCATGGGTGAGGTGAAGATGGAGCCAAAGCTTGTGTCTGGAGTGATCCTCGTTGGAAGGACTCCAAACTGGCCAAGTTTGAGGTGGTTTGGATAAGATTTGAGGGTAGTTCATGTGTAAGTGGCAAAACTGGTCCAGAATAGAGATGTTGATGTGCTGCTCACTTGGGTGATCATCAGATGCTGAAACTTGGTGGAGGGAAGCCATTTGTAGGTGTCCTCATGCCACAAAAATTTCGGAGCAGTTGGATAAACCTAGCAAGTACTTCCTTCACAAAGGTTCACTCTGAACAGAACCAAAACTGAATTATTTTGCAAAATATTTGAACTAGGTCATGAAATATTTTTGGATATTGGGGCAAGATATGATCCAAAGTATTTTAGGGAATTATTTGGGAATTTTGTGAGCATCGTAGCTATAGGTTGCTTCACAACCCATAGTAATGACCTAAATTCCCAAATAAAAGAGAAGAGTTATTGAAAATGATTTAAATTGGGGTTTGGGCACTTGAGGTACTTGGCAGAGTTTTGGCAATGTGATGAGACTTTGGATCACTTGGAAAGAATTCAAAAATGTCCAAGTCCAAATGGAAAGGTTCAAAACCAATCAAATTCAAATAAAACCAAGAAAAGTTTGGAAAGAAAAAGTTGCCCAAAATCAGGGTGTCACATAAAACTTGCAACAACAAAGTAGAGGACGTCTAACTTGTTTTTGCAGGGCATGTTGTGATGTGATATGGTCAAGACATGATGTGATATACGTTATTGTATGAGATGATCATGTTTTGTAAAAGTTATCGGCAACTGGCAGGAGCCTTATGGTTGTCGCTTTATTGTATAAAATGCAATCGCCATGTAATTGCTTTACTTTATCACTATGCGGTAGCGATAGTTGTAGAAGCAATAGTTGGCGAGACGACAATGACGCTATGATGGAGATCAAGGTGTCAAGCCGATGACGATGGAGATCATGACGGTGCTTTGGAGATAGAGATCAAAGGCACAAGATGATGATGGCCATATCATGTCACATATTTTGATTGCATGTGATGTTTATCTTTTATACATCTTATTTTGCTTAGTACGGCGGTAGCATTATAAGATGATCCCTTACTAAAATTTCAAGGTATAAGTGTTCTCCCTGAGTATGCACCATTGCGACAGTTCGTCGTGCCGAGACACCACGTGATGATCGGGTGTGATAAGCTCTACGTTCACATACAACGGGTGCAAGACAGTTTTGCACATGCGGAATACTCGGGTTAAACTTGACGAGCCTAGCATGTACAGACATGGCCTCGGAACACTGGAGACCGAAAGGTCGAACGTGAATCATATAGTAGATATGATCAACATAGAGATGTTCACCATTGAAAACTACTTATCTCACGTGATGAACGGACATAGTTTAGTTGATTTGGATCACGTGATCATTTAGATGACTTGAGGGATGTTTATCTAAGTGGGAGTTCTTAAGTAATATGATTAATTGAACTTAATTTATCATGAACTTAGTCCTGATAGTATTTGCATATCTATGTTGTAGAACAATAGCTCGCGTATAGCTCCCCTGTTTTATTTTTGATATGTTCCTAGAGAAAACTAAGTTGAAACATGATAGTAGCAATGATGCGGACTGGGTCCGTGATCTGAGGATTATCCTCATTGCTGCACAAAAGAATTATGTCCTTGATGCACCGCTAGGTGACAGACCTATTGCAGGAGCAGATGCAGACGTTATGAACGTTTGACAAGCTCGATATGATGATTACTTGATAGTTTAAGTGCGCCATGCTTTACGGCTTAGAACCAGGACTTCAAAAACGTTTTGAACTCCACAGAGCATATGAGATGTTCCAAAGAGATGAAATTGGTATTTCAGACTCATGCCCGTGTCGAGAGGTATGAGACCTCTGACAAGTACTTTGCCGACAAGATGGAGGAGAATAGCTCAGCTAGTGAGCACGTGCTCAGAATGTCTGGGTACTACAATCGCTTGAATCAAGTGGGAGTTAATCTTCCAGATAAGATAGTGATTGACAAAGTTCTCTAGTCACTATCACCAAGCTACTAGAACTTCGTGATGAACTATAAAATGCAAGGGATGATGAAAATGATTCCCGAGCTCTTCGCGATGCTGAAATCAGCGAAGGTAGAAATCAAGAAAGAGCATCAAGTGTTGATGGTTAACAAGACCACTAGTTTCAAGAAAAAGGGCAAGGGAAAGAAAGGGGAACTTCAAGAAGAATGCCAAGCAAGTTGTCACTCCCGTGAAGAATCCCAAAGCTGGACCTAAGCCTGAAACTGAGTGCTTCTACTGCAAAGGAAATGGTCACTGGAAGCGGAACTGCCCCAAATACTTGGTGGATAAGAAGGATGGCAAAGTGAACAAAGGTATATTTGATATACATGTTATTGATGTGTATTTTACTAGTGTTCATAGTAGCCCCTGGGTATTTGATACCGGTTCAGTTGCTAACATTAGTAACTTGAAACAGGAGTTGCAAATGAACAGAGACTAGTTAATGACAAGGTGACGATGTGTGTTGGAAGTGATTCCAAGGTTGATAAGATCATCATCGCACACTCCCTCTACCTTCAGGATTAGTGTTGGACCTAAATAAATAAATGTTATTTGGTGTTTGCGTTGAGCATGAATATGATTGGATCATGTTTATTGCGATACGGTTATTCATTTAAGTCAGAGAATAATTGTTGTTCAGTTTACATGAATAAAACCTTCTATGGTCATACACTCAATGTAAATGGTTTATTGAATCTCGATGGTAGTGATACACATATTCATAATATTGATGCCAAAAGAAGCAAAGTTGATAATGATAGTGCAACATATTTGTGGCACTGCCGTTTAGGTCATATTGGTGTAAAGCGCATGAAGAAACTCCATGCAGATGGACTTTCAGAATCACTTTATTATGAATCATTTGATGCTTGCGAACCATGCCTCATGGGCAAGATGACTAAGACTCCGTTCTCCGGAACAATGGAGCGAGCTACTGACTTATTGGAAATAATACATACTGATGTATGCGGTCCGATGAGTGTTGAAGCTTGCGGCGGGTATCGTTATTTCCTAACCTTCACAGATGATTTGAGTAGATATGGGTATATCTACTTAATGAAACATAAGTCTGAAACATTTGAAAAGTTCAAAGAATTTTAGAGTGAAGTGGAAAATCATCGTAACAAGAAAATAAAGTTTCTACGATCTGATTGCGGAGGCGAATATTTGAGTTACGAGTTTGGTCTTCATTTAAAAACAATGTGGAATAGTTTCACAACTCACGCCACCTGTAACACCACAACGTAATGGTGTGTCCGAACGTCGTAACCGTACTTTATTAGATATGTTGCGATCTATGATGTCTCTTACCGATTTACCACTGTCGTTTTGGGGTTATGCATTAGAGACAGCTGCATTCACGTTAAATAGTGCACCATCTAAATCCGTTGAGACGACACCGTATGAACTGTGGTTTGGCAAGAAACCTAAGCTGTCATTTCTTAAAGTTTGGGGTTGCGATGCTTATGTGAAAAAGCTTCAGCCTGTTAAGCTCGAGCCCAAATCGGAGAAGTGCGTCTTCTTAGGATACGCAAAAGAAACTGTTGGGTACACCTTCTATCACAGATCCGAAGGCAAAATCTTTGTTGCTAAGAATGGATCCTTTCTAGAGAAGGAGTTTCTCTCGAAAGAAGTGAGCGGGAGGAAAGTAGAACTTGATGAGGTAATTGTACCTTCTCTTGAATTGGAAAGTAGTTCATCGCAGAAATCAGTTCCAGTGATGCCTACACCAATTAGTGAGGAAGCTAATGATGATGATCATGAAACTTCAGATCAAGTTACTACTGAACCTCGTAGGTCAACCAGAGTACGTTCCGCACCAGAGTGGTATGGTAATCCTGTTCTGGAAGTCATGTTACTAGACCATGACGAACCTACGAACTATGAGGAAGCGATGATGAGCCCAGATTCCGCAAAATGGCTCGAGGCCATGAAATCTGAGATGGGATCCATGTATGAGAACAAAGTGTGGACTTTGGTTGACTTGCCCGATGATCGGCAAGCCATAGAGAATAAATGGATCTTCAAGAAGAAGACTGACGCTAATGGTAATGTTACTGTCTACAAAGCTCGACTTGTTGCAAAAGGTTTTCGACAAGTTCAAGGAGTTGACTTCGATGAGACCTTCTCACCCGTAGCGATGCTTAAGTCTGTCTGAATCATGTTAGCAATTGCCGCATTTTATGATTATGAAATCTGGCAAATGGACGTCAAAACTGCATTCCTTAATGGATTTCTTAAAGAAGAGTTGTATATGATGCAACCAGAAGGTTTTGTCGATCCTAAAGGTGCTAACAAAGTGTGCAAGCTCCAGCGATCAATTTATGGACTGGTGCAAGCATCTCGGAGTTGGAATATACACTTTGATAGTATGATCAAAGCATATGGTTTTATACAGACTTTTGGAGAAGCCTGTATTTACAAGAAAGTAAGTGGGAGCTCTGTAGCATTTTTGATATTATATGTGGATGACATATTGTTGATTGGAAATGATATAGAATTTCTGGATAGCCTAATAGGATACTTGAATAATAATTTTTCAATGAAAGACCTCGGTGAAGCTGCTTACATATTGGGCATCAAGATCTATAGAGATAGATCAAGACGCTTGATAAGATTTTCAATGAGTACACACCTTGACAAGATTTTGAAGGAGTTCAAAATGGATCAGTCAAACAAGGAGTTCTAGCCTGTATTGTAAGGTGTGAATTTGAGTAAGACTCAAAGCCCGACCACGGCAGAATATAGAGAGAGAATGAAAGTCATTCCCTATGCCTCAGCCATAGGTTCTATAAAGTATGCCATGCTGTGTACCAGACCTATTGTGTACCTTGCCATATGTTTGGCAAGGGGTTACCATAGTGATCCAGGAGTTGATCACTAGGACAACGGTCAAAATTATCCTTAGGTACCTAAAGAGGACTAAGGAAATGTTTCTTGGTTATGGAGGTGACAAAGAGTTTGTTGTAAAGGGTTACATCGATGCAAGCTTTGACACTGATCTAGATGACTCTAGGTCTCAATCTACATACATATTGAATGTGGGAGCATGCAGAGCATTGTAGACATAGTAATTTTCAAAATACATACAGATCTGAATGTGGCAGACCCGTTGACTAAACTTCTCTCACAAGCAAAACATGATCACACCTTAGTACTCTTTGGGTGTTAATCACATAGCGATGTGAACTAGATTATTGACTCTAGTAAACCCTTTTGGTGTTGGTCACATGGCGATGTGAACTATGGGTATTAATCACATAAAGATGTGAACTATTGGTGTTAAATCACATGGCGATGTGAACTAGATTATTGACTCTAGTGCAAGTGGGAGACTGAAGGAAATATGCCCTAGAGGCAATAATAAAGTTGTTATTTATATTTTCTTGTATCATGATAAATGTTTATTATTCATGCTAGAATTGTATTAACCGGAAACTTGATACATGTGTGAATACATAGACAAAACATTGTGTCCCTAGTATGCCTCTACTAGACTAGCTCGTTAATCAAAGATGGTTAAGTTTCCTAACCATGGACATGTGTTGTCATTTGACGAATGGGATCACATCATTAGGAGAATGATGTGATGGACAAGACCCATCCGTTAGCTTAGCATAATGATCGTTAAGTTTTATTGCTATTGCTTTCTTCATGACTTATACATATTCCTTTGACTCTGAGATTATGCAACTCCCGAATACCGGAGGAATACCTTGTGTGCTATCAAATGTCACAATGTAACTGGGTGATTATAAAGATGCTCTACAGGTGTCTCCGAAGGTGTTTGTTGGGTTGGCATAGATCGAGATTAGGATTTGTCACTCCGAGTATCGGAGAGGTATCTCTGGGCCCTCTCGGTAATGCACATCATGATAAGCCTTGCAAGAAATGTGACTAATGAGTTAGTTATGGGATGATGCATTATGGAACGAGTAAAGAGACTTGCCAATAACGAGATTGAACTAGGTATGAAGATACCGACGATCGAATGTCGGGCAAGTAACATACAGATGACAAAGGGAATGACGTATGTTGTCATTGCGGTTTGACCGATAAACATCTTCGTAGAATATGTAGGAACCAATATGAGCATCCAGGTTCCGTTGTTGGTTATTGACTGGAGATGTGTCTCGGTCATGTCTACATAGTTATCGATCCCGTAGGGTCCGCACGCTTAACATTTGATGACGATTTTGTATTATATGAGTTATGTGATTGGTGACCAAATGTTGTTTGGAGTCCCGGATGAGATCACGGACATGACGAGGAGTCTCAAAATGGTCGAGAGGTAAAGATTGATATATAGGACGATGGTATTCGAACACCAGAAGTGTTTCGGGATGCACCGGGTAATTATCGGGTCACCGGAAGGGGTTTCGGGCACCCCTGGCAAAAGATATGGGCCTTATGGGCCAAGAGGGGAAACACACCAGCCACAAAGGGGCTGGTGCGCCCCCCCCATATGGGCTGGCCAAATTGGAGAAGGAAAGGGGAAGGAGGAAAGGAAAAAGGGAATAGGATTCCCCCTTCACCCTCTTCCCTTCCTACTCCGAATAGGAATAGGAAAGGGGGGAGGCCGAATTGGGAGGACCCCAAGTAGGATTCCTCCTACTTGGGGCACCCCCTTGGCTGCCTCTCCTCACCTCCAACCTATATATATGTGGGGGGGGGGGGGGGGGGGGCACCGCTAGAACAGACAACAAACATTGTTAGCCATGTGCGGCGCCCCCCTCCACAGTTTACTCCTCCGGTCATATTGTCATAGTGCTTAGGCGAAGCCCTGCGCGGTTCACATCACCATCACCATCACCATGCCGTCGTGCTGATGAAACACTCCCTTGACACTTTGCTGGATCAAGAGTTCGAGGGACATCATCGAGCTGAATGTGTGCAGAACTCGGAGGTGCCGTACGTTCGGTGCTTGATCGGTTGGATCGCGAAGACGTTCGACTACATCAACCGCGTTAAGCTAACGCTTCCGCTTTCGGTCTACGAGGGTACGTGGATACACTCTCCCCCTCTTGTTGCTATGCATCTCCTAGATAGATCTTGCGTGAGCATAGAATTTTTTTGAAATTGCATGCTACGTTCCCCAACACATAGCCATGCCTATGACCAGGAAAACAGAACCATCATGCAACACTTGAGCTAGTCTTAGAGGCCAGACTGGAATACATTTTACTGTTTATTATTCCACACATGCATATGAGTCTTCCTCCGAGCCTCGTGGTTATTGTAGACTCGAGAACCATAGCAGTTATAGCATGGAACATAAACATAATTATGAACATGGAGATAAACAATAACATTTATTATTGCCTCTGGGGCATATCTAAATAAATGCACATGTATTCTAGTGGTATAGTGGTAAAAAAATTATGAGCAAGAAGAAATTAACAATATTTGAATGGATTACTCTGTAAGATAGGAAAATAGCTTAAATGTGAACAAAGTCAACGTCTTTGATATGACATACTGTATCAGCACCTTCAAAGAACACTTTGATATGATTATCAAAAAAGCAAAACCTAGTTTTAAAGAAGGCATGCAGAGCTGGCTGGACTATTTGTAATTTTTAATTTTTCAGACTCTTTGAACAGTTGATGTAACTTTATCCCCTTATTAATGAAAATCAGAGTTAAAGTGGGTGCCTTCCCCACTGTGTTTCTCAAAAAAAAGTCAACATCTTCCAGTATATAAGATTCCAAAGCAAAAATGATTGTGTGGATTTTCTTTACAGTACCATGGCGAAGGAATAAATTAAATTGATGGAGCCTATCTAGAATCGCATGATTCCTCGCCAAAAAAGTACATTCCAATCTGATTTATGCTACAGAAAAAAAACAAGCAGCAACCTGAATGAAAAATAAAAAATTCCTGTTATAGAAGATTTGTCCTGGACTGAGGGCGGGTTAAAATAAATCAGCAAAGTATGACTGGCTGGATGAGGGTCAGGGTCCACCTCATGGTAATGAAAATAAATCTAACTCAGCTCCCATGAATATTAACAAGCTGGGAGATGCATGGTCCGTGTCCACCAACGTAATGTTTCCAACCAGCCACGTACAAAAATCTAGCGTACCATATGGATTCAGCCCATGTTCACGAGCTAATGTATGAATTCTGAGAGACAAGGTAAGAGATATGGGACCAAGAAAAAATAGGAGCATGTCCAGGTAACATATTCCAAACTTGCATCCGAGATCGATTGCATCGCTTGACGCTTGTTTACATCGACGTAAAATAGGAGCACATCCAGCTATATCCTTCTGTTCAGTGTGTACCAACAGATCAAAACTAGAAATAAATAGGTGCTTAACCATTTATCATTCGCCTTAAGCTCGGTGTAAAAACGCGAGAAGCAAACCTGAGAAATTTTAGTGTACTGCAGTTTTATGCCGTGCTTTCACAGAAGGTTAGTGCTTCTATGAATTGGCAAAGGAAAACCATATTCTGCATCTTGCCATTCGCTAGTTGTTACTATGTCTCACTAGTGTTCATGTCTGCACCTAGAGAGTTCTAAAGCCTCACTAGTAGTGTTCAGGACAAGTCAACGTTTAAGAAAAAGACAAATTTATGTCCTTTAGCAAGATCCTTGAATCAAAAGGTTTAAATTTCAATCTATTCAGAGGTACGATCAGCCCCGATGACAGTGGTTTGACGGACTGAAAACCTAACAAAACGGTATAGGGAGTTAGTGAGATTGTGCAATAAGATAAAACTTACTTGGGCTTGAATTATTTGTTCTTCTTTTTGGGGAGTGATTCTTCATTGCTCGCAGCATTCGTCTTGTTCTTTCACATAAGCATTTATGGTTTCCTTCTGTGCCTTCTTCTGCAACAAAATAGATTCAAAATAATGGGATGAACATCCTAATATAGTAGCAGCAAACGAACTCCACTCTAAGTGAAAACGGTTGGACATGGATCTTTGTTTTTTGTAGAAGTGGAGCTCCACAGAAGAAAGAAGGAACAATTTACCCAAAACAGAGAAGAAAGTTAAGAAACAGGCTATCAGATTTGGCTGGATCTAAGAAGATACTCTAATGTTTTTCCTCTGCATCGTTGAGCTCCTCCTCTTCTTCTCCTCCTGCATGATCTCCACCTCCTTGAAATGGACACACAATTGAGCGAAGGTCTACTCCATCACCCCCTTCAATACACAAGCTCCCCTCTTTTCTTTCATCTCCTTTCTTGGTCTACTTCCTCTTTCTTGGCCTGTCCCCAAAACATCAAGAACCCTAACCCTAAAAATTCCGAAATTCATGGAGGAAAGGGGAAGGAATAGGAGGCGGGAGACCTTACCAGTAAGACGACCTCCGGCAGTGGAGAGGGAAGCTGGAGAAGGTCATTGCCGTCACCGAGCTCGCATTGTATCGCTACACTACCCAATTCGCCTCCTGGTCGCTACCCCATGAAGAGGGAAAGGGGGGAGTACTCCACGTACGAGAGAGGCGATTAGTCCTTGCCTCCAGGTCATCCCTCCGTCATCATCGCCGTCGCCGGTGACGCCTCGGCAATCATCGGAGAGGAGGGTCCGGGGAGAGAGGGACGGTGTCGAGCCCACCCGCACTAAAGTGAAACTGCTCGTAGCTGATTAGAAAAGATATACACTACTAGGAAATACCTTATAGGTAGCAGCTTAACAGTAGCGAGGGGTAATAGCCCCTTGCTGCTGTTAACTAGCAGCAGTGAGGGTGCAGAGCACACGCTACAGGTAAGTCTTAGCAGTAGCGCGGGCCCACGGCCAAAGCGCTGCTGCTAAGTGGGCCATAAGGCCACCCCCGGGTCTAGCCTTAGTAGCAGCGTGAGTTGCTAAACCATGCTACAACTAATATGTTACCTGTAGCGCTGGGTCGACGGCCCACGCTGCTACTAAATCTGCACATGGGCAGGTGGTGGGCCCAAATTAGCAGTAAGGACGGGTGCCAGACAAGCGCTACTGCTAGGGCCATGAACCGTAGAGCGGGTCCCTTGGCCCGCGCTACTGCAAAGCCCACCTTATCCCCTACCCCGGCCCGTTGGTTTCCTCTCCCTCACGACACTCACTCTCGCTCCATCTCTCTCGCGCAATGCTCTCTGGTCGCCGTCGCCAGTCGCCAGTCGCCGTCGCCCGCACGCCACCGCCAGTGTAGCTCCACCTACCTCCCTCCTCCTCTCTCCCTACTTCCTCCCCCTCCTCCCTCCCTCCCACCTCCCTCCACCCCTTCTCTCTCTATTCTTGTAGAATGTAGGTTTTAGAATGTAGACATTATAGAATGTAGGTTTTTAATAGAATAATTTTTTAGGTCATTTGAGTAAATGTAGTTTTTTTTACTATTTTCGGTGTTTTGAATAGAATAGAAAATTTTTGGTCTTTTGAATAGACATTTTAGTAATAGAAACTTTTAGTAAAAAAAAATAGTAATAGAAATTTTTTATGTATAGAAAATTTTCAATATAGAAATGTATCGGAATGCCATATGAGAAATTTAGTAATGCAAATTTTTAGTAAGAAAATTTAGGTATGAATTTTTTTAGCAATTTTCTTTTTCAATATAGAAATTTATAGTAAGAAAATTTAGGTATTGAAATGCAATGAGTTCCAAGTTTGAATGCTCATGTGTGGCGCAGGGTAGATCACCAACGAGCTGGTCGACGACGCCGAGAAGATCACTGACGACACCCGCGTCCGGTCGACAACCATCGTCTATAGTGAGTAAACATGGTCTATGTGGTTGCTTAAATATGAAAATGAAGGATATATATGTGCTTGCCCCAGTGGCCTATGTTTGCAGGGAACACCTCCGAGTGGCCGAGCAAGTTTTCATAGATGTTTTTATAGATGTAGTAGTAGTACATGAGTAGTTTCGACAATGTGAAGCTAGTTTTTCTTTTGAAATGATAATTGATTCGGATAGCATTTCAAATTTAAAAAATTTCGTATAAAAAAGAACTTGACTATGTTCATGCTTAAAAAAGAACATGTGTATGTGTATGGACATCTTTGTATCATAGGGAAAATTTGAGTGGCCTATGTTTTGCTGGAGTGTTGATTTATTTCCATTCTGGCAAATTTCAGGCGGTCGATATGTCCTATTTTAGCAAAGGTCATGCTGGATTTTTCCGTGAATTTTAGCATGACTTGTGCTAGAATAAGTAGGAAATATCGAGTGCCCTGGATTTGACAGAAAGAGAATTAAACGACATTTCAGATTGACTTTAAGTCTGCCAGGGCTCCATAGATGACGGTCAAAAAATCAGTGAGGGAGAGTGTCCACCATATATGAGAGAAGAAGAATGCCGACTGTTGTCGTGGGGGTCGCTTCTTCTTCTTTCCCAGGTGCTAGACACTTTTGTGTAATGCACTTTCGAAAGAAAGGAGGAGCGAACATCACCAACGATCGAAATATCTATGAGGGTGTGTCCACCATATACTGTCGAAATATAAGAGAGGAAGAATCCTGACTATTATCGTGGGGGTCGCTTTTCCTTCGTTCCCGTGTGTTAGACATTTTGGTGTAATGCACTCGGGAACGAAGGGGAGGAGCGACCATCACCGACGGTCGAATATATCAGAGAGGGAGTGCCCATCATATACACCACATGAGATGAGAGTTTTCAAGAAAAGACTCGACAGACCGTCAGTCAACCCGTGATAAATAATAATTATATAATTTAGTTTTTGTAGTACATATATTGAATTTCAGAAGTTTAATCTTTGAATTATGAACATAGGAAATGTCTGACGACGATAGGATCCCTGAGTGTGATTACTGTGGCGACGATCGAGGTCTGTGCGACATGCCTCACCTAGAAGACGGTCGGCGCGCTTCACTATTAAGCTCGAAGAGACATTTGATGTTTGTACGGTACGCAACGACGAAAAGACTTTTTTCGTAATTAATCATGACTTCTGCTTCTTCAACGTGTATCCCCTGCCATGCATGACGATATCTCTTGTAGAAGCTGGACTTCGAAGATCATGAGAATATGGAGACAAAGAGATTTCACCCGAGGACCTGACATGGTTACGCTTTTTCTGTAAAGCTATACAATGCGGTGACCTACTCCCATTTTGGTTGCTCGAATTGGATAGCACTATGCAAGGCGTATGTTTTTTCAGGAGGGTATGCATATCACCTTCGATCTTGGTGAACCTGAAGATGACATCGACGAATATAATATCAACATTTGGGTCGATGTTGATACGCTTCCACTTCTACCTCTATGTGAGTTTCTCAAACATATTTATTAATTAATTTATATTGTTTATTTCAAAATAGTTGACAGCTTATTTCCATTCTTCAAGAAATGTACGGAAAGTAGTAGACAAAACCTACTACACTCATGGGTCTGAGCTAACTTGCGAGGAGATAAATCATTTTGTTTCATGGATTAAAGATGTTGAGACTTTTAAGACGAGTCATCATATTCCTCCAAGTTATGATCAATACGTGCCACTAGTCCACGTGTTGAACTACGCTAACAACCATCGAGATATCATGGTAAGAATTTTCCTATTATGTCGCCAGTGCATCTTTTGCATACATTCTTCTGAAGCTAAACTATACATTTTGGTAAGTACGCTATTATGATGTTCTTCAACAGAAACTACCGGCGGATTGTGTACCTCGTCTTATGGAAATGAAAGGTGACATGAACTTTATTAGCCTACGGCCAAGTTGGCTTACCCTTCACCACAGTGCATACAAGATTCGTCAAAGAGATGACGTCCTCACAATCAAAGAATGGAGAAAAGTTCTGAATGATCGCAGGGAACTACTTTGCGGCAACATCAAGCGCAGCCCACAAATGAGAGATAGGTTCATCTGTATTCTCCATAATGGAGATTCAGGGGTTTACCTGTTTTATGCTATTTTACCTTCGAGAGAGTAGCAGGTCTTAGGTAGTTATGTGCTAGAATGATGAGCTAGTTCTTATATGACTATGATGATGAGTTGTTATCATGATGACGATGAGTTATATGCTACATTGTGCTAGAATGATGAGCTATTTCCTATATGACTATGATGATGATTTGTTATCATGATGATGATGATGAGTTATGTTCTACATTGTGCTAGAATGATGAGCTAGTTCCTATATGACTATGATGATGAGTTGTTATGATGATGATGATGATGATGATGATGAGTTATTATGATCACGATGAGTTATTATATCATTGGGTGGAAGAAACACGGATTAGATTCATGTGACCAAAAGTTGGATTAGTAGGACGATCTCCTACTAATCCATCTTTTGATTGGAACATTGCTAGCTGAGTTTTAGCAATAAAGCTTGGTGTCCTTTTGAAACACTCTTCCGTTCAAAAACAAAAAAACATACCACCATATCATTTACTTGATAGCAAAATATTACACACAATACACTGGGTTACATCACCATTGATTAAAACCAGCTAAGTAGTTAAAGTAATAAAAGTGCACATGATACCCAAACGAGGAGGATGAACAAATAATAGAACACTTAACACTACTAAGAAAAACTCTATAGCAGCAATTTAATAGTGGTGCGGGACAGGAGAGCCGCGCTACTGTTAATTATTAGTAGCGCGAGGCAATATACCACGTTGTAGGTACAAAGTAACAGTAGCACGGGTGCTATAGCCCTGCACTACTACTAAGTGGTCCCACCATGCCCCCCAGGGCTGGCCATAAGAGCAGCGTAGGGTATGAAACCCGTGCTACAACTAACTTGATACCAGTAGCGCGGGCTAGATACCCTGTGCTGCCAGTATGGACACGGGGCCAGCAAGTGTGCCCCACTTAGCAGCAACGTGGCACCTTAGCCCCACACTACGGCTAAAGGGCTTAGCAGTAGTGTGGTCCTCGAGCTCCGCGTTGTTGCTAAGCGCAGCAGCCGCCTTTTTCCCCTGCTCCCC
Organism: Thinopyrum elongatum; assembly: GCA_011799875.1. Lineage (NCBI taxonomy): Eukaryota > Viridiplantae > Streptophyta > Magnoliopsida > Poales > Poaceae > Thinopyrum > Thinopyrum elongatum. The sequence continues at coordinate 11,064,221 of CM022302.1, read as the reverse complement.
TCCCTCCCTCTCCCTTCCCATTCCCTCTCTCCCTAGCTTGCTTTCTTCTAACACTTGCTTTCTTCTCCCTTCTTCTCCCCTCTCCTCTCTCTCTCTCCTTTTCCCCTCTACCATCTTCATTAATGGCTCCGCTTCCTCTCTTCCTCACTTGATTTCTTCTCTCTCTCCCTTTTTCTCATATCTCTTGCCCCTCCACTTCATTGACTCAGTAGCTCTCTCTCCGTCCCCATTAGTTAGACTCATCTCCTGCCCAAGTAGATCTACCCATTTAATAAAGTAAGCTATCTACCCCCCCTCATTAATGAAGAATGAGCATTAAATATCTTTATCCACTTCGATCTCTAGCAACACTGGCCTCATCACGGTGCTCTCTCTCAAGATAGGTGAGTAAAAAGTAGTGTTCTGTAAGAATGGAATTTCTGTGTTTGTGATATGACGGAATTGTGCGATATGATGGAATTATGCGTGGCATGATTTGCCTATGTATTTGCCGAATTGTCTGTGTCATGAGTTGCCTATGTTTTACCGAAATGTGAATTTATTTCAGTTTCGGAGAATTTGGGGTAATCTTGATATGTGTTATTCTTAGGGAAGGTCACGCCGAATTTTTTTATGACTTTGATGCACGCATGGTGATAATTATTTTGCTTATACCACTCAGGCGATCATGAAGGTCAACGGAAGGATGGTGGATAGATACTTGCGATCCGCGGTGGCCGACATGTTACAAAATAACCGCAATGAGATTTTATGTCTGTGTCAAAAATGCAAAGGAGTCTGGCTTGACCCCTTTATGGGTGGCCGTTTGAAAGCGCACCTGCTCATGCATGGTTTCATGAATGGCTATACATGGTGGATAAGTGAAGATGATGATCATGAGGACGTCGACGGGGCACCCAATAACGACATGGGGCCAGATGAAGAGATGGCCGATGGACCCAAAGAAGAGGACGCCGTACATGAAGAAGAGGCCAGACATTGCGGAGAAGACGTCGGACATTGAGAAGACACAGACATGCCACAGTCTTTGTCACTACTAACTTCAGTCATGCGGGACCCATATGTTTGAGACCTGCTTCGCAAGAAGACGACTAGCGATAGAGTTCCTTCTAGAGAGGAGGCAAGCTGGAACAGCTGGATATAGACTCAAAGACTCCATTGTATGATGGGTGCGATCCCGAGGTGATCCGCTTGAGTTTCGAGCTCAAACTTCAGTTGGAGTTAACAAATGGACCAACGCAAGGCTCAATGAGAATTTGAAGTGTCTATAGAGATACCACGGGGAACTTGTGTCCTACTAGTGTCAAGGAGGCCAAGGAAATCGTGTGTCCTCTTGATCTGCCACACATTATATACCATGCATGCATCAAAGGTTGTATCATTTATCAGAATGAGAATGCGGAAAATACCAGTTGTCTAGTGTATAGTGCTTCTCAATACAAGAAGGCTAGAAAGGAAGCTCCTCAGAAAGTTGTATGGTACTTTACTATCACTCCTCGTTTGCTGCAGTATTTCGTAGATCCTAAGGAAGCTAAGCTCATGCGCTAGCACGCGGAAAGGGTGAAGCCAAACGATGAGATGATCCGAAGCTGAGACACCTCGTAGATGCTAGCAAGTGGAGAGCATTAAACACTGAATATTCATATTTCACTGATGATCCAAGGAACATCACAGATGGCATGAATCCATTTGGCAACAAGCGCATGAGAGTATTTCAATATGAGAGCCGCTTTGATCACGACGGTGCATGAACTTTCTCGGTTACGAATATGTCTTAGACTAGGTGTGCCATGGATATTGCGGATGCACCAGGTGCATGGATGATACAACATCTCTGCAGCTACCGAAAGATGGCGGGTCTTCAAAAATCATATATATGGGGCATTAAAGATGGCTCGAGAAGGATGACCCATGGAGAAAGCGTGTAGATCTATTCAATGGTGTGGCTGAGCATCGAGTACCTCCATGTAAGAGGAGCGATGTCGAAATTGATGAGTTGTTGAACAATTGGAAAGAGTGCACCAAACCAGGAAAAGAAGAAAAAGGCGCCGGAGCTGCTGCTTAAGGTATATAAAATGGGGCCTATTTTCTGAGACTTGTTATACTGACCCAAACTCGACACACCTCAGTCTTAATCACATGCATATCATGAAGAATGTCCATGATAGCTTCCTTGGCACACTCATGAATATGTTTGAGAAGACCAAGGATAGGCCGAAGGCATGAAGAGACTTGGAATTTTTATGTATCAGGGAAGATCTCCACGTAGGACGACCCCCTAAGTCGTCAGGGGAGATGAAGATGGAGAAGGAGACGGAAGACAGGGGCAAAAAGTCAACCATAAGGAAGAGCATTATTCCTCCCCCCCCTCTTGCTTCATCTTAAGTCCGATGGAGATCGATCAATTCTTCAAGTGACTTGATGGAATCAAACTTAGTTTCGGTTACTGTGGAAAGGTAAGCAGATTTCTAGACACCAAGAAAAAAAGTTTTAGCAGGATGATGTCTCATGACTGTCGCGTGATGACACTACACCACAACATAAATGTAATGGCATGTAATTTGTCGGGTGAAGAAAACTCTTAAGACGGCAGATAAACTATCGGACTAGCGATTCCCCCGACAAATAGAACTGCCAAGAACAGCTGCCAGGAATTATTTCTCCTGATAGATAGTTTATTCCCGACAACTTCTCTGCCCTGGATGTTGCATTTGTCGGCAGCTTACTTTCTCCCGACAGACTGGTTGTGCCATAGGATCTATAGTTACTGACAATGTTACTGCCATTACAAGCATATTATCCCGACATATAGAATGCCATATCATTGTGTTTAACTAGCAAAAGTTGTTTCATATATGCAAAAACTGATTGGTCTGCTAGTAGCTACTGTGTAACTCCTTGTACCTGATATTGCATCCATAAGTTGTTCTGGAGAAGTTGGATATTTGGACATGTGTTGCTTGTCTATTTAGACATGTGTATGATTTTGCAGGGAACACCTCTGAGTGGCCTATGTTTTGTCGGAATGTTGATGTTGATTAATTTCCGTTCCGGCAAATTTCAGACGCTTCGTATGTCCTATTTTTAGCAAACGTCATGCCAAAATTTTCCGTAAACATCATGCTCCGTCCTTATCGTGTTGTACCCCCGCTATCTATTTGGACACATCAAAAAACATGGAGAAGAAAGACTACAGCCACATAAAGAGTGTTCTGGATTGTGCTCTCTTAGGCTTCAGCCTTAGGGGTGGCCGCACCATGCACCAACAACAAAAGAAGGGCAGGCCATGCTTGGGCCATAGAACGGACTTCTGCTACGTCTAGCAACCGGTAACATGTACGAGGGATGGATTCTATGTCATCCATCACATGCGGGAGTTCAGAACGGATCAGCAAAGACTTCGCATGTCATCTATAGCCGATGACCATGTCTACAAATTGGCCACAACCTTATCATCTGAACCGGATGAAAAACTCAGAATTGACTTCTATCGCATCCAACAGGACATTGTGACTGATCATCGTCAAAGATGTCCTCCCAAAAGGATGGGTTATCCTACGGCGGCCCACAAACGAGGGAGGACGTCATCACTCGCATAGAGCTACAATGTCAGGACGTGACGCCTTTCAAAAAGCTAGGGTGCATCCTCCCAGATATGCCAAAGAAGACATCTAAGAAGAAGTGATTCACTAGTAGAAAACAGGGCTTCGGTTCAGGCCTGCCCAGCCCATTAGTCCCGGTTCAGTCACGAACCGGGACCCATGGGGGCATACGTCCCGGTTCGTGCGCACAGGGGGCCGGCCGGGCCTCATGGGGCATTGGTCCCGGTTCGTCTGGACCCTTTGGTCCCGGTTCCAGACACGAACCGGGACCAATGGGCCTCGCTCCTGGCCCACATCCATTTGTCTCGGTTCGTGGCTGGAACCGAGACAAAAGGGTGGCCTTTAGTTCTGGTTCCAGCCATGAACTGGGACCAATGGTGTGGCTATATATACCCCTCGCCCACGAGCAGAGCACTCCACTGCTCTGTTTTTTTCTGGCCGGCGAGGGGAGGGCATTGTGGTGCTCTAGCTCACCTCCTATGCACATGAGGTGTTCGATGAAATGCCCGAGTCACACTACTTAAGCTTTCTCCTCTCCAAACTCGACCTCCAAGCTCCATTTTCCTCAAGATTTGTCTAGGTTTAGCGGTCCGTCACGTCCCGTCCCTGTCTTCACCGCCGTCGATCGCCCGTGCCGATCTCGTCGCCGGCATCACTGTGGTGAGCCTCTCGTTCTTATCTTCTTTCTAAAAGAAAAAAATTCTTACTTGTATGATTTAGATAGATACTTGTATAATTTTCTTACTTTTATTATTGTTTGTTATTATATAGTGCGATGGTTTTGGTATCCACCCCCATCGGCCCTCGTCCTGTCTATGATTCAGATGTGGTATATATTTTATTTTATAACTATTTGGTTCATTTATTGTTTATGACAATTATGCTGACCAACGTGACATAGAATTTTTTATCTAGGAGGTATGTGAACCGGAAATCCCAACCGACCCTATTGTCGAGAGGTTAAATTTAGTTGAAGAAGAAAACAATTACTTGAAAGAAAAATTAAAAAAAAATTGTGGAGGAGAAGATGATATTGGAGTTGCATGTTGCGGATGTCGTCGATGATCACAAGATCAAGATGGATGCAATGCGCTTCAAGATTAGAAAGTATAGAAAATATGCCATTCATACCGAGCCTTGGTATCATTATGCCGTTGGATCAATTGTTACCTTGGTTGTGATTATGATCGCATTTGTTGTTGCATTGAAATCTTTTACATAGTTTCAATGGATGGTTTAATTAGATGCTCTGGAGAGCTATATGTTGTTCAATGAGAACTATGTATGTACTTTGGTTTTAATGTGATGATGAACTTCTATTAATTTGGTCACTTATCTATTCATGATGTTCTGTAATGGTTTTTGACACACTTAATTATATATAATGCACGCAGATGAACCGGCAATGGATGTATGTGTTGTCCATGCCCTATATGTGGGAATATGAAGTCTTACTCTGACCGGAAAATCCTTCAAACCCACCTGCTTTATAAGGGTTTCATGCCACACTATAATGTTTGGACTAAGCACGGAGAAATAGGGGTTATGATGGAAGACAGCGAAGAAGAAGAGGACGATGACAACTATGTGCCCCCTGAATACGGTGATGCTGCAACGAGGGAAGCTGAAGATCGAGAGGAACCAGACGATGTGCCCGATGATGATCTCCGCCGGGTCATTGTTGATGCAAAGAGACAGTGCGAAAGTGAAAAGGAGAAGCTGAAGTTCGATCGCATGTTAGAGGATCACCAAAAAGGGTTGTACCCCAATTGCGAAGATGGCAACACAAAGCTCGGTACCGTACTGGAATTGTTGCAGTGGAAGGCAGAGAATGCTGTGCCTGACAAAGGGTTTGAGAAGCTACTGAAAATATTGAAGAAGAAGCTTCCAAAGGATAACGAATTGCCCGACAGTACATACGCAGCAAAGAAGGTCGTATGCCCTCTAGGATTGGAGGTGCAGAAGATACATGCATGCCCTAATGACTACATCCTCTACCGCGGTGCGTACGAGGATTTGAACGCATGCCCGGTATGCGGTGCATTGCGGTATAAGATCAGACGAGATTACCCTGGTGATGTTGACGGCGAGCCCCCCAGGAAGAGGGTTCCTGCCAAGGTGATGTGGTATGCTCCTATAATAACTCGGTTGAAACGTCTGTTCAGAAACAAAGAGCATGCCAAGTTGATGCGATGGCACAGAGAGGACCGTAAGAAAGACGGGAAGTTGAGAGCACCCGCTTACGGGTCGCAGCGGAGAAAAATCAAGAGAAAGTACCGGGCTGAGTTTGCAGGTGACCCAAGGAACGTATCGTTTGGTTTAAGCGCGGACGGCATTAATCCTTTCGGGGAGCAGAGCAGCAATCACAACACCTGGCCCGTGACTCTATGTATGTATAACCTTCCTCCTTGGATGTGCATGAAGCGGAAGTTCATTATCATGCCAGTTCTCATCCAAGGCCCTAAGCAACCCGGCAATGACATTGATGTGTACCTAAGGCCATTAGTTGAAGAACTTTTACAGCTGTGGAATGGAAAAGGTGTATGTGTGTGGGATGAGCACAGACAGGAGGAATTTGACCTGCATGCGTTGCTATTTGTAACCATCAATGATTGGCCTGCTCTCAGTAACCTTTCAGGACAGACAAACAAGGGATACCACGCATGCACGCACTGTTTAGATGACACCCAAAGTATATACCTGGACAAATGCAGGAAGAATGTGTACCTGGGGCATCGTCGATTTCTTCCAACCAACCATCAATGTCGAAAGAAAGGCAAGCATTTCAAAGGCGAGGCAGATCACCAGAAGAAGCCCGCCATGCGTACCGGTGATCACGTACTTGCTATGGTCAATGATTTACAGGTAATCTTTGGAAAGGGTCCCAGCGGACTATCTGTTTCGAATGACGCTGAGGGACGCGCACCCATGTGGAAGAAGAAATCTATATTTTGGGACCTACCCTACTGGAAAGACCTAGAGGTCCGCTCTTCAATCGACGTGATGCACGTGACGAAGAACCTTTGCGTGAACCTGCTAGGCTTCTTGGGCATGTATGGAAAGACAAAAGATAGACCGGAGGCACGGGAGGACCTGCAACGTTGGCACGAAAAAAGACGGCATGCCTCCAAAGCAGTATGAAGGTCCTGCCAGCTACGCTCTTACCAAACAAGAGAAGGAAATCTTCTTTGAATGCCTGATGAGTATGAAGGTCATGTCTGGCTTCTCGTCGAATATAAAGGGAATAATAAATATGCCATAGAAAAAGTTCCAGAACATAAAGTCTCATGACTGCCACGTGATTATGACGCAACTGCTTCCGGTTGCATTGAGGGGGCTTCTACCGGAAAACGTTCGATTAGCCATTGTGAAGCTATGTGCATTCCTCAATGCAATCTCTCAGAAGGTGATCGATCCAGAAATCATACCAAGGCTAAGGAGTGATGTGGCGCAATGTCTTGTCAGTTTCGAGCTGGTGTTCCCACCATCCTTCTTCAATATCATGACGCACGTCCTAGTTCATCTAGTCGACGAGATTATCGTTCTGGGCCCCGTATTTCGACACAATATGTTCCCCTTTGAGAGGTTCATGGGAGTCCTAAAGAAATATGTCCGTAACCGCGCTAGGCCAGAAGGAAGCATCTCCATGGGCCATCAAACAGAGGATGTCATTGGGTTTTGTGTTGACTTCATTCCTGACCTTAAGAAGATTGGTCTCCCTCAATCGCGGTATGAGGGGAGACTGACTGGAAAAGGCACGCTAGGAGGGGACTCAATAATATGCAGGGACGAGCATTCTTGGTCTCAAGCACAATACACAGTTCTATAGAACTCTACCTTGGTGACCCCATATGTCGATGAACACAAGAACATTCTGCGCTCCAAACACCCGGAGCAGTGTGACGACTGGATTACATGTGAACACATCAGGACTTTCGGCAGTTGGTTGGAAACACGTCTCAGAGGTGACAACACTGTTTCTGATGAGCTGTACTCGTTGTCCAGGGGACCATCTTCGACTGTATTGACTTACAAAGGATACGAGATAAATGGGAATACATTTTACACGATCGCCCAAGATCAAAAGAGCACCAACCAAAACAGCGGTGTCCGCTTTGATGCAGCAACCAAGAGGGGAAAGGACACATATTATGGTTACATTGTGGACATATGGGAACTTGACTACGGACATGATTTTAAGGTCCCTTTGTTTAAGTGCAAATGGGTCAATCTATCAGGAGGCGGGGTACAGGTAGACCCACATTACAGAATGACAACAGTGGATCTGAACAATCTTGGGTACACAGACGAACCATTCGTCCTAGCCAATGATGTGGCGCAGGTTTTCTATGTGAAGGACATGTCTACCAAACCGAGAAAAAGAAAAGATAAGGAAGCGAATACATCATACGATGAGCCAAAGCGCCACATAGTTCTTTCAGGAAAAAGAGACATCGTGGGATTGGAGGGCAAGACAGATATGTCTGAAGATTATGAAAAGTTTCATGAAATTCCTCCCTTCAAAGTCAAGGTCGACCCAAGCACCCTGTTAAGCGATGAAGAATATCCATGGTTATGGCGCAATAAGCAAAGGACACAAGCGAAGAAAATGTGAAGACAGATGAAGTCAGAAAGGGTTGAAAATTGATGATGTGGATTTGAATGGTTCATTTTGAACACACAAAAAGTCTAGAGTTCAAATAAGTTAAAAAAAATGAAATCCCTTTGTAACAGATGAGTTTTCGTCTGAAACCCTGATACTTCGAAAGAGATTGTCCATTTTGTACACGAAGTGCATCCAGTTTTTGCCGTAACCCTCTCAACTTTTTAGCACATGCTATGTGGGTGAAATCATGATATCATGCCAATTTTCAACCTCTTCAGAGTTCATTTGAAGTGCTTTTCAATTTCAGGGTCATTTAGCTCAAAAAAATCAGTAAATGCATGAAAAATAACAGATGAAGTCAGAAAGGGTTGAAAATTGATGATGTGGCTTTGAATGGTTCATTTTGAACACAGAAAAAGTCTGGAGTTCAAATAAGTTCAAAAAAATGAAATTCCTTTTGTAACAGATGAGTTTTCGTCCGAAACCCTGATACTTTGAAAGAGATTGTCCATTTTGTACACGAAGTGCATCCAGTTTTTGCCGTAACCCTCTCAACTTTTTAGCACATGCTATGTGGGTGAAATGATGATACCATGCCAATTTTCAACCTCTTCAGAGTTCATCTGAAGTGCTTTTCAATTCCAGGGTCATTTAGCTCAAAGAATGAACTAATATAAGAAAGAATGAACTGGAAAACTTTTATGAAACTCTTATCGCAAAAATAATAAACTAAAAGAATGAACTAGAAAACTTTAATGAAACTCTAATAGAAAAAAAGAATGAACTAGAAAACTTTAATGAAACTCTAATAGCAAAAGGAATCAACTAAAAAGCTTTTATAAACCTCTAGTATTATTGAAACTAAAATTATATAAAATTTATGCAACAAAAATTATCAAAGTATTTTCTGTTCAAAACATTAAAAGCAAAAAGAATTTTCATAAAGAATTTTTTTGTTAGAAACTTTAATAGCAAAAAGAATTATCATAAAGAATTTTTTTGTTAGAAACTAAAATAACAAAAACTGTTTTTTGAATATAATGATAAAACACAGTAATATTAAATAGCAGGAAAAATAATCACTCCAAAATCTATTTCTATAGTAAAGTTAATCACAAACTAGTGATTCACACAAATTTCAAAGAATTCAAATTTAAACTATTCAAATTGGAAAACTAATGGCACTAACAGAAAGTTTATAATTTTTATTATCTAAAAGCAAAAAGAATCACAGAAAAACTAATGGCACTAACAGAAACAAAATAAAATAAATAAAGCAAAAAAGAAAACAAAAAAACAGGAAAAAAATAAAAAAAATGCCACCTACTGGGCCACCACGGCCTGAATACGACTAGGAACCCAACAATGGGCCAGGATTCAGGCCCGCAGCAGGCCCAGTAGGCCCACGGGCAAGGATTGATAGAGTAGGCCCGAAAGCCTGCAGTTGAGAGGAGCTCGAGAGGGTGGTCGCAGCAGCGCTTATAAACCACTCTCGAGCTCTCTCAACTAGCGAGGTCGGACTAAACATCCCACCGCACCGCGCCAGCGCAAGGCCTTTGGTCCCGGTTGGTAGCACCAACCAGGACAAAAGGGGTGCATTGGTCCCGGTTGGTGGCACGAACCGGGACCAATGCAAGGCCTTTGGTCCCGGTTGGTGCCACCAACCAGGACCAAAGGTGTCTGTTTCCCGCCCTTTGAACTGCTGAAAAGAGACCCTTGGTCCCGGTTGGTGGCACCAACCGGGACCAAAGGGGGGCATCGGTCCCAGTTTGTGCCACGAACCAGGACCAATGTTTCGTGTATATAAGAAAAACTTAGTAGTTTCTCCAAAAATCACTTGTCTTCTCCACCTCGCCATCGTCGCCGACGCCGTCAGGCCCGCCCCTGCCCGCCCCGCCGCCGATGCCGCCCGCCCCGCCCCTGCCCGAACCGCCGCCGACGCACCCGCCCCGACGCCCCCGCCCACGCCCGCCCCTGCCAGCCCCGACGCCGCCACCGCCCCCCTGCCAGCCCCGACGCCGACGCCACCCCGAAGCCGCCGGCCACGCCCACTGCCCCCCGGACGCCTCCTCTGTGAGCATCGCCCCCTGCCCCGCCACCGCGTTGCTTTTATATATATATATATATATATATGCTTTCTTCTTATATGTATGTATGTATGTATGTATTTTTTGTATGTATGTATGTATTTTTTAAACTTTTGATATGTACGGAAAAGAGGAAGAAGGAAGAAGAAAGAAGGGAAGAAAAAGAAGGAGAGGAAAAAGGGGAGAAAAAAGAGAAGAAGAGGAGAAAAAAAAAGATGAGAAAGAAGGAGAAGAAGAGGAGAGGAACAAGAGGAGAAAAATAAATAAGAAGAGGAAGAAGAAGAAAAAAAAGAGGAGAAGAAGAAGGAATAGAGGAGAAGAAGAAAAAATAGATTAGAGTTTAATCTATTTTTTCTTCTTCTCCTCTATTCCTTCTTCTTCTCCTTTTTTTTTCTTCTTCTCCTCTTTTGTTTTTTCTTCTTCTTCCTCTTCTTAATTTTTATCGGGAACGAGGGTGTCGAGGATCGCTGAGCGGTCGAGGGTCGGGAACTAGGGTAGAGGGTCGAGGGTCACCGAGGGGTCGAGGGGCGCCGAAGGTTCGAGGGTCGAGGGTCGTCGAGGGGTCGAGGGTCGAGGAACGCCGAGGGGTCGAGAGGTTGCCTTGTGTCAACGTATTGAAGAAATCCATGGATTCATCATTAGCCGGAAGTAACTAGGGCATGATGGTACGAAGTTCTCATAAGTTATTTTGGAACGGAGTCCCGGATAGGATAATTCGCCTTTTGGTACGAATTTCAGCAAAGGCCTTCCAAATAGCGATATTCGGAAGGCCCTTGCTGAACTTTGTACCAAAAAGCGAATTATCCTATCTGGACTCCGTTCCAAAATAAGTTTGGAGAACTAGGGTACAAGGTCGTGGATCGCCGAGCAGTCGAGGGTCAAGGGTCGCCGAGGGGTCGAGGGTTGTCCAGGACATTCATGAGAAAGGCGGTCCGGCCCAAACCCTAGAAGCGTTGTCGAGGCCACCCCAAACCCTAGAAGCATTGCCTAGGCCACCCCAAACCCAAGAAACGTTGTCGAGGCCACCCCAAGCCGTAGAAGCGTCGAGTTAGCTAGGTCTATGTTTGCACTAATATATCCATCTGTCATGTTTGTATATTAATTGCCATGTTCTAATATTTGCAGAAACTATGGAGCACCGAGACATCGAAGCAGAACAGTTGTTGTGGGACATAATCCTCGGCGGAGGTGATGTCTTGTCATATCTCAATGACACCGATGGTCTGGAAGGAGAGGGTGAAGCAGGCTCCGGTGATCGAACAATGGAGGTGGAAGGACATGATTATGATGGCTCCGGTGACGGAATGCCGGTGGCAGAAGGAGACCGTGATGACTTCTCCGGTGAGCGAACGGAGGAAGGAGCTGTTGCAAAGTCCGGTGAGTTATATATATTAATTAAGCCTGTGCTAACTAGCTAATTGATGCATTAATTGTGTTGGTATGTACACATATTAACTCTTCTTTCTTCTTTTCTAGCCCTCCGGATCGAGCCAAACTTCGGTAATAAGACGAGGCCCGAAGAAAAGGTTGCGCCAGGATGAAAGGTTCACTATCACAGCAATCAAGGGCGATGGCCAACCAATTGAACCCAACCGGACCAAGGAAGCATTTTCTGCTCACTGCGGGGTTCTTGTTAGGGACATGATCCCGATCAGCATCCACCAATGGAATAAGCCTAAGAGTGAAGACCCTCAAGTGTCTTTTGTCAACGATAGACAAAAAGATGATCTTTGGACCGCGCTGAAGGCAAATTTCTCCCTACCGCCAAAGGAGGATCCGGATACGCCAGTTATAGAGCCATTGGTCAAGGCTCATGCTCTTGAGAAGATGGCAGATCTATTCAGGAGGTGGAAGAATGAGTTGAAATCAACGTTTGTCGACAAAGGGAAGACTCCAGAATTCACCGGCCGATTTGAGAAGATAAGAGATCACTGGCCCGCATTTGTCGCCCACAAGACATCGGAGAAGAGTAAGAAGATGTCAGTGACAAACAAGAAAAATGCTGCAAAGAAGGAGCATCACCATCGCACGGGGTCAGGTGGCTACCTCAAAGCCCGGCCGTTGTGGGGCAAGGCTGAGAAGGACCTGCTTGATAAAGGGGTCGAACCAGAGACATTGAACTGGCCAGACCGTTCAAGGACTTGGTTCTTCGGGGTTGGGGGAACCTTGGACCCTGAAACAAGGAAGTGCCGTTGGACGGAGGAGCAACTTGAAATACCCGTCAAGAAGCTTCAGAAGTATATCGCCGCAGCGCAGTAAGGGACGTTCGTTCCCGATAGAGAGAACGACGAGCTCACACAGGGCCTCGGGAATCCTGAGCACCCAGGACGAACACGAGGCATGGCAGGCTCCGTTGCGTGGAAGGTTGGGTTTCCCAGCGCAGGTTGTTAGAAAACCCGGGAGAGGAGGAGGAAAGTGGAGCAGACCGAACTGCAGAAGCTGAATGCAAGGGTACGAGCGCTAGAGGAACAAGCACTAGTTCAGAGCCAGCAACCGGCCGGAGCTACCCCAGAAGCTACCCCGCCATCTCAGCGGAGAAGCAGCGTGGCTTCCACCGAGCTCCTTCAGCAGCCTGACTTCACAGCTCCCAGCTACCCCGTGGATGCAATCACGGAGGCTCAAGATTGCCACCTTATGACACAATGGCAGCACCTCAAAGTTAAGGCGGCTGTCGGCTCTGTTGCACCTCCTGAACCCGGCGCAACTTTTCACTGCCTTCCAATTCCACAAGGCTATGCTGTTGTGATGGTCGATGAAATAACGGAGGGATTTTAGGAGCTCGAGCTTGACCACCCTACCTGTGAAGGGGAGACTCAACTGGGTCTTGCTCTGAAAACTCCATGTCTATGGCGGAAGGAGCTCATCAACCTTCCGAACTGGACGCCTCCGCCTCCTCCTCCTCCTCCGGCGAGTGAGGGCACTCCGCCTCCTCCTCCGGCGAGTGACCAGGGCACTCCGCCTCCTTCTTCGGCTGCTCCGGCGCGTGGCGGCACTATGCCTCCTTCTCCGCCTGCGCCGGCGCGTCCGAGCAGCCCGCCTCCTCCTCCGCCACGTCAGCAACAGCGGAAGACAGCCGCCGCCGCTCCGGCTGCTCCGGCGCGTCGTAGCACTTCGCCTCCTTCTCCGCCTCGTAAGCAACAAAGGAAGACAGCCGTAGCCGCTCCGGCTGCTCCGGCATCTAGCAGTACAGCCAGAGGCAGGAGGCAATACATATTCGGTCCATCTCTCAAGCCTCTAGAGAAGTTACCATACGAGATGACCTTGGAGTAAAATGCGCAGACCTGTCAAGCCCAAGTGAAGGTCTTTTATGCAAAGAAAAATCCACCTCCGGAGGAGAAGATAGATCCGGTGAAATTGAAGAGCACTTTGGATGCCCTGAAGCGGCCACAACCGCCTCCGTCGGATGACAACCATGTCCACGCTCTTAAAAAGGCAGTGGAAGGAGCGCGCCGGTCGGGAACTACTTCAAGTGAAAAAAGGTTACAAGAACGAAGAAGTGGGAAAAAAATTCCCCAGCTCGGCGAACAGGCTAACCAATCGTGCCCCCCGCTCAAGGTGTCTAGCGATATCGTCGCAAATCTGCCGGGGATGCTGCCCGGTACCAATCCTGGTGATTACCAGCCCGACGATGCACATTTTGATACAATGGAGGTGGACGAACACAAATACCGGTACGGGAAGCCTCTCGTCAAACCTGGTGTTCCTCCTCTAACAACGGTGATGCGAAGATTTCATGAGTGGTACATGGACACCTGCAAGCCTGGGAATGATATTTTGATGCTGAGAGTTAAAGAGGAGCACGACCTCGTTGGAATTGATCTGTTGTCTATTCCATTTGAGGAGTTCTTCCAGTTTTTCAATCAAAAGGCCCTCGATAAAATAATCATCAGTTGCTACTATCTGTAAGTACTACTTCTATAATTAAGTCTCTATATATAGCTCAGCTCTTTCATTGCATGTATATATAATTATCCTCACTATATTATGCAGATTGAAGATCGTCGAATGCAGAAAAGCACAAATCTATGATATTGGGTTCATTAACACAAATCTCATAGATGAATGGACGGTTAAATATAATGTGAAAGAAACCGTGGCCAACTTGCTACAATCGTTGCTTAAAAATCAAAACAAAGATAAAATACTCTTTCCTTACAACTTCAAGTGAGTGTTACTGTCTTATGCATATTCGGTTTCTCTTATTACTTGAGGTTATAGTAATGTAATTGATGAGTTATGCATGCGTGCGCATCTTCCACTTTATTCTCCTAGAGATTAAGCTTGAGCAGGGACTAGTAACCGTCTTAGACTCAAGACGAAAAGATCCCAAGGAGTATGCGGCCATGACTGAAATGCTCCATAAGTAAATTCAATCGATCATTATCGCACCATATCGGCAACTTTGTTCATTTCCTGATATCAAGTAATTATTTTCTTTTTCTCGCAGGGTTTGGAAAGTGTTCACCGCTGAAGCTCCGGGACTGCCGGGGAAGCTGCGATTTACACACCCGAAAGTAAGTACTACTAGCTAGTTCCGCGCATCTCTCATTGATTCTAGCTAGTTTTATCAATACCATTTATAATGCTTGATTATCAGTTTGATTGACCTCTATTTCTCGTAAAGTGGTTGTGGCAGGATGGCGGGAATAATTTTTGTGGATACTACGTTTACAAGTACATCTACAACGCGACGACCTCTAAGCGGGGCTACTCTGAAAAACAATATGAAGTGCGTAAGCAATAATATTCACAATTTTATTTTATTACCATCATTTGTGTTGAGTTTCATTCATATATATGTATTGATCCCCTTCTTCAAATTAGATGTGGCAGATGCGGAATGAACTCCTACCACAAAATCGCATAAAAGCAATTCAAGAGGAATTGGCGGGATTCTTTCTTGACCACGTCATCAATAAAGCCGGAGAATACCATGTGAAACTTGACATCAGATGTTAGGGATTGTAAGAGATCTTATATTGTATATATGTAGCTAGTAGCGTCGGGTAGATATACGAAAACTTGTTGTTCGACCAATCTCTCGGAGAAGGAGGAGGCCGATTACTTCTCTCGGTATATGTTCATGACGATCTTGTGTACTTAATGGTTTCCTTCGTTTGCTTACTAGCTAGCGTGTCAAGTCCTCTCTATACGTATAGTACGTAGCGTCGACCAAGCACGGAGATAAGAGAGGACACTTCTCTCTATTAGCTAGCTAACACAATATATGAAACCCCTAAATTAACCCTACAAAACCACCAAAACCCCCCAAACCCACCCCCCTTTCAAAAAAAAAACAAAAACCCCAGCCCCTGAACTGCTGACATGTGCATGCTTTTTGGTCCCGGTTGGTGCTACCAACCGGGAAAAAAGACCCTCCTGCCTGGGCAAGCCGTAGCGGCAACGTGGAGCCCCATCTGTCCCGGTTCGTAGGCGAACCGGGACTAAAGGTATTGGGCTTTACTCCCGACCCTTTAGTCCCGGTTCCAGAACCAGGACAAATGGGCCTCTGGAACCGGGACAAATGGGCCTTTTTCTACTAGTGATTCACGATCACGATGTCAGTTTAGTTAATATTTTGCGTAGGAGAAAACTTTGAATTTTCGTACAACGAAACTTTTGTGATGTGAATGGTCCTCCTAAACTTGCGTAGCGCTCTAGTTAATTAGTTTGAGTACAATGAACTTCGTTAATTATGTGTACTATATGTTGCTTCTATTTGCTAACTCTTTCTATTGGTGTTGCTTAAGTATATTATGTTGCATATTATCGAGGAATTCATCTTATTATGACGCATCTGTGTTAGGGATTTAGATACATGACGAAGAAGTGGTATGCCGCGTATAGAGGGAGGGTTCCAGGAGTGTACGGCGAGTGGCAAGACTGTCAGGCAAAATGCACCGCTTCCCTTGCAGCAGCCACAAAGGGTTTCAAAGTAGAAGCGAAGCCGAAACTGGTTACTCGAGGTTCACTCTAGTGGGAGAGAGGAATCATAACCGGCTTAAGAACTACTTCATAATTCTTTTCTTGCTCATCGTGATCGCCCTTCTCTTGTATGGGATTATATCATAGTTTAGATCGATGATGAAACATGTGTATGTAACCATGTAGTTGCATGTATTCGAGACTTGTAATAACTTCCATGTAGGAAAACACTTCTTATCTATAGTCTGATAGGAGGCGAACGTCAGACCACTCTATCCGTCGAATCAAGTTTAATCCCACGGTGGAGAAATCAAACACTAACCCTTGTTTTATATTTTTATAAAATAACAAATGCTAATTACTCCCAGCCGTCGCTAACACCCGTACATCACGCACAAACAATCTTTCTATTGTTTTATATTTATATTTTGAACCTTCTTTCTAGCACTAGTTGTTGCTTCCTACCTTTCTATTGTTATGCATCATGCCTAAAAATTTGTGCTTCAAAGGTGCTTATAATTGTAAGCTGTGTAACTGTAATGTCATGCTTCGCAGAATGTAGTTCTATTTTTTATTTAAAAAAAAACAGGAGGAACGAAACCTAGTTGAGGATGACACATGCTGAGTAATTCATATTCATTTGCATGAAATAATGCTTCCAAATATTGATGCTTCTTATGCATAATGTATTTGTTTCCTAACTAAACATAGGTTCAACCAGTACAATTGTAGTAACCATATGCTACTGCCTTTTTGCACTTCATGTTTTAACTGGTTTGAAACATGATCTTGCCAACCATTCCAATTTGCGAAGTCCAATTTATTTCTTCCACTAAGTCTCATACATATTATGATACATCAAAATATTGCTTCCTGTGAGTATTGCTTCTTTGATCTCGTGTGATCCTTCAATCCTTCTTTCTAGATGCTTCATAATTGTTGAGTTTTGACAGTTTTTTTAAATTAGAATGCTTCATTACTACTTAGGAAGCACTTCAACGTATCTTTTGCTAAGCTTCCATCTGAATGATTTATGTTTCATTACTTTCTTCGTATGTGCTACATACAATAAGCGCTTCATCACAAACTCTCTTGTGCTTCCAAATTTACGTGCTACACATTCTGTACACATGATATGTCCCTAAATGCATGCACGAAACTTATGTCTCATTTTGTTACTTCCAGGAGATGATTTAACACGACATGGTGATTGCCCACAAGTTGGAGGTTGCTATTTGCAGGTCGTCGATGAGCCCGTGTAGGTGTTCATCGTTGTCGTCTCGCTGCTTGCAGACGTCCCTCAAATCATGCCGACAATCCAGCTTCAAAACCTCTTTCTATGTAGTGGTGCCAAGTTCAAGCATGCATCATCCAAGCGGGCGTGCTTCTATGGTCTCCTCAGTGTGCCATCCGACTTGAAGTTTGCTGGCAAGGTAGACCGGTGTTTTGATGATCCTGCCAGCGTGCCCTAACACATGTGCATTGCCAGTTAAGGTGGACCATGGTGGTATTATGTCACCTAACCCTGTGATGTATTCTTGCTATAGATGGACACAATTTCAAGTATTGGAATCATGTATTGTTTCCTTTCGTCCCAAATTATTTACTCTATTGTATGTAATTATGATAGAAAGAAATGTTTGTTTACTTGGAAGCAAACACTATTTTTCTTTGGAAGTAAATTATATTGTAATTTGGAAGCAGTGTCATAGAAACAAATATCATCTTTTATTAGAAGGAAGCATGGTTTCCTTTGGAATCAATCTTTCTATATTTTGGAAGCAGCGTTGATAAGAAAAAAAGAGTTAAATGCACAGGAGGTCCTAAAAGTTTTGTCGGGGTGTCACTTTAGTCCTAATTCTTACAAAATGCACCTTTAGGTCCTAATTCTTTAGTAAGTGGTTCACCCGAGGTCCTTTTTTCACGAGCGCTCGTTGACCTGCCTGCGTGGCGCGTTGACCCAGGCCACGTCAACACAGGGCCCATCCGCCAGGCGAGAAACGTCCTAAAAGTTTCTGCGCAGTGTCACTTTAGTCCTATTTCTTTGAAAATGCATGTTTAGGTCCTAATTCTATAGTAAGTGGTTCACCCGAGGTCCTTTTTTGCACGAGCGGTTGCTGACTTGCTCGTGTGACGCGTTGAGCCACACCATGTCAACTTAGAGGCTGCTGCGGTTGCTCTTTTGTACACGAAGCCCCTTGTAAACCCCCTCTTGACATTTCTCAGCCCCTACCGAAATCCTCTCTTTCTCTCTATCTCTCTCTCTCTCTCTCTCTCTCTCTCTCTCTCTCGTGCCCACACCATCGCCATGACTAGGACAGCAAGCTCCTCGACGGGGAAGCGGGTGACGAAGGGGAGCATTGCAGCAGCATCGTCGGCGCCGCCTCCTCCACAAGCTCCTATCATCCAACCTCAAATCAAAGCAAGCGGTTTGAGAAACTTAATGAAACAGTGCAAATCGAACTAAATCAGTGCCTACAGCTAGTGATTGCAAAAAAATAGTTTTTTTGCAATGTTCGTCATTTGCTAGTGACCCTAAGTCGATGTGGCATGGGTCAATGCGCAATCGAGCAGGTCAGTGAGCGATCGTGCAAAAAAGGACCTCGGGTGAACCACTTACTATAGAATTAGGACCTAAACGTGCATTTTGAAAGAAGTAGAACTAAGGTGATACTGCCCTGAAACTTTTAGGACCTCCAGTGTATTTCTCTCGCCTGACGATTGGGCCCTCTGTTGACGTGGCGTGGGTCAATGCGCCACGCGGGCAAGTCAGGGAGCGCTCGTGAAAAAAGGACCTCGGGTGAACCACTTATTAAAGAATTAGGACCTAAAGGTGCATTTTGGAAGAATTAGGACTAAAGTGACACCCCGACGAAACTTTTAGGACCTCCAGTGCATTTAACTCAGAAAAAAATGTTTCCTCGGTAGCAATTTAATTCAACTGCAAAACAAATCTCTGGCCATTTTATCTTGTCTATATACGTTGGCCACCGGAAGCAAAATATCCTAGGTAGGAAGCAAAAAAGAAAAAAAAAGAAGTTTGCCACATTCGGAAGCAAAAGATTTCTTCACATGGATGCAAAATTTTATAACTTTGGAAACAAAATTATTGTTGAGAGGAAGCAAACAATATGGCCTGGAATCCCGTTTCTCTAGATTTATTAGTTTCCCCCTAAAAAAATAGTTTCCTTACAATCCGAAATTTGTTTCCAAAAAATCAGGAGATGTTATACCAGCCTCACTTAATTAGCGTTCACTTTTGGAAACAACCCACAAGAATCAATCAATGCTTCAATCCAGAAATCTTGCGCGCGAGTTTACTAGTTGATCTGACGATTAAGATGCAAACGATCGGAGGGCTATGCACTGGTCTGATAGGAAGGAAGCATCACTAGTCTGATGCCTAGTGCTTTCCATGTTATATGTATATCTCCACGTACGGATCGTAGTATGTTTTGGTACAGACGTAGTATGCTTCATGAATAGCGTAATATTAGAAAGCCCCTGTTTTATCCTACAAAAACGTCGGATATATATTTTGGTACAGATATAGTATGTTTCATGAATAATACTCTAAAATCTGTACACAAGTTATTTAAATTACCTGGTGCAAGTTTCGTTGGTTCGCGAGAAGGGAGATCCCGAAGCCATGTCGGAGCAGGCGAGGAGGCTTTCCATCAGATCGTCCGAGCAGCACTCCAACAGTATGCGCGTGTCGGAACCATGTACCTCTTTGGAGGAGGAGGAGGAGGAGGAGGAGGTGCTCTCCACCGTGTTGTCGGCGCCACCGTCGGCAGTGCTGCAACGAGACAAACAAACAAACAGAGCCTATAGCTGATGTTCGCTCAATCCAGGCGCATTTTGCACATCACTGGTGAGTGACGCATGGTTCAGTGCATCGTGATGCATGGTGCCGTGCACAAATTAGCACAATGAAACTTTGAGATAGCACAATGACAACTCTGTGAACCACGTACGGTGCCTACTTTGGAAAATCGATGATAAAGACGGCCTGAATTTACGGTTTGTACCATTTTAGTCGGGTATTTTCTGCAAGTATCTCACGTAAGCTCTTTGGTGGTCAGATGTTGGTTTTTAGGCTAGATAATAAATACATCGCGCTTGGTCCAAAAGTTTATGCAGATGACTGTGTGAGTAGGATGTGTGTGGCGTACGTAATTTAGTTCCATAGCTTCTTACTTGGCTAGAAGTTTCCGGAATATCGATCATCCAACTACTGGATAATGGCTTCATTTCCTTATCCGAGGGAAGATTTTGATTGGGCTTGTCGAGCGCAAGCAAGTTGAGATTCATAGAAGGCCGATCCATTGAACAAGCGCTTGCAGCAGCATGAGATACGGGCAAGTGGCAACAAGTTGGTACTACCTGTCTGAGGAGAGCACATAACCTGCAAAAGAAGTTATTATGTGGCACTACCTCTGTGTTGTCCTGGTTTATTTTGGGCATACTTTGACCATGATTTTAACTAATAAAATTTAAATATATGTACATAGCAAAAATATTATTATAGGAAATTATGTTTAAATACAAATCCAACGTTATAATTTTTGGTGACATGTATTAATATTTTATTAGTTAAATCTATTGTCAAAATTTGGCACAAAATACGAAGGAGGCCAATAAATCAGGACAGAGGTAGTAGTTCACTCGGTTGCTCGCCCAAGCAGAGCATCTGTCCCTGGCGACAAGTCAAGTTGCGACTTGATAAGCCAACCAATTGGGGCCAAATCAGGGGCGGGCGAGCGCGTACAAGCAAGGTGGGTATCCATGGCCTCTCCTCAACGTGCAGCTCAACTGGGCAAGCTCCAAGGTGGGTATCTAAAGGTTCTTGTTTCCTTTTAAGACATGTACACTTTATGTTCTAATCTAGTCCCCTACCGTTGTTCTTTCCTAGTTTAGGCACAAGCTACCTCACAACGACGCGCTTGTGTGTGCCATGAGTGCATTCTATAGGCAGAGGCGGAAGCAGAATGAAAATGAGAGGGCAGAAAAAATTGACACCCAGATTGGTTAAATATACAACCCAAACTATAGAACGTCTAGTTTACCACCTTCAACTTCAAAAAACGGACAAGAAACAACCCCGGACTGGTTTTTTACTGGCCTTGACTGACCAACGGCCTAGTTAGCTAACACGTCACCCCCTGAAAAATGAATGATTCCATAGTTTTCTGAAAAATATCTAAAAAATCCACACTACCCTTATACTCAATCCGAGAAAGTTTCAGCCAGTTTTGCCTAATAGAAAAAAACTAGAATGAAAATTCAAATTAAGCGCCATTTTGGGTTAAAATTTGATCAAGAAATGAAGGTTTCCAGAAACACTTCAAATTCTCAAAAGTGTACAATATCCTTATATGAAATCTGTGGAAATTTTAGGAAGTTCAAGAAACCAAAAAAAAGAAGAAAAATACAAATCAGAGCCATTTTTGTCAAAATTCAACCAGCAAGTGAGAGTGTCCAGAACATTTGAAAAACCTTCTAACAAATCTAAACTATCCTTATATTGAATCTAGGAAATTTGATGATGTTTTGACGAAAACGAAAAAAACTAGAAGGAAAATACACAATAACACTAGTGCAGAACCGGGCTATAGCACCGGTTCGTAAGGCCCTATAGTGCCGGTTCTGCAACCGGCACAAAAGGGTGGGGACTAAAGGTCCCCCCCTTTAGTACCGGTTCAACACGAACCGCCACTAAAGGGCCACCACGTGGCACGAGCCAGCGCCGGGGGCTGGGAGACCTTTAGTACCGGTTGGTAACCGGTACTAAAAGGTTTAGGGGGTTTTGGGTTTATGATTTCTTTTTCCTTTAATTTTGTGTTTTCCATTTAATTCTTTTTCATTTGCTGGTATTTTACGATACTACATATTGTACACGTTATGCATATATATAAATAGAATTTCTCGTAGAACCGATCATATATATATATATATATCATCGAATGTCTCGCACCACCATTCACACATACACATCTATATATGCAATTTGGTATATACAATTTCTCCTACATGGAGGCATTACTGCGGTAGCGGGTAATAGAATTCTCCTTTGGGATCTATGACCTGGTCGAGCAAAAATCCCGCTATTTCCTCTTGAATTGCTCGTACGCGATCCGTTGGTAGGAGCTTATCCTGCATCTCGTTGAACTTTAAAGAAGGTGTTCAAATATGCATGTATTAGTTGTGTGTATATATATAAGATATCAATAATGATGTAAACATTGTGAATAGTGTTCTGGCAAACGTACCCATATCTGTCTATTAGATCTGTTCCTTTCAGATGCCATCATGCGAATGTTCTCGCAAACGTAGTATGCACATAAATTAGTCCCCTGCGCCTGCTTCATGGCCTTTACGAGAATAGAATTCAATCAGATAATAATTAATCAAGCATGATAATTAATGGTATTGAAACTAGAATTAAAGAGATGGTAGCTAGCTAGTACTACTTAATTAATTACCCTGGGTCGATACCAATACAACTTTTGTTTCCATTCGCCTGGAATCTCTTTGATGAACTTTTGCCAAGCCCTGCCCGCCTGCAAAGAAAATGAATAAAGGAGTTATTAATTAGTTGATATCAGGAAATGACGAACTAAAGAGGCCAACATATAGTTCGATAATGATTGAAATTACCTGTTGACTATCCCCTTCACGATTTCTTACTCAGTAACTGGTTTAAGTAGTGAATCCAGTACTTCAACTTTTCCTTCTTCAACTTGAATGACTAACAAGATCCAGTGGAAACTGCATGCGCACACGTTTGCATGTGTAAATTAAGCGGGCATGTGCATAACACTCATCAACTACCCTAAACCCTATACACTTATTAACATCTAGCTAGTAAGCAAAAACATAATTTGTAGTACAAGACAGTGTGACTCACCCGAAGTTGTAAGGAAGTAGTATATCTCGATTGCTGTTGAGTTGCTTCAAGAACTCTAGCTTGTTTTTCTCTACTTCTTCTCGATACCATTCATATGTCCATGTATCTTGATTAATGGTATTTGGGTCAATGAACCCAATGCCATAGCGTCCAGCTTTTTTCATTTCATAGATCTTCATCCTGCATAATACCATAGAAAAGAATATAGTGAGGATAATTACAGGTAATGATCAACGAGCACTACAACTAGCTTGAGACTTAAATTACAGAAAGAAATCACTTACAGACAATAGGAACTGACGATAGATTTGTCGAGTGCGTCTTGATTGAATAACTGAAACAGTTCTGTAAACTCAACATACAGAGCTGCCTCATTGAAGTAATGCTCTGCCTTGACTTTCACCATGAGGGACTCTCGATTGGTAGTCTTGGCAATTTTCATGTACCATTCATGCAATTCATACATTCTCGTTGGGAGCTTCTTGACCTCCTCAGGCTTGACCAAAGGTTCGCCGCGGGCATATTTCCGTTTTATGTCCTCCTCTCTAAGCGTATCCATGGGCTCGATCCCTAGGAGTTGATAAACAGTGATACCGAGCTCTGCAGCCTGCCTTTTATGCTCGTCGGTTATTACCAGCCGATCGGCGCCGGTACTCGCATGTGTTGGTACAATGAGCGGGGGGATCGATTGCACCGCCTGTTCTCCCAGCTGGGGAACAGTTTTCCCGCTTTTTTTGGCAGCTGATTGGCTCGAGCTCGAGCTCGACTCCTTCTTTTGTTGTGCTCGATGTGCATTCCTGATTTGGCGCTTATAGTCTGAGTCAATAGATCTGGGAGCTGGTGCTTTAGCCATACGAATAAAGTGGTCAACGACATGCTCAGGTAATTTCTCCTTTGGCGGCGGTGGCGGTTTTGGTCAAAATGGGCCCTCACTTGGGCTTGCACTTCTGCTTCGTTTTCCTCCTCAGTCAGGTCGTAAGGCCTCTTCGGAAGAGGCGCAAGGCTTGGACCAAATTAGTATCTCTTGCCTCCTGTACCTGTACTTGTACTGCTAGCCACCATAGCTGCGGCGGCTCTCTTCCGCTGTTGCTTAGGCGGCGTAGCCTGCTGAGGCGGCGGAGACGCCTGACGCGCTGCCTGACTTGGAGGAGGAGGAGTGGGCTGACGCGTTGCCGGACTTGGAGGAGGAGGAGTGGGCTGATGCGGTGCCGGACTTGGAGGAGGAGGACTGGCCTGACGCGTTGGCGGACTTGAAGGAGCAGGACTCTGCTGAGGCGATGGCTGATGACTTGGAGGAGAGGGAGTCTGCTGACGTGGTGGCGGACTTCGAGGAGGAGTCGGCTAACGCTGTGTCGATGGCCTTGGAAAGATGATGCAATCCTTTCTCCATAGGATGATACGATATATGGCCTCTCCCAGTGTGTGCTCGTCGCCACCTCTAGGAATGTCAAGCTCTAGCCCCGAATATTGTGCCACCACTTCATCAACCACGACACGAGCATAGCCAGCTGGAATCGGGTTGCAATGGAAGGTTGCTTTGGGGGGATTTGTATAAGCAACGGCGTCCGACACCTTCATGGATATGTTCTTCATTTTGAAGTGTAGCTCACAATTAGTGTTCTCCATGATGTCATCCACAGGGTATGTATCCAATAGTGCCTCACCTGGGGCGGAATCCACGCTGCTTCTCGGCATGGATGGGACGGTGCTATCCAATGCTGGATCATCCGCTAGCTGTTGCCGCTGCTGAGACCCCCTTTCTTGGCTAAGTGAGTCGATCTGCTGCTGCTGCCACTGGAATTGGAGTGCCAACTCCGCGTGCGCTGATTCTAGGCCTTTAAGGCGTTCTGCTTCGTGCTTCCTCTGCTCCTCCTCCAGCTTCCTCTTCTTCTCCTCCTCCATCTTCTTTCTCGCACGGCTTCTGTAGTCGGCGTTCCAGTCCACAAACCCCTCATGCCACGGAACAACACCTTTGCCTCGTGTTCTTCCCGGGTGTTCAGGATTTCCCAGGGCGCGCGTAATCTCGTCGTTCTCTCTGTTGGGCGTGAACACCCCTGTTTGAGCCTCTTCTATTGCAACAAGTAACTTGTCGTCGGCTCCTTTAAGACTTGCCTTCTTCAAAACCTTGCCTGTCTTCGGGTCCAACGCCCCCCCATGCGCATTGAACCAACTCCTGCACCTTTCCGGCCAGTTCAATGTAACTGGAGTGACCCCTGCATCCAGCATCTGTTGCTCAGACTTATCCCACTTAGGCCGGGCGACCGCGTAGCCACCTGGCCCCAACGTATGGAAATGCTCCTTTTTTGCGGCATTGATCTTGTTTATTCTCGACCGTTCCTTAGATAATTCTGATTCCTTGAATTTCACGAAACCGGGCCAGTGATCTCTTTGCTTCTCTAGTGTTCCCGTTAATTCTGGAGTCTTCTTTTCTCCTTAGACGTACTTGGCCCATATAGTTTTCTTGTGGGTGCTGAATGCAATTGCCATCTTCCTAAGAGCAGCGTCCTTGACTTTCTGCACATCTGCATCTGTGAAATGATCTGGTAGGGTGAAATGTTCCATGAGAGATTCCCAAAGCCGATCTTTTGCTCTTTGGTCGACAAAAGTAAGATCTGGACGTTCCTTTGCTGGCTTTTTCCATTCTTGCATGGAGATCGGGATTTGGTCCTTCACAAGAACTCTGCACTAGCGAATGAACTTGTTCACATTCTTCTTAGGCTCGCTTGGTTCGCCGTTAGGTTTGATGGCATCGATGTTGTACTTTACGCCCTCCTTCAACTTTTTGCCCGGGCCTCACATTGTCCTACTGCATGTAGAAGATTTGCTTGATCCGGAGGGCTGAAAGAAGAAAGATCGATTCGTTAATATATCTTCAAATCATTTAAAATATGTGATGATCACCAGATGCCTGCTTATATAAATATACCTCGCCGGTCTCTGTTATTTCAAGATCAACATTTTCTTCGTCATCATAATCATAGTTCTGGACTTCATTAATTCGGTCGTCTTGATCAAATATCATATCACCCTCCCCGGTATTGTTCAGATATTGGGAGCCGTCATCTTCTTCATTCTGATCATCTGGCCGGAGAGGGGAGCGTATGATCTCAAACAGGGCCTCTTCTCCTTCTCTGTCGGTATTGTCCGCCATAGCTTTTATTTAACTAATCCAGAAGAAATATAAAATAATTTAGTATTCAAATTACAATGCATGCATGCAATCAATAAGGAAAGACTGAATCATAGTACATAATATGCATCATCGAATATAATCTCGAATACATCGTCTCGAATATTATCGAATAATATATATAATCTCGAATACATCGTCTCGAATATTATCGAATAATATATATAATCTCGAATAGATCATCTCGAATATTATATATCGAATACATCACTAGCTAGCTAGCTAATATATATCGAATACTATCGAATAATCTAGTTCACTCGCGCTTCCTGAGGCGCGGGCGGTGGACACCCAAAGAGAAGGAACCATCACAGGATCATAGCTCGGGTGAGATCCCCGAAGAACCTGCCAGGTATTGGAGAACCTGACGTCCATAGCAGCCATGTAGCGACGGACGTGCTCGTCCTCCTCCCTGACACGGCGACGTACCACCTCCGGCGGGGCCGGCTCCCTCCGCACCGAAAGTGGCCCATGCGAACGCCACCAAAGGAGCTCCGGGTCGACGACGGGACCCGGGGCCGGGTTCCTCACCAAGCGGCGCGCCCCTGAAGGTAGCACCTCCCAGTGCCAGCCCGGCGGAGCCCAGTCCCGGACACGGCTCCTCTGAAGCAGGACGTCGTCGCGAACGGGTCGACGGCGAGGATGCGGGCCGGGCATCGATCACGTATAAAAAACTAACAATATAACATTTCTAATTAACATTTATATATCTAATTAACATTTATATATCTAAAATTCATCAAACATTTCTATAACTAAAAGTATAAAAAACTAAAAAAAACAACATGCATCTAACATTTATATATCTAATTCATCTAACTTTTTTTAATATATATATATATAACTAAAAGTATCAAATTCCTTAACTTTTTTCTATATACATCTAATCATCTAGTGAAAGAAAATGTCAAAATTCATCTAACTAACATTTCTATATCTAAAATTCATCTAACATTTCTATAACTAAAACTATAAAAAACTAAAAAACAGAAAATAAGAAAATAAGAAAATATGTGTGTTTGTGTGCGTGTGTGTGTGTGAGGGCGGCCATGGCGGCAGGGGCTCACAGCGGGGCATCGGGGGCGGCGACGGCGACGGCGACGGCGACGGCGACGGCGTGCGAGCTCGAGGGAGGGGCGGCGCGCGACGGGGGCGGTGGGCGGTGCGTCGGTGATGGCGGGCGGCGCGACGGGGGACAGCGTGGGCGGCACGTTGGGTGCGGCGACGTCATGGATCGGGCCGGGCAGGCGGTGCGTCGTCGACGGAGAGGAAGAAACAGAGGAAGAACAGAGGGAAACTGAAATTTTTTCAAGTGTTGTATATATAGGTTGGACCTTTAGTACCGGTTGGAGCCACCAACCGGTACTAAAGGTCTGTTTTGGCCAGGCCAAGCGGCAGGAAGCGCACCCCTTTAGTACTGGGTCGTGGCACCAACCGGTACTAAAGACCCCCCCCCCTTTAGTACCGGTTGGAGCCACGACCTGGTACTAAAGGGGTGCGCTGGCGCAGGTGCAGTGCGGCAAGTTTAGTCCCACCTCGCTAGCCGAGGGGCGTCCACACTGGTTTAAAAGCCCCGGCGCGGCTGCTGTCTCGAACTCCTCTCCATAGCAGGCTTCTGGGCCTAACGCTGCCGCGCTGCCCTGTGGGCCTACTGGGCCTTGCGGGCCTGCATCCTGGCCCGACGTAAGGTTGGGTTTCTAGTCATATGCATGCCGCTATGGCCCAGTAGGCGGGCTTTTTTTTATTTAGTTTTATTTTATTTTCTGATTTATTTATTTTCTTTTATTTATTTCTGAGTTGTTTTTTGCTGTATTTAGAGTTTCTTTGTGAATATTTTTGCTTTAGGTACAAAAAATTACAAACTTTTTGTTAGTGCCAGTAGTTTTCAAATTTGAATAGTTTAAATTTGAATTATTTAAAATTTGTGTGAATCACTAGTTTGTGAATAACTTAACTTTAAAAATAAATTTTTCAGTGATTCTTTTTTCTTATGTTTACTATTAGTGTGTTTTATCATTATATCCAATTTGGTAATACTTAGGTTATTTAAAAAATGAAATGCCTTTGTAACAGATGAGTTTTCGTCTGAAACCCTTATACTTCAAAAGAGATTGTCCATTTTGTACACGACGTGCATCCAGTTTTTGCCGTAACCCTCTCAAGTTTTTTGCACATGCTATGTGGGTGAAATGATGATACCACGCCAACTTTCAACCTTTTCAGAGTTCATTTGTACTACTTTTCAATTTCAGGGTCATTTAGCTCAAAAAAATCAGTAAATGCATGAAAAATAGCAAATGATGTCAGAAAGGGTTGAAAGTTGATGACGTGGCTTTGAATGGTGCATACTGAACGCACAAAAAGTCTGGAATTGTTATAAGTTAAAAAAATGAATTGCCTTTGTAACAGATGAGTTTTCGTCCAAAACCCTGATACTTCGAAAGAGATTGTTTATTTTGTACACGAAGTACATCCAGTTTTTGCCGTAACCCTCTCAACTTTTTTGCACATGCTATGTGGGTGAAATGATGATACCATGCCAACTTTAAATCTTTTCAGAGTTCATTTGTACTGCTTTTCAATTTCAGGGTCATTTAGCTCTAAAAAAAATCAGTAAATGAGCTGAAAAATAGCAAATGAAGTCAGAAAGGTACACGTTTGTCTGAAGCACAAAAGTACATGTTTCAAATGCCAAAACACATAAGCACCCTAACTATTACAAAGATTCCCTATGCTTTGTCCAAAGTGGGACTTTCCAGATATACAAGTCCGGAAACTCACTAGAGAAGAAAGTGATGACAGTGAAGCCGATCACATCCCAGAGTGGGATCTTTGGGTGTGAAACTTTTTCTTCGCGTGTGTCCCTTTGCGCCGTAACCATGGACAATCTTCATCATTTAACTGGATGCTCGGGTCAATATTCACTGTGAATGGAGCAATTTCATCAAACTTTTCATAATCTTCTGACATGTCTGTCTTGTAATCCACTCCCACGATGTTTCTTTTCCCTGAAAGAACTATGTGGCGCTTTGGCTCATCGTATGATGTATTCACTTCCTTATCTTTTCTTTTTCTCAGCTTGGTAGACATGTCCTTCACATAGAAAACCTGCGCCACATCATTGGCTAGGACGAATGGTTCATCTGCGTACGCAAGATTGTTGAGATCCACTGTTGTCATTCCGTACTGCGGGTCTTCCGTTACCCCGCCTCGTGTCATATTGACCCATTTGCACCGAAACAAAGGGACCTTCAAACCACGTCCATAGTCAAGTTCCCATATGTCCTCTATGTAACCATAATATGTGTCCTTTCCCCTGTTGGTTGCTGCATCAAAGCGGACACCACTGTTTTGGTTGGTGCTCTTCTTATCTTGGGCGATCGTGTAAAATGTATTCCCATTTATCTCGTACCCTTTGAAAGTCATTATATTCGAAGATGGTAACTGGGACAGCAAGTACAAGTCATCTTCAACAGCTGCGTCATGCATGGCACGTGTCTGCAACCAACCGACGAAAGTCCCCGTTTGTTCACGTGTAATCCAGTCGTCAGACTGCTCCGGGTGTTTGGAGCGTAGAAAATTCTTGTGTTCCTCCATATACGGAGCCACCAAAGCGGAATTTTGTAGAACTGTGTAGTGTGCTTGAGTGAGAGAATGCCCGTCCAAACATATTATTTGTTTCGGTCCTAGCGTGCCATTTCCACCCAGT
Source organism: Thinopyrum elongatum (assembly GCA_011799875.1). Lineage (NCBI taxonomy): Eukaryota > Viridiplantae > Streptophyta > Magnoliopsida > Poales > Poaceae > Thinopyrum > Thinopyrum elongatum. The sequence continues at coordinate 11,034,192 of CM022302.1, read as the reverse complement.
CTGCCCTTATGCCGCGATTCAGGAACACAAATCCGCTTAAGGTCAGGAATAAAGTCAATACAAAAATCAATGACCTCCTCATTTTCATGGCCCTTGGAGATGCTTCCTTCTGGCCTAGCACGGTTATGAACATATTTCTTTAAGACTCCCATGAACCTCTGAAAGGGGAACATATTGTGTAGAAATACAGGACCCAGAACGTTAATCTCTGCGCATAGGTGAACTAGGACGTGCGTCATGATGTTGAAGAAGGATGGTGGGAACACCAACTCAAAACTGACAAGACATTGCACCAAATCATTCTCTAACCTTGGTATGATTTCTGGATTGATTACCTTCTGAGAGATTGCATTGAGGAATGCACATAGCTTAACAATGGCTAATCAAACGTTTTCTGGTAGAAGCCCCCTCAATGCAACCGGAAGCAGTTGCGTCATAATCACGTGGCAGTCATGAGACTTTAGGTTCAGGAACTTTTTCTCTACCATATTTATTATTCCCTTTATATTCGACGAGAAGCCAGACGGTACATTCATACTGAGCAGGCATTCAAAGAAGATTTCCTTCTCTTCTTTGGTAAGAGCGTAGCTGGCATGACCCTGATGTATGCCGTCTTTTCCGTGCATACGTTGTTGGTCCTGTCGTGCCTCCGGTGTATCTTTTGTCTTCCCATACATGCCCAAGAAGCCAAGCAGGGTCACGCAATGATTCTTCATCACGTGCATCACGTCGATTGCAGAGCAGACCTCTAGGTCTTTCCAATAGGGCAGGTCCCAAAATATAGATTTCTTCTTCCACATGGGTGCGCGTCCATCAGTGTCATTCGGAACAGATTGTCCGCCAGGACCCTTTCCAAAGATTACCTTCAAATCCTTCACCATATCATGTACATCATCACCAGTACGGTGGCGAGGCTTTGTCCGGTGATCTGCCTCACCTTTGAAATGCTTGCCTTTCTTTCTTACGGGATGCCCGCTCGGAAGAAATCGACGATGTCCCAGGTACACATTCTTCCAACAATTATCCAAATATATACTGTCGGTACCATCCAAACAGTGCGTGCATGCGCGGTATCCTTGTTTGTTTGTCCTAAAAGGTTACTGAGAGCAGGCCAATCATTGATGGTCACGAACAGCAACGCATGTAGGTCAAATTCTTCCTGTTTGTGCTCATCCCACGCACGTACACCTTTTCCATTCCACAGCTGTAAGAGTTCTTCAACTAATGGCCTTAGGTAGACATCAATGTCATTGCCGGGTTGCTAAGGGCCTTGGATGAGCCCTGGCATCATAATGAACTTCCGCTTCATGCACAACCAAGGAGGAAGGTTATAAATACATAGAGTCACAGGCCAGGTGCTATGGTTGCTGCTCTGCTCCCCAAAAGGATTAATGCCATCTGCACTTAGACCAAACCATACGTTCCTTGCGTCACCTACAAAGTCCTCCCTGTACTTTCTCTCGATTTTTCTCCACTGCGACCCGTCAGCGGGTACTCTCAACTTCCCGTCTTTCTTACGGTCTTCTCTGTGCCATCGCATCGCCTTAGCATGCTCTTTGTTTTGGAAAAAATGTTTCAACCGTGGTATTATAGGAGCATACCACATCACCTTCGTAGGAATCTTCTTCCTGGGGCGCTCGCCCTCGACATCACCATGGTCATCGCGGCTGATCTTATAGCGCAATGCACCGCATATCGGGCACGCGTTCAAATCCTCGTACTCACCGCGGTAGAGGATGTAGTCATTAGGGCATGCATGTATCTTCTGCACCTCTAACCCTAGAGGGCAGACAACCTTCTTGGCTTCGTACGTACTCTCGGGCAATTTGTTGTCCTTTGGAAGCATCTTCTTTAACATTATCAGCAACTTTCCAAATCCCTTGTCAGATACACCATTCTCTGCCTTCCATTGCAGCAATTCCAGTGTGGTGCCCAGCTTTTTCTTGTCAGCTTCGCAATTTGGGTACAACGATTTCTTGTGATCCTCTAACATGCGCTGCAACTTCAGCCTCTCCTTTTCACTTGCGCAATTTCTCTTTGCATCGGCAATGGCCCGACCAAGATCATCAGCGGGCTCATCTGATGCCTCTTCTTCAGCTTCTTCCCGCATTGCTGGCTCAGCTTCTTCCCCCATTGTTGTACCATCGTATTCAGGGAACCCGTCATGGCCAGGATAGCTGTCGTCGTCCTCTTCTTCTTCATTGTCTTCCATCATAACCCCTCTTTCTCCGTGCTTGGTCCAAACATTATAGTGGGGCAAGAAACCGGACTCAAACAGGTGGACGTGAATGGCTCTTGACTTAGAGTAATTCCGATCATTCTTACAGCCAGCACATGGACAAGACATAAAACCATCCGCCCGCTTGTTTGCCTCAGCCGCAAGCAGAAAAGTATGCACACCATTATTGAACTGGGGAGAGCATCGGTCATCATACGTCCATTGCAGGCTCATCTTCATTACACAACACCGAATAGACCAAATTAATACAAGTTCATACATAAAACAAACATACAAATAACTCTCTAGCTAAAACATTTAAATGCATCAACATAAAGTTCATACAACACTTATTCTCATAAAACAAACATACAAATAACTCTCTAGCTAAAGCATTTAAATGCTACAACAAATGCGATCAAGATCGCAACTAAGGTAACAATTGATCCAACAGCATAATGATACCAAGCCTCACTATCAATGGCATATTTTCTAATCTTTCTAATCTTCAAGCGCATTTTCTCCATCTTGATCTTGTGATCATCGACGACATCGGCAACATGCAACTCCAATTCCATCTTCTCCCCCTCAATTCTTTTCAATTTTTCTTTCAAATACTCGTTTTCTCTTTCAACTAAATTTAACCTCTCGACAATAGGGTCGGTTGGAATTTCCGGTTCACATACCTCCTAGATAAAAATATCTATGTCAACTTGATGGGCATAATTTGTCATAAACACAAAATGCAACAAATAGTTATAAAAGAGAATATACCACATCCGAATCAAAACCCGGACAAGGGCCGACGGGGACGGATATCAAAACCATGGCACTATGTATAACAAACAACATACAGGTAAGATAATTATACGAGTTACTATATATCTAAATCACGCAAACATGATTTTTTTATATATAAAAGATAAGAACAAGAGGCTCACCACAAGGTGGTGCCGGTGACAAGACGGTGTGGGCGATCGATGGTGGTTAGGACAGAGACGGGAAGGCACTAAGTAAACCACACCTACATATGCAAACTAAGAGTTATTTTGACCTCAAATTGCATATAAATCAAATACTACCACATATAATTCCTCCCAAAATAAAACACACAAATCACTATACTTATAGAGCATTGCAAGAGCTAATCTAGCAATGAGAGATGAAAGGACAAAGTTGCTAACCTTTGTGATCACTTGGATGGATGGGGTGCCTTCAAATCTTCACAAATTTTGGCAAAAATGGAGTGTGAGCTCGAGAGGAAGAGGAAGAAAACAGAGGAGAGGGGAAAGGGGAAGAACAGAGCGCTCGGGCTCGACGAAGGGGTTTATATAGGATGACCTTTAGTACCGGTTGGTTATACGAACCGGGACTAAAGGTTCATCTCTAGTACCGGTTCGTATAACCAACCGGTACTAAAGGTGCCGGTGGGGCCCCAGCCTGACACAAGCCTATCACCACGTCTTTAGTACCAGTTCGTGGCACGAACCGGTACTAACGGTTCGCCATGAACCGATACTAATGATCACCACCCGCCTAGCCGTTGGAACCGACACTAATGTGCTCACTTTAGGCCCTTTTTCTACTAGTGTAATTACAATTTTCTGTCAAAATTTGGCCAAAAAATGAAAGTATTCAGATATTTTTGAAAAAAACTAAAAAATCCATACTACCCTTATATTCAATATGGAAAAGTTTCAACATGTTTTGTCAATAGTGGCAACAACATAGTAAAAGCCTCTTCTACTCTTTGTCGCTGTATAGATTACTTCCAAGATTGAATTTAACTAAAATACACAATGTCCCCCCGCAAAAAATAAATAAATTACACAATGTCCTTTTGAAGATTATTCATGCAAACATGGACAATGCAAGACTAATAGACCGGAGAAAATATATCAATATTAATCACGCAACAAACAATTCAAAAGAGGCCAAAAGAAATCATATATAGATCTAACCGTAAAGTGACAATTCATCACACCGCTACAAAGACATCGAGAATTGCATCAGCTTAACCTCAATAATATAGGGAAACTCATGATATCTTTGTATGGAAGCACAAGGGAGAGAGATTGCTATCTAGTTGCTATTATGGACCCATTGTCCAAGGAGGACTGCTCATTCATGGTCACAGCGACATCAACATTGTTTTGACGAGGTTCAACATGCAAGATGTCAAGAAAGAATTCTTGCCCATGTAAGCTGGCATTAGTCTTAGCAAGATTCAGAGTCCCTTGACTCCTGGTAAGCTAAGACACATGGATGCGATTCCGTAGCTTCGGCTGTCGGGTCCATCATGTATGCTATGTATGTACCTGTCCAGATGTTTGCTTTACTCTCTGTGTATTTGGAAGGTACCAGGCTGATCCAAGTGAGAGTCACTGGATAGTGGTTAAAGAATATGCTGAAGTACCTTAGACGGACTAAGGATACATTCCTGGTTTATGGTGGGGAGGATGAGCTTGCTGTAACAAGTTAATCCAGGGCTAATTTCCGGACTGATAGGAATGATAGCCAATCGCAATCAAGATTTGTGTTCATTATGAATGGAGGAGCGACAAGCTAGAAGAGTTCCAAGCAAGATATGCTTGCTGATTCTACGAAGGAGGCCACGTAGATAGTTGTTTCTGAAGCCAAAGAAGGTGTTTGGGCGAAGAATTTTATTCCTGATCTTGGTGTTGTTTAGGGCGCGTACAATTCATTGGACCTCTATTGTGATAATATTGGTGCTATTGCACAAGCCAAGAAACCATCATAAAACCTGGCACATACAAAGGCGGTTAAACCTCATTCGGGACATTGTTGAAAGAGGTGATGTAAACATATGCAAGGCACACACAGATTTGAATGTTACTAATCTATTGGCAAAGCCTCTCCCGCAGCCGAAGCATGAGACGCACATGAGGCCCATGGGCACACGTCCCCTAAATAATTGGCTCTAGTGCAAGTGGGAGACCGTTGAAGATATGCCATAGAGGAAATCATGTGATTATTATATTTTCCTATGTATTCATGAGTTATTTCTATTTTCCTTGAACATCATCTATGATATGTATCAATAAGTTTGTGACATGTTTTTGAAACTGTATATTGTATGATGACTGTTCTAATGGGTCCCTAGTTGATAAGGTTATCCTGACACACACCCTTTGACTAGTATATGATTCGATCGATGACTATGTTTCACAAGTCATGAGCATAGAGATGTTAAGCCGACATTATGAACTCGGGCATGGAGATCACCAAGTCGAACATATTGAGATGCAGTGAGATATTGTCATCTATTAGTCTCAAGAATGATATATATGCCATGTGATGTAGGGTGGAACCCTAGGGGCCAATCTTTCAGGATTGGAGCGGATCCCGCGAAGAAGACGATGAACACACAAGGGAAAACATGAGGGGAAACGAGAGGAAACACTCAAATCAACGAGAAACGATCACACATGTGCTAGATCGACATACACATGAAGAGATGCACGATCCAAATCCAATAAAGGACGATGATACAAACGGTAGCTAGTTCATCCCAATCCGTGAGGAGTTGAGGTCTTGAAGCCGAGATGGATCTTACCATGACGGGGTCTTGAATCCCGCAGGATCTTCTCACATGCTCACATGGAGGTCTTGAACTCCATGGGAGTTGTGGTCTCTCTCTCTCTCAAGAGGAGGATAGGAGCAAAGCTCACACAAATGAGCTATCACTTTGCTAACCCTAAAACATGAGGGAGATGGAGTATATATGATACGTCTCCAACGTATCTATAATTTATGAAGTATTCATGCTGCCATATTATCATTCTTGGATGTTTTACAATCATTTTATAGCAACTTTATATCATTTTTTGGGACTAACTTATTGACATAGTGCCCAGTGCCAGTTGCTTGTTTTTTACATCGCAGAAAATCAATACCAAACGTAGTCCCAACGCAGCGAAACTTTTTGTGGATATTTTATGGACCAGAAGACATCCAATGGGCCAGAGCAGCACCTGGGGGGTGCCCCGAGGGGGGCACAACCCACCAGGGCCCGCCTGCGCCCCCAGGCACGCCTGGGGCCCCAGGCACGCCACGGTGGGTTGTGCGCACCTCGGTGGCCTCCCGCACCGCCTCTTTGTTGGGGAACGCGACAGAAAACGAAAAATTTCGGTATAGCGAGCACGCCCAGGACCACTATGGAGACTGCATACAAGGTTTGATCTGATCCGTACCGACTCGAAGCGTAGCGGAAGAAGAGTCGGTGGAGATCGTTGGTGCAGATCCCCGCAGCTAGGATTTACAACCTCCCAACCGCGAGGATGTACTCCCTCGTCGGACAGCCCTTTGGGAGGCGGTCGGACAGTCCCCCGGACAATGTCGCGGACAGCCCTTCGGGAGGACCCTCGAAACTCAAACAGAGACTCGGACAGCCCTTCGGGAGGACTCTCGAACGGCCCCTCGTGCAAAAGACCGAAACTACGACCTCTCTATGGGGTTGCACACATACGGTGTCAGCTATCCGGCAGGGCTTCGCCGTCCAGAACTAGTTCCTGCCGGAACCCAGACAGCCTTTCGGCTCTACGAAACTCTTTTCGTGGGAGGGAGAGAAGAAGCCAGATAATGCATGGCATGTGTATGAGAGCAAGGGATGAGTGTGGAGGGCTGCCCCTCCACCTCTATTTATAGGAAATCCCAAGGGGTAGGGTGGTTTTACAATAAAACCCAAAAGCACATGAATGAAGTCCTTCCACAAAGGGTTTAAGGGTGAAACCAAGGAACAAGAGGGGCTCCAAGGAGGAGCCACCTACTTGGCCGGCCACACCCCTTGGGGGGCCCCCATGAGGGCCTCCCAATCCATCCATGTCATCCCTAGATATTTTGGGATAAAGCCCACACAAGTGGCTTTCCAAAAAGTAACCCAAAAAGCACTTTCACTATTCATGATGACATTTTTCACCGTCCGTTCGAACTGAAAATATTTATGTGGGCTTAGAACATTTCTAGTACCCACCATAATAATTTTCAACGTGTTCTGGAACAATTCTAGATTAGTGATTTTCATCTGCGAAAAGCATTTGAAGTGGTTCCGGCAGCTCCGAAACATTTCCGGTTTTTCTTCCAGAAAATTCCCGAAAGTTTCCAGAATGATTCTGGCACCCTCTAAGAATTATCAGGCATGTGCCGAAACCAATTTGACTTTATGGTATCCTCTGAAACAACTTTTCAGTATCACCGAAACTCATCCGGTGACCTCTCTCATTGGAACTTTTCCGCTGTCTCCGAAAAAAAAACTTTTTCCAGAAACTTTCTCTCAGACTCCCTGTCTAGTATTCAGCAGATAGATGACCCTTAAGCGTGTGACCCTATAGGTTCGGTGAAGTATAGACATGACCTGGAATCCCTTCCGATCAATGATCAACATCGGAGCCGTGGACACCCATATCGACCCCTATACCCACACGAATGAATATTCGAGTGAACCTCCAGTTGCCGTGTGCTATTCTTGTTGCTTCGCGATATGTCACAAACACCCAAGGTGAGATTTATTGCATTCCTATGGATCAACAATTTGTCCATCATGCAAGTTACCTCGTTACCGGTTTTGTTCTCTTTTCTCGTTTCCGTGTTCCGGCATCCCAGTGATCAAATCACAAGGTGTCTGGCTAGACGATGATCGATACCGTAACACCGAGAGGGCCCGAGTATATCTCTCCATCGTCGGAGGAGCAAATCCCAATCTTGAGCTATCTCGTTACTTGCCATACTTTTCCGTGAACCCGTAAGCTGCCGTAATAGCCACCCAGTTACGGATGACGTTTAACAAACCCCAAAGTTCACGAAGCAAGTATGAAAGAACTCGATACTCTCATGGTCTAAGGAATTATGCAAACATTAACTTGTCTGTGTTATAAACCATTAACTTGTGATGAATGCATCTCATAGCATAATCATCAAAATGGGTCGATTCAACACAAGTGTTCTACCAACAATTTGTGCCCTCAAAATTGCCGGCATAGACATGCCCATGATCAGGAAAATAGGATCATCATGCAATACTCGAGCCAGTCAAAGAGGCTTGACCAGGAATACATTTTTCCGTTTATTATCCCACACGTGCACATGAGTTTCCCTCCAAGCCTCGTTTTATTGTAGACTCGAGAATCATTGCAGTTATAGCATGGAATCATAAACTTTCATTACAAACCAGGAGATACAAAATAACTGATATTACTGCCTCTAGGGCATATCTCTTACAGACTCCCACTTGCACTAGAGTCATAATCCAGTTACATGGCTTCCCTAACACCAATGGCTATCCGGTGTTGCTCATGCTTTGCTCGTGGTAGAGGATTTGTCATCGGGTCTGACCCATTCAGATCCGTGTGAACTTTGCGTACTTTCACTAAACCCTCTTCGACATGATGTCGAATGAGTTTATATTTGCGTTGAATATGTCTTGTCTTATGGTGCGAACTTGGCTCCCTTGCCTGAGCCACGGCGCCATTATTATCACAATAGATCTCCACCGGGTCCAGAGCACTTGGAACCACACCAAGGTCTTCAAGAAATTGCTTGATCCATACCGCCTCCTTGGAGGCTTCTGAAGCTGCAACATACTCCGCCTCCGTCGTAGGATCCGCCACAGTCTTTTGTTTGGAACCTTTCCAATCAACTGCGCCACCGTTCAACATGAAAACATAGCCTGATTGAGATTTGAAGTCATCTGGGTCAGTCATGAAGCCTGCATCAGTGTAACCACTTACAATGAGCTCTTCATCACCTCCGTACACAAGGAGTAAATCCTTGGTTCGTCTGAGGTACTTAAGAATACCCTTGACTGCGGCCCAGTGTTCCAATCCTGGATCACTTTGGTACCGGCTGCTAACACTTAGCGCATAGGAAACATCCTGTCTTGTACATAGCATGGCATACATAATAGAACCAACTGCCGAGGCATATGGAACATCATTCATTTGTACTCGCTCATCGAGAGTTCGAGGACTCTGATTCTTGCAAAGCACTGTGCCAGGTGACATGGGGAGTAGGCCTTTCTTGGAGTTCTCCATGTTGAACCTTTTCAACACCTTGTCAATGTACGTGCTTTGGCTAAGCGCTATCAGGCGTTTTGATCTATCTCTATAGATTCTGATGCCCAATACATATGCTGCTTCGCCTAAGTCTTTCATTGAAAACCTTTTCTTCAATGATTCTTTTATTTTGCTAAGAAAATTCATGTCATTTCCAATCAATAATATGTCATCCACATACAAGATTAGAAATGCTTTTGCGCTCCCACTAAACTTCTTGTAAACACAAGATTCTTCGTCATTCCTGATGAAACCAAACTCTTTGACCACTTCATCAAAACGAATGTTCCAGCTCCTTGATGCTTGCTTCAGACCATAAATGGCTTTCTGAAGTTTGCATACCTTTCCAGCATCCTCATGAATGACAAAACCTTCTGGCTGTATCATGTATACATCCTCTTTGAGGTTTCCATTTAGGAAAGCCGTTTTGACATCCATCTGCCATATTTCATAGTCAAAATAAGCAGCAATTGCTAGCAATATCCGAACAGACCTAAGCATAGCTACGGGCGAGAAAGTCTCGTCGTAGTCCACTCCTGGAACTTGCGTGAACCCTTTCGCGACAAGTCTAGCTTTGTGGATTGTAATGTTACCATCCGCGTCCGTCTTTCTTTTGAAAATCCATTTACAACCAATCGGCTTTGCGCCTTCTGGAAGTTCTTCCAAGTTCCAAACTTGGTTTTCGTACATGGATTCCATTTCGGATCTCATGGCTTTGTGCCATTCTTTTGAGCTAGGCCCCGCCATTGCTTCCTTGTAGTGTGCAGGTTCATCGTCTTCAAGAATGAAGATTTCGTTATGAAACCATTCAGGTGGCTGGGTAGCCCTACCTCATCTGCGCGGTTCAGTTACAACATTGTCTGAAGTCTCCGCATCGCATGTGACAACTTCCGGCTCGGTTGTAGGGATAATTAGCGGAATTTCTTCCGGTTCCTTAGCCGTATCAACAGTTGCCGAAGATTCACTAATCTCATCAAGTTGTACTATCCTCCCACTTAATTCTTTTGCGAGAAACTCTTTCCCGAGAAAGACTCCGTTTTTAGCGACAAACACTTTGCACTCGGAGGGTTGGTAGAAGAAATACCCAATGGTTTCCTTGGGATAACCTACAAAGTTACATTTGTCTGATCTCGGATCAAGTTTGCTTGGTTGTAAACGTTTTACATAAGCTTCACAACCCCAAACTTTGAAATGCGATAAATTGGGTTTCTTCCCATGCCATAACTCATATGGTGTCGTCTCAACAGATTTAGACGGTGCTCTGTTTAGTGTGTGAGCTGCAGTAAGTAGTGCGTGACCCCAAAAAGATATAGGTAGATCTGTAAGAGACATCATCGACCTGACCATGTCCAACAAGGTTGGGTTACGTCGTTCCGATACTCCGTTTCTCTGTGGAGTTCCGGGAGGCGTAAGCTGTGAAACGATTCCACGGTCACTTAGATGTTGGCCAAACTCATGACTAAGGTATTCGCCTCCGCGATCAGACCGCAGAAACTTAATCTTTTTGTCACGATGATTTTCTACCTCATTCTGAAATTCTTTGAACTTTTCAAAGGTTTCCGACTTATGCTTCATCAAGTAGATATAGCCATACCGACTTAAATCATTAGTAAAAGTCACGAAGTAAAAATACCCACCCCGTGCGGCCGTGTTCATTGGACCACATACATCACTATGTATTATTTCCAATAATTCACCCGCCCGTTCAGGATGCCCCATGAATGGCATCTTGGTCATTTTCCCCATCAGACAAGCTTCACATGTGTCGAATGATTCAAAATCAAAGGACGGTAAAACTCCATTTGACTGGAGTTTTTGCATGCGTTTCTTTCTGATGTGGCCAAGTCGACAGTGCCACAAGTAAGTGGTGGTGGTAGCAGCCTTCTTAAGGCATTTAGCATTCACGTTAAAGACATCATTTCCACATTCAAGATTTAGTATGAAAAGGCCCCCAACAATGGGTGCAAATCCATAAAACATATCCTTACAATAAAGTGAACAACCATTGTTCTCAGACTTGTACGAATACCCATCGTGCACTAAACATGATCCGGAGATAATGTTTCTACACAGTGCCGGAACAAGATAACAGTTACTAAGTTCCAAAATAAATCCCGAAGGGAGACGTAGAGGCATAATGCCGACGGCTTGCGCGGCGATCCCAGCGCCGTTCCCGACCCGCATCACGACCTCATTCTTTGCCAGCCTGCGCACCTTCTGAAGTCCCTGTATCGAGTTGCAAATGTGAGCAACCGATCCGGTATCAAATACCCAAGACTTAGAATTTTCGCCAGCAAGCAAAACATCAATGACATTAACTTGTATAACAATTATACCTTTTCCGGTTTTCCCGGACTTCTTATCTTCCAGATAGTTCTTGCAGTTTCTCTTCCAGTGTCCTGTGCCCTTGCAGTAGAAGCACTCAGTTTCATTCTTGGCTCCGCCCTTAGAGTTGCTTTGGGATCCGGTCTTACCGGCGCCCTTGCCCTTCTTTGGCTTGCCTTTCTTCTTTTTGAAACTGGCGGTTTTATTCACAAGCAACACTTTCTTGTGATTTTTCCGCTGTCCTCCTTCTGTAGTTTTCAGCATGGCGAGCACCTCTTCCGGTTCCTTCTCCATCCCACTCATGTTGTAGTTTAATACAAAACCGTCGTAAGACGGGGGGAGTGAAGAAAGCAACATGTCCATCGTATGGCCAGGTGGAAGTGGAAACTCCAGGGTTTTAAGCCTTTCAGCATAGCCAATCATTTTGACCACGTGTTCGCCAACTGAACTACCCTCAGCCATCTTGCAATCCATCAAAGCCTTCATGATATCAAATCGTTCAGACTTTGCGGTTTCCTTGTACAGAGCATCCAATTCCCGGATCATATCACGGGGTTTACGGAGTTCAAAACATTTTTGAAGGTCTGTACTCAAGCAAGCTAGCATGAGGCACTGCACTAAGTTGTGATCATCATCCTTAGTGGCCTAGACATTTTGTTCATCTTCCTGGGCCTCTGCCGCCGGTTTAGCTGGAAGAGCATTTTCAAGCACATACAGTTTCTTAGCGCTCCTGAGGACAATCCTCAGGTTGCGGACCCAGTCCGCATAGTTGTTTCCAATCGCAGTTAACTTCTCTTTCTCTAACATCGGTCCTAAGTTGAACGCGGTGTTGCGAGCCATTTGATCTACAACGGAAAACACAAGTTTTCACTTAGACTTTGTTTATAATGAAAAAGCACTAGTGAATAAACAATTTTATTCTAAAGTGTGCTCCCACTCAAATCAATATCTCTCAAAATTGATTATGAGTGATACAAGACCCACACTTCGATTCAATGCCATTGATGTGGACATCACTGATGACGAGAATTTCAATTGGTAGGCAAACTTGCCGATCACATCTCCATGTGACTCTTGTTCATCTTTCGATGGGTGTGTTCCGAGCTCAGGACGATCCTGCCTGAACGTCAAAGACAACCAAGTGATCTTGCTGCGAGGTCTGACCTCACCCGCCTCATTCCTCTCGATTCGTTCGTACCCATGTGGACATGGCGTACCCCAAAAAGATACGAATTATAGACGGTGCTACACTTGGGTGAACACTAACTACTTTGATATTTTGAAGTGAGAGATCACCCTAATAAAAAGCGACTACCGCGCAATCAAGAAGGGTGCATCAAGAGGGATAAACATCTCAGGCAATTCATAATAGCATGATATGGTATAGCCCCTTCTGACAGAGAAGTCTTTCATTTCTTCGTCTTCGGCATTTGCGTCGGTGTTCACCTTCGCGCAGATTGCCACCACCTTGTTGATGCACCAGATAATATAGCTATCTCCATAGCAGGATAAAATAAATGCATTACTTAAGGTTGACACGCAGGTCATTAAAGTGCAATCATATGGCTCCAGCCATCATGCCAAATCATGACACGCAGGTCATGTTAATTACATCATATAGTCATCTCATACATAATGAAATTGAATATGAGCATTGCTATACCACATCACATGCAAACCATCCTGCAAAACCAAGTTAGACGCCTCTAATCGGTTTATGCAAAATTTTATTTTACGTGGCTTCTATGGTTTTGACTTAAACCGCAGCTACCATCGTTTTATCATCAAGTATGATTATTCAAGTTGCTAGATTAACATCTCAGGGTGTATGAAACACGAGATAATTAAATCTCGAGCCCCATACTAAACTTCGTCATACGCATGACCCCCGTGCAGATCATATCTGCAATGCCCATTCATCTGCGAATTTCATCTTTCTTTTGACTATGGCAGAACCCAAAGAACTGATAGCACTTCCATGATCAATCAGGATCATGGATTGCCAGAACTTTGTCAAATTCCACCATGCTATCTCAAGATTGAGCAAACGCAAATTCCAGGGAAGCAACAAGAATGTCGGGTAACAGATTTCATCTGTCACCCGCATAAATAATTTTCAGCAATAGATCTCATCTACTCCAAAATTATATTATGCAATACCCATACATCTCCATGTATTCTAGATTGTAACCTGCATCTACGCATAGCACGGTTCTTGATGCCACTGTTGGGGAATGCGACAGAAAACGAAATTTTTTGGTATAGCAAGCACGCCCAGGACCACTATGGAGACTGCATACAAGGTTTGATCTGATCCGTACCGACTCGAAGTGCAGCGGAAGAAGATTCGATGGAGATCATTGGTGCAGATCCCCGCAGCTAGGATTTACAACCTCCCAACCGCAAGGATGTACTCCCTCATCGGACAGCCCTTCGGGAGGCGGTCGGACAGTCCCCCGGACAATGTCGCGGACAGCCCTTCGGGAGGACCCTCGAAACTCAAACGGAGACTCGGACAGCCCTTCGGGAGGACACTCAAACAGCCCCTCGGGCAAAAGACCAAAACTATGACCTCTCTATGGGGTTGCACACATACGGTGTCAGCTATCCGGCAGGGCTTCGCTGTCCAGAACTAGTTCCTGCCGGAACCCAGACAGCCTTTCGGCTCTACGAAACTCTTTTCGTGGGAGGCAGAGAAGAAGCCAGATAATGCATGGCATGTGTATGAGAGCAAGGGATGAGTGTGGAGGGCTGCCCCTCCACCTCTATTTATAGGAAATCCCAAGGGGTAGGGTGGTTTTACAATAAAACCCAAAAGCACATGAATGAAGTCCTTCCACCAAGGGTTTAAGGGTGAAACCAAGGAACAAGAGGGGCTCCAAGGACAAGCCACCTACTTGGCCAGCCACACCCCTTAGGGGGCCCCCATGAGGGCCTCCCAATCCATCCATGTCATCCCTAGATATTTTGGGATAAAGCCCAAACAAGTGGCTTTCCAAAAAGTAACCCAAAAAGCACTTTCACTATTCATGACAACATTTTTCAGCGTCCGTTCGAACTGAAAATATTTATGTGGGCTTAGAACATTTCCAGTACACACCATAATAATTTTCAATGCGTTCTGGAACAATTCCAGATTAGTGATTTTCATCTGCGAAAAGCATCTGAAGTGGTTCCGGCAGCTCCGAAACATTTCCGGTTTTTCTTCCAGAAAATTCCCAAAAGTTTCCAGAATGATTCTGGCACCCTCTAAGAATTATCAGGCATGTGCCGAAACCAATTTGACTTTATGGTATCCTCTGAAACAACTTTTCAGTATCACCGAAACTCATCCGGTGACCTCTCTCATCGGACCTTTTCCGCTGTCTCCGAAAAAAAAACTTTTTCCAGAAACTTTCTCTCAGACTCCCTATCTAGTATTCAGCAGATAGATGACCCTTAAGCATGTGACCCTATAGGTTCGGTGAAGTATAGACATGACCTGGAACCCCTTCCGATCAATGATCAACATCGGAGCCGTGGACACCCATATCGACCCCTATACCCACACGAATGAATATTCGAGTGAACCTCCAGTTGCCGTGTGCTATTCTTGTTGCTTCGCGATATGTCACAAACACCCAAGGTGAGATTTATTGCATTCGTGTGGATCAACAATTTGTCCATCATGCAAGTTACCTCGTTACCGGTTTTGTTCTCTTTTCTCGTTTCCGTGTTCCGGCATCCCAGTGATCAAATCACAAGGTGTCTGGCCAGACGATGATGGATACCGTAACACCGAGAGGGCCCGAGTATATCTCTCCATCGTCGGAGGAGCAAATCTCAATCTTGAGCTATCTCGTTACTTGCCATACTTTTCCGTGAACCCGTAAGCCGCCGTAATAGCAACCCAGTTACGGATGACGTTTATCAAACACCAAAGTTCACGAAGCAAGTATGAAGGAACTCGATACTCTCATGGTCTAAGGAATTATGCAAACATTAACTTGTCTGTGTTATATCAAAATGGGTCGATTCAACACAAGTGTTCTACCAAAAATTTGTGCCCTCAAAATTGCCGGCATAGACATGCCCATTATCATGAAAACAGGATCATCATGCAATACTCAAGCCAGTCAAAGAGGCTGGACCAGGAATACATTTTTTCGTTTATTATCCCACACGTGCACATGAGTTTCCCTCGAAGCCTCGTTTTATTGTAGACTCGAGAATCATTGCAGTTATAGCATGGAATCATAAACTTTCATTACAAACCAGGAGATACAAAATAACTGATATTACTGCCTCTAGGGCATATCTCCTACACTCTTCGCTCTGTAAATTGCCAAATATTCCAAAAACCCTGGGGGTAACCCTAGATCAGAAGTTCCACCGCCGCAAGGCCTCTGTATTCACGAGATCCAATCTAGACCCCGTTCCGACACCCTGCCGGAGGGGGAGATCATCACCGGTGGCCATCTTCATCATCCCGGCGACCACCATGATGAGGAGGGAGTAGTCCACCCTCGGGGCTGAGGGTTTGTACCAGTAGCTATGTGTTTAATCTCTCTCTCTCTCTTGTTCTTGAGATGCACAATCTTGATGTATCGCGGGCTTTGTTATTATAGTCGGATCATATGGTGTTTTCCCCTCTCTATCTTGTGATGAATTGAGTTTTCCCTTTGAGATTTCGTTTTATCGGATTGAATACTTTTATGGATTTGAGAGCACTAGATCTATGTCTTGGCACTCAACTCATGGATTCCCGAGGTGACATTGGGGTAATCTATGCATAGGGGTTGATGCACATTTTCGTCATTGTTTCTCCAGTAAAAATCTTGGGGCACTCTTTGAGGTTCTTTGTGTTGGATCGAGTATTATGAATCTGAACTTGTTTGCTGCGTATCATATAATTAACTGATGGATACTTGTGGTGACATTGGAGTATCTAGGTGACATTAGAGTTGGTTGATGCGTATCATATGGTGTTATTCTAATACAAACTCTTGAATAGATCGAACGGAAAGAATAACTTTAAGGTGGTTTCGTACCCTACAAACAATTTCTTCTTATGTTCTCCACTAGATAATAACTTTGGAGTGATTCTTCATCGCACGTTGAGGGATGGTTATATGATCAAATTAGATTAGCATTGTTGAGAGATTGCACTAGCGAAAGTACGGACCCTAGGCCTCATTTTCAAGCATTGCAATACCGTTTGTGCTCTGTTTTATCAATTGCTACCTTGCTATTTTTTATTGTTCCTATTACAAAAATCAATATCTACTATCATTACTACACTTTTATCACCATCTCTTCGCCGAACTAGTGCACCTATACAATTTGCCATTGTATTGGGTGCGTTGGGGACACAAGAGACTTTTTATTATTTGGTTGCAGTGTCTTTTGAGAGAGACCATCTTCATCCTACACCTCCCACGGGTTGATAAACCTTAGGTCATCCACTTGAGGGAAAATTGCTACTATCCTACAAAACTCTGCGCGTGGAGGCCCAACACAAGTCTACAAGAAAAAGTTGTGTAGTAGACATCAAGCTCTTTTCTGGCGCCGTTGCCTGGGAGGTGAGTGCTTGAAGGTATATCTTTAGATCTTGCAATTGAATCTTTTAGTTTCTTGTTTTATCACTAGTTTGGTCTATAAAAGGAAACTACAAAAAAATGGAATTGAGGTTGCATCATATTGTTCATCTCTATAATGTCTTTCGTGAAAATGATGGAAAGGAAAATTGTGCTCAATTGATAGAAGAAGAATTCTATAAAATGTTTGGCATAAATGATGAGCATGATTACAATGTTGTTGTTATGAATTCTTTGAATATCCATGATGCTAATGATATGCAAAGCTACAAGCTTGGGGATGCTATGTTTGATGAAGATGATATTTTTAGTCCCCCAAGTTTTGATGTGCAAATTTGTTATAATGGTAGCATGCCTCCTATTTATGATGATTATATTGATGAAAGTGGGTTTGGAAGAGTGTCAACTCCAGGTACTATTGATCCCACTATTTTGGAGGGTGTTGAATCTTATTGTGATAATTTTGAAAGTGGATTTTGAGAGGACATGACTTTATTTAGTGATGATTCCACTATTTTGGAAGAGGTTCCAATTGATTATGACAACAAAGTTGCTATCTATGATGATTATGGTGATGACATGTATGCTATATTGAATAATGATAACCATGAAACTTGTCATCATGATTTTAATTTCCAATCACATGATAGTTATTTCATTGAGTTTGCTCCCACCACTATTCATGGGAATAAATTTGCTTATGTGGAGAGTAAGAAAATTTCTATGCTTGTGGATCATGAAAAGAATGTTTTATGTGATAGCTATATTGTTGAATTCATTCATGATGCTACTGAAAATTATTATGAGAGGGGAACTTATGCTTTTACATATTGCAATAATATCAAGTTTCCTCTCTAAATGTTTAAAATCTTGAAGTTTTGCTTGTTTTGCCTTCCTATGCTAGTTGATTCTTGTTCCCATAAGTTGTTTGCTCACAAAATCCCTATGCATAGGAAGCGGGTTAGACTTAAATGTGCTAGTCATATGCTTCATGATGCTCTATTTGGGTTTTAATTCTTATCTTTTATGTGAGCATCATTGAACTCATCATGCCTAGCTAAAAGGCATTAAAGAAAAGCGCTTGTTGGGAGATAACCCAACACTTTTACCGACTGTTTTTGTGTATTCACATGATTAGTCTACTGTAGTAATCATGTTTTATATCTTTTTTTTCAATAAAGTGCCAAGTAAAGCCTTTGGGATACTGTGGATGATAGTTGACTTGATTCTGTGCAAAAACAGCAACTTTTGCGCCCAGTAACAGAATTGTTGAAATTCACCGGAGCATATAAAAACTCTGAATTTTTTACAGTTGATGGGTATGCAGATTTTCTACGTTTTCCTAATGTTTCAAACTTTTTGGAATTACACAAGTATGACCTTAATTCAGATCTTTACTTACTGTTCTGTTTTTGACAGATTCTGTTTCCAATGCATAGTTTGCTTGTTTTATGGTTTCTATGGCTTGTATTGCTTAATATAAATTGTGGAAATTGTATACTACAGTAGGCAGTGTGTGATAAAAATTATGAATCTTATCTTGACAGTACCAAAGTGAATGATTTGTCTTTATCATACTAACCCATCTCACGAAGTTCCGTTAAGTTTTGTGTGATTGAAGTTTTCTAGTTTTGGGTGAGATATCGATATGAGGAGAATAATGAGTGACAAGACCCTATGCTTGGGGATGCCGAAGGCACCCCCAAGGAAATATTCAAGAAGATCCAAGCAACTAAGCTTGGGTATGCCCCGGAAGGCATCCCCTCTTTCGTCTTCAACATTATCGGTAACCTCACTTGGAGCTATATTTTCATTCGTCACATGATATGAGTTTTGCTTGGAGAGTCATTTCCGTTTATTAGGATTTGCTTGCTGTTATTTAGATTAATGTTTTTCATCTTTTACTTCAATAAAAATGTCAAGTATAGCCTTTGCCATGCTTATTTTGCAAGTATATGAGTTGCTGTTTCAAAACAGAAAGTTTATCGATGTTGCAAAAATTCTCGAGAAACAACGATCTCTCTACAGAGTTGCACACATACGGTGTCATCTATCCGGCAGGGCTTCGCCTCCAGAACTAGTTCCTGCCGGAACCCAGACAGCCTTTAGGCTCTACGAAACTCTTTTCGTGGGAGGGAGAGAGAAGCCAGATAACATCATGGCATGTGTATGAGAGCAAGGGATGAGGTTTGGGTAGTCCCCTCACCTCCTATTTATATGAAAACCAAGGGGTAGAGTTGCCATTCCAAAAACCCAAAACTGCCCCCACTTTATGTCATACACAAGGGGCATAAAAGGGAAAATGAATGCCATGTCAAGCTCCACCCATCTTGGCTGGCCACACCCTTGGGGTCCCCCCATGAGGGGCTTCCTTGGCCCCCAAGCCCTTGTAGAAGCCTTTTAGAAAATATCCCAAAAGGTGGTTTTCCAAAAATATCCCAAAAAGCACTTTCACTATTCACAACGACAATTTTCAGCGTCTGTTCGAACTGAAAATATTTATGCGGGCTTAGAACATTTCTAGTACCCACTAAAATAATTTTCAACGCATTCCAAAACAATTCCGGATTAGAGATTTTCATCTGCGAAAAGCATCTGAAGTGGTTCCGCCAGCTCCGGAACATTTCCGGTTTTTATCCCGGAAAATTCCCAGAAGTTTCCAGAATGATTCTGGCACCCTCCAAGAATTATCAGGGGTTTCCCGAAACCAATTTGACTTAATGGTATCCCCTGAAACAACTTTTCAGTTTTACCGGAACTCATCCGGTGACCTCTTTCTTCGGAACTTTTTCGCTGTCTCCGAAAACTTTTTCCGGAGACTTTCTCTCTGACTCCCTGTCTAGTATTCAGTAGATAGATGACCCTTAAGCGTGTGACCCTATAGGTTAGGTGAAGAATAGACATGACCCGGAACCCCTTCCGATCAATTATCAACATCGGAGCCGTGGACACCCATATTGACCCCTATACCCACACGAATGAATATTCGAATGAACCTCCAGTTGCCGTGTGCTATTCCTGTTGCTTCGCGATATGTTACAAATACCCGAGGTGAGACATGTTGGCATCCCCGTGGATCAACAACTTGTCCACTATGCCAGTTACCTCGTTACCGGTATTGTTCTCTTTTCTCGTTACCGTGTTCCGGCATCCCTATGATCAAATCACCCTGTGTCTGGCCAGACAATGATGGATACCATAACACCAAGAGGGCCCAGACATATCTCTCCATCGTCGGAGTAGCAAATCCCAATCTCGAGCTATCAATTTACTTGACACACTTTTCCATGAACCCGTAAGCAGCCGTAATAGCCACCCATTTACGGATGACGTTTAACAAACCCCAAAGTTCATGAAGCAAGCATGAAGAAACTCGATACTCTCATGGTCTAAGGAATCATGCAAACGTTAACCATCTCTGTGTTATTAACCATTAACTTGTGACAAAAGTATCTCATAGCATAACATCAATTCGGGACGATTCAACACAAATGATCTTCAAACATTGTGCCCTCAAAGTTGCCGGCATAGACATGCCCATGATCAGGAAAATAGGACCATCATGCAACACTTGAGCTAGTCTTAGAGGCTAGACTAGGAATACATTTTACCTTTTATTATTCCACAGGTGCATATGTGTCTTCCTCCGAGCCTCGTTGTTATTGTACACTCGAGAACCATAGCAGTTATAGCATGGAACATAAACCTAATTATGAACAGGGAGATAATCAATAACATTTATTATTGCCTCTAGGGAATATCTCCTACAGACTCCCACTTGCACTAGAGTCAATAATCTAGTTAATGCTAATGCACTTTACACCTGTGGCACACCGGTGTAAATATGCTTCGCTTGTGGTATGGCCTGATGTCCAACGGATTTGACTACTTCAGATCCGTGTGTATCTTTGCATATCCTAGTGTTTTCACGCTTTCACAAAATTCATATTTTGTGTGGACTTGGCTTTGCATATGTGTGAATCATTGGTCGAAACCTGATTCCTTAGACTGAGCTATGGAGCAACTATCTGCAATAGTGTCACATTGACCAAAGCCATCTTGGAACCACACTAAGTTCATGAATGAACTATATGTTTCAACAACTTCTTTGTCGCTTCTAAAGCGCCAACATACTTAGCCATTTGTCATAGAATTCGCCACAGTAACCTGTTTGGAACAATTTCCAACTACCGTGCCACCATATTGTGTATTGCACAAAACCCTTAGCTTAAATCGAAAATCGCTTGGAGCATGGATGAAGACTGTATCGATGTAACCTTTTACAACGAACTCTTCATGATCTCTGCTCGCGAGAAAACATGTCATCAGTGCTACTATAGTACTCAATGACCCTTTTTCACTGTTGTCCCATGATCAGTACTTTTGATCACTTTGGTATCAATACTCGCAACAACTTTGGGAGTATTGGACATATCTGGTTGTTTTACACCATGGAATACATGATTAATCCAAACACAAGAGTGTGTGGAATCTCCATCATGTATTTTGCTCATTAGTGTTTTGGGACACCGAGTCTTGCAAAAATTCTTTCCATGTGACTTTGGCAAGAATCACTCCTTGACATTTTTAATGCTAAAAGGTTTTAGCATTTTGTCAATATGTATCTTTTCTCAGCCCCATCAGGTAAATCTATCTCCATAGATCTTCATGCCTAATATCAAGGTTATTTAGCCCAAGCACTTCGTCAAAAAACTATTTTCAAATGAAGTCCTAATTCGGGTCAAGAAATTTATTTCCAATTAACAATGTGTCAAGCACACAACGTTTTTAGAAATATTATTATGCTCCCACTTACTTTCTTGAATCACAAGCATCATCGTTACCCATTGATGAAGTCAAAACCCTTTTGACCATTTCATAAAAACACGAAGATTCCAACTCCATTTTGCTCTCTTCTGTCCATTGATGGAACTCTGAAGTTTGCACACTCACTAGCATCCTCTGGAATGACAAAATACCTTGGACTATAACACGTGCAAGTCCTTGGCTTCATTTCCATCAGATGGAAATCCTTTGGTCATCCATGTTTCATATCTCATGATTTGAAATATGTATTAATTGCAAGTTCAACCCGAACCGACTTTAAGCATCGCTACGGTGAAACAACCTCATCGTAGTCAACTCCTTGAACTTGTTATTTCAACAAGTCGAGCTTTATGGATAAAACATTTTTATCCGTATCAGTTTTTAGTTGCATAAATATTCGTTAGACTCTAAGTCTTCCGAAAGGTGTATCAAGATTTTAATCTTGAATCACTTATATGGAAACTATCTCGGACTGTATTGGCATTTAGCCAATTCCAGAGTAAGGGTCCATCAACGCTTCCTTGTGTATCATAGGTATACTATTATCTAACAATAATATCTCGTTTGTGCACCTGAGAGGTTTGCACGAGCCTTGCCTACGTGGTTCAGCTGCAAGTTCGACCGAAGTCCATACATTTTATTGTAGAGACTTCCGTATCAGTCGCAGTAGGAAACTTCGAAATCACTTCCAATGTTCCATTCCTTTGATCTGATGACGAAGATACTGGTTATCTCGTCGAGTTGCACTGTCCTCCCACTCACCTTTTTGAAAGAACCATTTTCTTCAAAAAACATACCATTCTTTGTGGCAAACCTATTTGCCTCGGTATAGTGAGGGAGGAATACCCAATTACTTGGGATAACCTACAAAGTAGCACTTGTCTGATTTGGAATAGGTTTGTATCCTTTTACACAAGCCCCATATTCCGAATGTTTAAGAAAAGATATAACATGGTTGGGCGTACCATACCATGGCGTCATTTCAACAGACTCGATGGAGATCTTTTCAGTGTAAAAGCCGTAGTCTCTAAAGCATCACTTTAAAAGGGATAATGGCAAATTTATTTATGTCATCTTTGATCTTACCATGTCATAAATGGTTCGATTACATCTTAACGGACTTTCCACTTGCAATGGTGTTCCGGGAGGTGCAAGTTATGAAACCCCTTTCACAACTCATCAGACATTCGCTAAACTTGTAACTCAAATATTCCTTTCTGCAATCTAATTGCAGAAACATAATTTTCTTCTTACAATAATTTCTTCTTCATTTTTAAAACCTTTCGAATGATTTCAAAAGATCCAGACTTACGTCTCATCAAGTAAATATCCATATATCTACTTGAATCACTTTTGAAGATAGATAAATCCACTACTTGCAACAACATTTATTGAACTACACACATCAAAAATGTATGATCACCAATAAGTTTGTTGCTCCTTCCTTTTGGCCTGTGAATGGTATTTCAGTCACTTTACTTTTGGGAGGAAAGTTGCAAGTGTCAGATGATTCAAAATCAAACGACTTCAAAATCCATCATAATGGAATTTTCCATGCGGGTTTCTCCAATGTGACCAAATGCAGTGCCACACTTGTGTGGTGTTCTTTTAGTCTTGCGATATTTAGCGTCAGTATTATGGATGTATCATATTACCATCAAAATTCATTACATACATCCCATTGTGAAATGGGCTAGAGTGTATAAAACTCTAAAATGAATTATGAAAGTAAGCCCAGAGGTAATGTATTATTATCAATATTGATAACGTATGTCTCATTCATAATGAAAGTATGGTCCTTATGTTATTCATAACACCAAACATCAAAAGTTCTCTTATGAACAACCTTCTTGCAAGATACCTTATGCAAAGGGCTAGAGTGTGAAACTCTAAAATGAATTATGAAAGTAAATACATAGGTAATACACCGATGGAAGGTATACTAACATTTACTATGTTCCCTATGTGTATCTTAACCTCATTCCTGGCTAGTCTTTCAGGCCATAGTAGTTCTTACATCGAGTTGCAACAGAATGCAATCAAGTGGGTTTCTTTGTGATCAACTCACAATGCCCAAGAATTAGTGATTAACATGTTTAACCATAATTCCCAAGAACTATATCTTTGACCAGCCTTCTATACATCAAAAACTTGTATGACATTCATACATGAGCTGGATATTCCAGTCTTCTCTCTTTCTGCCTTTATATTTCTAACAGATTATCTTTCAGTATATCTCCTACTCTTAGAAGAAGCACCCAACATAAGAGTGGCGTTAGCCCCGTACATCCTAGGCGTGAAAGTCTTACTAACACCCTTCGGACATTTCCTTCCTCTATAAGTTGTTCTTTTATTCACCTTTCATCATATGACAGGTGTTCTTCTGGATCCCTCTCTTATCAGTCTAATGCATAGTAAAAACTTTACTAATGTTTTGCAAACAAACATTGCTTTGGATATCTCATATCTTTTAGCCTTTGTCTGTCTCTGAAAATGATTTTCAGATTCCATGAATATCACATAACTATCCAAACTTTCGAAGTTCGGGTCTCATGGAAGCAAATATATTTCACTTGACCGTAACGGAATTTTAGCTTTTGGATCGAAGGACGAGAGTCACATCATCCATAGCATTAGCAGGAGAATACCGAAAGTATGCGATAGGAAAAAGTCCTTCTCGGCACTCTTGTGGACAATCCTCACATTACATTACCAACCGTAAAGTTTTAACCAGATTTTTAACAGCTATTCAATTTTAACAGGGAAGGTGAAAACGCGAGCCATTATCCTACAACTATTTTGCAAATCACACTTAGACAATGTTCAAAATTAATTGCACTGAGAATTTAACAAGTTAATTCTACAGTGCGCTCCAACTCAAATCAATATCTCTCACAATTGATTGTGAGTGATACAAGACCCGCATTTTAATTCAACGCCATAGTTCGAGATGAACTCAAATGGCGCGAACTTCAATTGGTAGGCAAACTTGCCAATCACATCTCTATGTGATTCTTGTTCATCTTTCGATGCATGTGTTCCGAGCTCAGGACAGTCCTGCCTGAACATCAAGACAACCAAATGATCTCGCTGCGAGGTCTCGACTCACCCGCCTCACACTTCTCTAATCGTTCGCAACCATGGAGATCATGTGATGCCCCGAAGAGATAGCTGCCATGATGGTGCTACTCTTGGGAGAACACTAACTACTTGATATTTTAAGTGAGAGATCACCCTAATAAAAAGCGACTACCGCGCAATCAAAAAGGGTGCATCATAAGAGATAAACATCTCAGACAATTCATAATAGCATGACATGGTATAGCCCTTTCTGACGGAGAAGTCTTTCATTTCTTCGTCTTCGGCATTCGCGTCGGTGTTCACCTTCGCGAAGATTGCCACCATCTTGTCGATGCACCAGATAATATTGCTATCTCTATAGCTAATAAAATAAGTGCATTACTTAAGGTTGACACGCAGGTCACTAAAGTGACAATCATATGGCTCCAGCCATCATGCCGAATCATGACACGCAGATCATGTTAATCAATTTACATTATATAGTCATCTCATACATAATCAAATTATTATGAGCACTGCTATACCACATCACATGCACATGCAAACCATCCTGCAAAACCAAGTTAGACGCCTCTAACCGTTTCATGCATAAACTTGTTTTACGTGGCTTCTACGGTTTTGAAACAAACCGAAGCTACCAACGTCCATCATCAAGCATGATTATCCAAGTCACTAGATTAACATTACGGGGTGTATGAAACACGAGATAATAAAATCTCGAGCCCCATACTGAACTTCGTCATACGCATGACCCCCGTGCAGATCATATCTGCATTGCCCTTTCGTCTGCGAAATTTCATCTTTCTTTTTAACTACGGTGGAATTCAATGAATTTTTAGCACATTGTTGATCAATCAGGATCGCGGATTGCCAGAACATTGAAACTCCACCATGCTGTTATCAACATCAGAAATATGCAAATTCCAGGCAAGCAACAAGAATATCGGGTAACAGACTTCATCTGCTACCCGCACAAATAATTTTCAGTAATAGAACTCATCTACTACCTAATTATATTGTGCAACACCCATACATCTCTATGTATTCTAGATCGCAACATGCATCTACGCATAGCACGGCTCATGATGCCACTGTAGGATAACGTAGCAGAAAGCAAAAAAAAATTCCGACCTACGCACCAGCCCAGGATCACTAAGGAGGCTGCAAACAAGGTTTGATTTTTTCGTTATAACCTCCCAACCGCGAGGATGTATACCCTCATCTGCCCCTCGGACAGTCCCCCGGATGGTGTCGCGGACAACCCTCTGGGAGGACCTTCGTAACTCGGACGGTCACTCGGACAGCCCATTGGGAGGACCTTCGAAACTCGGACGGTCACACGGACAGCCCTTCGGGAGGCACTCTCGAACAAAGACCGAAACAGCGATCTCTCTACAGAGTTGCACACATACGGGTTTATCTATCCGGCAGGGCTTCGCCGTCCAGAACTAGTTCCTGCCGGAACCCAGACAACCTCTCGGCTGTACGAAACTCTTTTCGTGGGAGGGAGAGAGAAGCCAGATAACATCATGGCATGTGTATGAGATCAAGGGATGAGGTTTGGGCAGCCCTCTCACCTCCCATTTATAGGAAAACCTGGGGGTAGAGTTGCAATTCCAAAAACCCAAAAATGCCCCCACTTTATGTCATACACAAGGGGCATAAGAGGGAAAATGGTTGCCAAGTGGAGCTCCATGGAGCTCCACCCATCATGGCCGGCCACACACTTGGGGGCTCCCATGAGGGGCTTCCTTGGCCCCCAAGCCCTTCTGGAAGCCTTTTGGAAAATATCCCAAAAACCACTTTCACTATTCATGATGACATTTTTCAGCCTATGTTCGAACTAAAAATATTTATGTGGGCTTAGAACATTTCTAGTACCCAATAAAATAATTCTCAACATGTTCCGAAGCAATTCCGGATTAGTGATTTTCATCTGCGAAAAGCATCTGAAGTGGTTCCGCCAGCTCCGGAACATTTTTGGTTTTTATCCTGGAAAATTCCTAGAAGTTTCCAGAATAATTCTGGCACCCTCCAAGAATTATCAGGGGTGTCCCGAAACCAATTTGACTTAATGGTATCCCCTGAAACAACTTTTCCGTTTTACCAGAACTCATCCGGTGACCTCTCTCTTCGGAACTTTTCCGCTGTCTCCGAAAAGTTTTTCCGGAGACTTTCTCTCAGACTCCCTGTCTAGTAGTCAACAGATAGATGACCCTTAAGCATGTGACCCTATAGGTTCGGTGAAGTATAGACATGACCCGGAACCCCTTCCGACAATGATCAACATCGAAGCCGTGGACACCCATATTGACCCATATACCCACGCGAATGAATATTCGAGTGAACCTCCAGTTGCCGTGTGCTATTCCTGTTGCTTCACGATATGTTACAAATACCCGAGGTGAGACATGTTGGCATCCACGTGGATCAACAACTTGTCCACTATGCCAGTTAGCTCGTTACCGGTATTGTTCTCTTTTCTCGTTACCGTGTTCCGGCATCCCTGTGATCAAATCACCCTGTGTCTGGCTAGACGATGATGGATACCGTAACACCGAGAGGTCCCAGAGATATCTCTCCATCGTCGGAGGAGCAAATCCCAATCTCGAGCTATCAAGTTACTTGACACACTTTTCCATGAACCCGTAAGCCCCATAATAGCCACCCATTTACGGATGACGTTTAACAAACCCCAAAGTTCATGAAGCAAGCATGAAGAAACTCGATACTCTCATGGTCTATGGAATCATGCAAACGTTAACCATCTCTGTGTTATTAACCATTAACTTCTGACGAAAGTATCTCATAGCATAACATCAATTCGGGTCGATTCAACACAAATGTTCTTCTAACATTGTGCCCTCAAAGTTGCTGGCATAGACATGCCCATGATCAAGAAAACAGGACCATCATGCAACACTTGAGCTAGTCTTAAAGGCTAGACTAGGAATACATTTTACCATTTATTATTCCACACGTGCATATGAGTCTTCCTCCAAGCCTCGTTGTTATTGTAGACTCGAGAACTATAGCAGTAATAGCATGGAACATAAACCTAATTATGAACAGGGAGATAATCCATAACATTTATTATTGCCTCTAGGGCATATCTCCTACACTTGGGGACTTGTCCGTCTTCACGTGCATCTTCGAGAGGGTCTTCTTGGTACCTGATTATGCACAACATTCCGGACTTAGGTAGTAGCCATGTCTCGAGTGGGTCATATGGAATATCACTAAGGAGAGATGTCACCTCGGTCTCGAGAGCTCCAGCACGTGCTCATGTCATTGGTCCACTTGGCACTTGGTGAGACGATGATAGGTCCATGGTGATGACCTTGGGGTGATCCACACCATCTCCCCCCCCCTTGGTAAAGATCCGACCTCGGATCGAAATCTTCATCACCATTGTAGGGCGAGAGATCCTTGACGTTGAAGATATCGCTCATGTTGTACTTGTCGCGTGGGATGTCGATCTTGTAGGCGTTGTTGTTGTAGCGTGCGATTACCTTGAAGGATCCGTCGGCTCGAGTTAGAAGCTTGGACTTGCGTTCGGTGGGGAAGCGGTCCTTGCGAAGGTGTATCCACACAAGATCTCCGATGTTGAATATCATGGGGTGCTTGTGGGTGTTGAGCTTGGTCGCGAGGCGGTGTACTTGTCGCTTGATGGTGTGAGTTGTATCTTCAAGCACCTTCTTGAGATAGCTCTCTCGTGCACTCGCGTCCATGTTGATGTGCTCTTGTAGTGGTAGAGGTAGAATGTCCAATGGGGACAAAAGATTGAAGCCATAGACAACCTCGAAGGGTGCTTGCCGGTGGTCGATTGTCTTGCTCGATTGTAGGCGTACTAGGCGATGGGTAAACACTCCTCCCACTTCTTGATGTTCCTCTTGATCAACACGCGTAGGAGAGTAGATAGCGTCCAGTTCGTGACCTCCGTTTGGCCGTCGGTTTGTGAGTGGTATGCCGAAGAGAACAAGAGCTTGATTCCGAGCTTGGCGCATAGCGTCTTCCAAAAGTAGCTTAGGAACTGGACGTCGCGGTCCGATACAATAGTCTTGGGCACTCCGTGTAGACGCATGATTTCCCTACAAAAGAGATTTGCAACATATGAAGCATCGTCTATCTTGTTGCATGGGATGAAATGTGCCATCTTAGAGAAACGGTCCACAACAACAAACACAGAATCTTTGCCATTTTGCGTTCTTGGCAAACCAAGCACAAAGTCCATACTAATATCTTCCCATGGGTGATACGGAATAGGAAGTGGCATATAGAGACCATGGGATTGAGCTTTAGACTTAGCTTTGAGACATGTAGAGCATCGGTTGGTGAAGCGCGAGACGTCGCGGAATATCTTGGGCCAAAAGTAGTTCTTGGAGAGCGTAGCGAAGGTCTTGTCGCGTCCAAAGTGTCCCATTAGTCCTCCTCCATGAGCTTCTTGCAAAAGTAACAAACGAAGAGAAGACTCGGGTACACAAAGTTTGTTAGCTCTCATTAGATAATCATCCTTGATGTAATATCGCTCCCAAGATGTATGCTTCAAACATTTGTCATAAGGAATAGCAAAAGTAGGATCATTCGCATAAAAGTCTTTTATGTGCTCAAAGCCAATGACATTTAATTCAAGTTAAGTAACAAGCACCCATTTGCGGGAAAGAGCATCCGCCACAACATTTTCCTTGCCTTTGATGTACTTGATGACATAAGGAAATGACTCAATGAACTCACTCCACTTGGCATGTTGCTTATTCAATTTAGTTTGACCTTTATGATATTTAAGCGTTTCTTGATCCGTATGGATGACTAATTCATGAGGGCGAAGATAATGTTCCCACTCAGGCAAAACTCCCACTAAAGCATATAGCTCTTTGTCATATATCGGATAATTGAGTTGCACGCCAGAAAGTTTCTCACTAAAGTAAGCAATTGGGCGCTTCTCTTGCATTAACACACCTCCTATACCATTGCCACTAGCATCACAATGAACTTCAAAAGATATATCAAAATTGGGCAAAGAAAGCAAAGGAGCATGTGTAAGAAAATTCTTAAGCTCATGAAATGCGGTATCTTGGGATGGTTCCCAAACAAATGGTGCATTCTTCTTACTCAAGGCATGCAAAGGGGATGCAATGGTGCTAAAGTCCTTATCAAATCTACGATAGAAACCGGCTAAGCCAAGGAAACTTCGCACTTGTTGCAAGTTGGTTGGTTGTGGCCAAGTTTTAATAGCATCAATTTTAGCTTCATCTACATGAACACCCTTAGATGATACAACAAAACCCAAGAAAACGAGCTTGTCCACACCAAATTTGCATTTCTCCATATTAGCATAAAGACGCTCTTTTCTAAGAGCTTGCAAAACAGTTTTAAGATGGGTGACATGATCTTTTAGAGATTTGCTAAACACAAGTATATCATCAAAGTATACCACAACAAATACGCCAATGTATGGGCGAAGAACAAAATGCATCACACGCATAAAGGTGCCGGGTGCTTCGGATAAACCCATAGGCATGACCAACCATTCATACAAGCCAAATTTGGTTTTGAAAGCAGTTTTCCATTCATCACCTTCTTGGATGCGTATTTGATAGTATCCACTTTTAAGATCAATTTTAGAGAAAATGGTGGCTCCACTAAGTTCATCGAGCATGTCATCAAGGCGAGTAATATGTTATCTATAACGGTCGGTGATTGAATTGATGGGTCTACAATCGGAACACATGCGAAAACTACCATCTTTCTTAGGCACTAGTATGACCAGTACGGCACAAGGACTTAAACTTTCACGCACATGCCCATTATCAATGAGTTGTTGTACTTGCCTTTGTATTTCTTTGGTTTCTTCAGGGTTGACGCAGTAGGGTGCCTTCTTAGGTAACGGTGCGCCGGGGATGACGTCGATTCAGTGTTCGATGCCTCGGAGTGGAGGTAGTCCCGGAGGTAGCTCATCAGGAAGACGTCCTTGAATTCCTGCAAGATATTAGACAACACTAAAGGTAGAGGGTGAGAGGTGTTAGTTGTTGTTGCCTTGTCGTTGCACAATAGGACATAAAGCATAACACTTGATGGGTTCTCACACACTTCTCTCATCTCTCTTTTGGTAGGTAAAAGCACTAGGTTTTTCTTGTCGCTCATCATGGAGGCACTCAATTTTGGCTTGTGGCGCTCACTCTCTCACTATTCTCTCCACGATGGGTGGTTGCTTGCTTGTCGGCGATCACTTGACTTGGCGACAAGGGTCGTAGCACGTACTCTTTTCCCTTCATCTTGAAGCTATAGTGATTGGTTCGTCCATTGTGGATGACACCGCTGTTGAATTGCCAAGGTCGTCCAAGTAGGAGATGGCAAACAGACATGGGAACCACATCACACTCCAAAGTGTCTTCATATGCTCCAATCTTGAAGGAAACTTGAACGGTGTGCTCCACTTGAATGGTGCCGGAGTCGCTAAGCCATTGGACCTTGTAGGGGCGAGGATGCATCATCTTGACCAATTGTAGCTTGGAACATAGCTCTTCACTTGCCAAGTTGTGGCAACTTCCTCTGTCGATGATGACCTTCACGAAACGACCGTTGATGCCCACCTTGGTGTGGAAGATGTGGCAACGTTGGTCTTTCTCTTGTTGGTGTTGAAGCGTCAAGACCTTGGATACAACAAGAGCGGAGCTCGAATCATTGTCACAAAAAGACTTGATCGTCTTCATCTTCATTCACTTGCCGGTGCATGGCCACGTGCTCAAGGGCTTCCATTTCCTCTTCACTCATGGAGTCATAGGTGCCATCATCATTGAGGATCATGATGCTCCTATTGGTATACTCGAAGGATTTGTCGCCTCGGCCGCCGCATGTGAAGCATTTGAGGGAGCTCATCTTGATGTTCTCATCGGTTGGAGTAGATGATGATGAAGCTCTCGGCTTGAAGTTGCCTGTAGTAGGAGGACGACTTGAAGATGTCGAAGTTTTCTTGGAACTTGACTTGTCGCCGTTGCTTGGTGAACCTTTTGTCTTGGAGGTTGGTATCGTAGTTGTTGAAGCTTGGTTGTAGGAGGAGACGTAGGTCTTGGAAGAGAACTTGGCATACTTGTAGTCATCTTGCACTTGACGTTCCGCCTTGGTAGCTTGGTGCACTAGCTCGATAAGGTTGGAAGTCGGTGATCTTCTTGATAGGATGATTGAGTACATTCAAGAAACGTACCATAGTTTGCTCATCATCTTCCATGACATTGGCTCGTAGCATGGCAATCTCCATTTCCTCGTAGTACTCTTTAATGCTCTTTGTTCCTTGCTTGAGGAGTTGTAATTTGTGGAAGAGGCCATGGTTATAGTATGTTGGCATGAAGCGCGCTCTCATGACATCCTTCATCTAAGCCCATGTTGTGATGGGTGGTTCACCTCTTGCCGCTCGGCGCTCAATGACTTGCTCCCACCAAATGAGGACATAGTCTTGGAACTCAAGGGATGCCATGGCGATCTTCTTTTCTTCATAATAGTTGTGCAAATGGAAGATCTTGTCAACTTTCAATGCCCATGATAGGTACTCTTCGGGATCGTTGCTTCCGGAGAACTTAGGCATGGTGAACTTGAGCTTGCCATAGCGTTGCTCTTCATTGTGTTGGGGTCGATGGTGATGATGATGATGCTCTTGCCGTGGAGGAGGCTCTTGAGCCGCTTGCTCCATGTGCTCCACTTGATTAGCTTGATGTTGAGGGCGTGGAATTTGTGCATGGTTCCTCATCTCTTGAAGCTCCTCGAGACGTGCGGCTTCTTCTTGGCGCTCACAGCGAAGGGCCTCTTATTGTAGACGTACTTGGCGGTTTCGCGCATTGACGGCTTGAGTGGATTCTCGTAGAGCTTGTTAGGCTTCAAGGGCTTGTTCCTCACGACGTTGTTGCTCATGTCAAAGTGCATCACCATCTTGTCGTTCTTGCCACTCTTGGCGTGTTGGGGCTTGCTCTTGGACCGGAGGTTCATTAGCTTGTTGCCATTGGTGTTCACGTTCACGGAGATGGCCTTGTAAACTGTTGCCATGGAATGGATTTAGTGGAGCTTGATGAACTTCATGGTCTGGGCGATGATGCAGACGAGCTCGAGGAGGACTTGCATCCGAAGAAGATTGTGAAGAATGTCGACTTGAGTGGCTCCGTCTTGAATATGACGAAGATGTAGAAGAACGGTTGAGCAACAAGGCACGGATCTCGTCCATCTTTGCATTGCTCTCCTCTTTTTGTGCGTCAAGCTTGTTGTCGAAGTAGTCTCTTGTACGTTGTTCGGATTGTCGCAAGTCGGTGGCGAGGTTGTCGATGTGGTCGCTCAATGCTTGTTGTTCTTGATGCATAGCTCTTTGTGCGCCGAAGAGGTGGTTCTTGGTGACGTAGGTGTTCGAGTCACTACTAGAAAAAAGGTTGTTAGTGGCGCACCAGTTTTTGCTATTAATGGCGCACTATAGGTGCGCCACTATTAACATGCCACTAGTAAAAAATAGTAATGGCGCACCTCTGGTGTGCCATTAGTATCCCAGATAATAGTGGCGCACCACATAGTGCGCCATTACTATGTCCAACAGTGTGCCATTACTATGCCTCCTAGGGGGCCATATTTACCTTCACGTATGCCCCCAAGTGCGCCATTACTATGCCCCATAATGTGCCACAGGTATTTAGCCTTGGTGCGCCACTAATGCTCAATATGGTGCGCCACTACTATGAATATTAGGAATTATTATTTTTTGCTTTTCTGGTATTTGCACAGGTTACAAAATACGTTACAGCACAGAATATAAACATCACACAATAGAATTCATCATATTAGTCTCCAAATTCGAAATAGCGAACAAAGTTCAAACAATAGCCAAGTTTAGGTCTCGAGACATTAGCAAAGTTCATCATATTAGCCGAGTTTGTCTTCACATTACAAAGTCGATATCGATCATCTAAACTACCATCACATAGAAGAGAGCTGCGGTCACGATGAGCATCATCGCGATGAAACGGGTCTTCATCCGGTTCCTCCTCCGCTCCCTCCTCTCTAACGCTAGATAGCGCGCGTATCTAGCTTCCACCTCCGCCCTAGTGGTGTACCCTTTGTAACTGTTACCACTGAAACGGTGAACCTGTCTCTGACACTCCTCCCAGTCGTCGTAGACTCCGGGAACCTTACCCTTGTACACGACATACGACGACATCTCTATGCACTAGACAAACAAAACGTTAGTAGCAATTCACAGATAATATATAAGCAATATATAAGTATGCAACAAAAGGATCGGAAGAGAGAAGCAACACATTAATAGCACGATTCATGGTCCTACTAATAAATAGCATCGATTACATATAAGTTGAACGACTGTCCAAACTAAAGAGACATACAAGTTCATTAAAGTTTAATTACAACATGAGCTAATCGATATTTCAGAACTACATAGCATCAATACTTTTGACTCGACTAAGGGACCGGAGCGTGGATGAAGCCGCCATCTTTCGTGATGGTCATGAATGTGCGGTCGTTGTCAGCCTGCATTTGTAGCGTTGTTTCTATTTCACTGTTGGACGGTTGATATTTGAGGTAGAACTACCCCGAAGTACGAAGGACATCTTGATAGATGATTTCCGCAAACTCCGACTGGATGCGAAAGAATGCTTGTCTGATGTCCTCGTCCTGGATTGCCGAGAAGCGTGCGGCCCAATCTTTGAGATTATTTGGTAGCATAAGGTGATTATGGTCCCGTACGATCGCCCGCATGTGATGGAGGGCATAGTAGGCATCTTCTGACTGCCAGGCGGCTGCTTGACACAGGGGAACGTCGTTACGTGGGTGAACACGTTCTTGCCGTACCTACAAATTGGCCTCCTGAAGGTGCCTCCAGATTTGGCGTAGCCTGGGAGAGCATCATCAAGAACTTTCTTCATATTTGTGTAGTCTTTCTTCGACTGACGGTCCGAGTCGAAATACGTGGTCATGGAATATTTCGGGCTTAAGAGGATGAGTGTGCAATGTGTGTCACTGCACAAAACACGGAATGTTAGAAAAAAAAGAACGATCGAAATCTAAGAAATCATATGTTACGGGGCGGTGAGGGTATGACTTACTCGGAAAAGTAAGGCACGAGGAAGTTATCCTTATCTGGGTTCACCAGAATGACGCCTTCGAGGTATGAACTCGCGACTTGCCGGTCCCCAGCGCTGCCCAAGATCTTGGCACGCATGTAGAAGGGGTTGACTATCACGATGTCCAGGGTCTTGTCTCTAATGATCCGCATCTCCATACTGAGCGAAAATAGCCGAATGAAGGTGTAGTGCAGCGGATGAAGGTTAAACATAGTGAAGATGTCATCAAACCGCAGGACGATCATACGCCCGATGGTGCTATCGACAAAGCCCTTGCCCTCTGGCACCTTGGCCACGAAAACCGGGTATGCCACATCATTCTCGGAGAGACGCCGCTTCTCCATAGAAAGAACACTGTCATGCAGACTCCGCATAGCACCGGTTGCAGCATTGAGCAGATTAGTCGGTAGCATCAGCCTACCCGCCACATGCACCCTCCTCGAGATATCCTTAGGTATTGGTGGCCCGTCCTGAGCACGGATCGTACTCGGTGCCGGCTGGCTCGCACCCTTGTTGTTTTTTCTTTTCCGTCCCTTCTGCTTCTTCTGCTATAATGGGATCGAGTTCTGCTCAGAGACCACCTTCTTGAGTGTGTTGGGGCTGATAATATTTCGCACCTCGGCTATTTGAGTATCGGTGAAGGCGGCAGTTGGAGGCTTCTCCTGAGAACTGAACGCCAGACGATGCCTGTTGCAATTGGGTTTCTCCGTGGTACCAGCTAGATCGCGATCGTCTTTTGCAGGGTTGGGTTCTTGAGAAGGAGGCCCCAAGAATTCGTCACCGTACCCATGTTCGTTGAAGTACTTATCGACGTTGGAAAATGTACCATCGTCGTCGTCCGGATCCTGTGCCATATGCATGTCCGGATCAGCTGACAGCGGTAGCGTTGCGGCGGTCTTGCCATGGCTTGGCGCCGGCACGACTGGCGGTGTTGTCTGTGGGGTGGTGTCCCCCGCCCCCAAACGAATCTGGCTCTTCGGCCAAAGCATGGACCAGCTTAAGCAGGCGCTGAGGGTCATCACATCATCTTCGTCGGCCCCAAGGGGTCGAAACGGAGGTAACAAGTCGTCGCAGCCCCGCAGCACCCGAACCAGTTGAACCCTACACACGGTGGGTGGCATCGGATTACCGTCGAACACGCGGTTGCCCGGTTGAACGATTTTGGCCTTGGCGACATCGATCAACTCGCCGTCCACGAAGTGCAGGAGAGTGCATGGAATGTCGGCGGTGCCCTGCGAAAACATGTAGGGCGTCATGGATGCCCAGTCAAAGGCAAGGAGATGAAGTCATCGGCCGAGGCTTAGTTACCGTGATGGCGTCGAGCTCGGCTAATGTCGAGGCACCGCCAACGGTGGGCGTGCAAGTGACGGAGGGGCCGCTTGCTGCTGAGGTGCCGGCCGGCGTATTCTCCCCACACCCGGGTGCATTAAGCTCTAGTGCCGGCGCCGACGCCGGAGACACCAATGCCGCCTCCGCCGGAGACACCAATGCCGGCGCGTTGTGCGAGTTGCTGCCCGTGAAGCTGGGAATCGGGGGCGGCCCCTGTTGGCCGCCCGCAATCCACGCCTGCAGCCCCTCAAGCAAGGTAGGCATAATGGCGGTGATCGTCGCTCCCAGTTGGTCTCGCACTTGCTCTTGGACTATCTCTGAAATCTGAGCCACTTGTTCCTTGAGTTCTTTAACCTCGCGCTCCTGGCTTTCCGAGCTGGTCTTTCTCTCCTTTCGCCCAGCCTTATAGTATTCCGACCATTTCGTGGACAAGCCTTTGCCGGCCACACGACCAACTGACGACGGCTTACTAAACTTATCCTTGTGTTTCATTACGTTCAACGCCCTATTTAACGTGGTGTCCCAAGGGGCAGACGGGGAGCTCTGAGACCCCGCGCTACTGCTTTCAGTTTCCTGTGGAAGGAACGTGAACCATTTAGAAATTTGGCTTCATTAATTTGAATGCAACCATATGGAGCTAATTACGCGGGGGTGTGTTCCTTACCAGAACAAGCTCAAGCGCCTTCACCTTCGGATCAGTGGTAAGCTCCTTTGTTACCGGGTCCACCTTGTACCGGGCCCTGACAAAGTTCCTGGTCTGCTTTTCATGGTATTTATCGAAGAGGGGCGGTAGGCCTTGCTCGGCACGCTCCGCGTCCTCCTTGTCCCATATAGGTTCCGCCACTCTGTAACCGCCGGGACCGAGTTTGTGGACCCCTAAGTTCAAGTCCCGCATATCTTTCCCCCACTGACTTGATTCCGCGGATGCGTTGCTCTCGCACTTGATCTTGAACTCCAGGTAGTCAGCTTCGCTGATCGAAGGATTTGTCTACTTGATCTTCTCCTAACTATCACCACTTAGAATCCTTCTCTTCACCGCGGCTCTCCAAGTAGCTAGGGCCGTGCTCATCTTCGTGAGGGCGGCACTGTTCACTTTATTCCCTGAGAGGCGTGTGTTTGCGAAGTCACCGGGGAACTTGTATCGTTCGTGCAGCTTTGTGAAGAGGAGGTTGCGCAAATTCCCTCGGTCACGACGCCTTAGGTTCTCGGTGTTGATCGAGACGGTGCTCCGGAGAATGCACCCGAGTTGTCCCGCGTACCCACTGACTAATTCTTTGGGCGCCGTTGGATGCCCACTGGAGGACACTTCAGTAAATTCCTCCTTGACGGTGCTGAGCACGTTCGGGCACTGGTCCTTCCATTGCCTCTTCGGTTGGCTGCCATCTGTGCGTGCGCTGCCATCATCAGTGGTGGCATCCCCGGCGGCACCATCAGTGGTGTCATCCCCGACGCCACTAGGGGTTGTGTAGTCGGGATCGGTGTCTTCCGCGGCGTCCTCATAGCGGTGAGGTTCTTCCTCCATCTCCTGGGACAACTCCCAGAATGACTTGCCCGAACCGCCGGCCTCATCGTTGTCGGCCATGTTCGCTCTAAATAGGAAAAAAGGCTAGAATGATTAATTGTAAGAAGGTGGCGAAAGCAATTTGCCACGTACGCAAGTGAGGACGCCTAGGTGTTCATCACATTGCTGAGCCAGCAGCGGCTGGGTAATAACAAGGTCGAAACCAGGGGCCATGTACTAGTTAAACTAAGCAAAAACTGTGTTTGTATTCAGACGTCGACATGAATCGGGCACCTTCTAGGTCAAGAAAATTGGGCATGACCTTTGCTAATTTTCTTGACCTAGGAGTTCCCCATTCTCAACCGAAACGGAAATTAATCAACATTTCAGGAGAAAGGGGTAACTATTTATCTTTGATCTACTGTCAACAGCACATCCGATTGTCCCAGCACCAACTGGATAGATCAACGGTGGACAAGCATCTAAATGCTTACCCAGTACTCCCTCTGCATTTAGATCACTAAATCTAAACACTTAACCAGTACTCCCTTTCGCTTCTTTCCCGGCGGTGGGCACTCTTTCCAAATTTTCAACAGCTCGTCTATTTCCTCACCGCTCCTCATACGCGGGCGTCTTCGGGGTTCGGTTTCACCATCGGACAGATCCTTGCGTTTTCTCCATGCGTCATCGTCGCGAAGCCACCTTCGATGTCCCATGAACACGGTTTTCGAAGACCTGGGATCTCTATCTAGCTGGCGATACGTTGTGTCATCCATGCACCTGACGCATGCACAAAATCCGTGGACCACCTGCCCCGCGACATATCCGTAACCGAGATAGTCGTGCACCGTCGTGAGCAGTGCGACTCTCATAGGGAAATATTCTTTCGCTGCGGCGTCCCACGTATTGGCTGGCGTTTTCCACAGCGTGTCTAGCTCCTCTTTTAGCAGCCCCAGATACAGATTGATGTCGTTCCCTGGTTGTTTCGGCCCTTCAATTAGCATACTCATGTGAATGTACTTCCTCTTCATGCACATCCAGGGGGGAAGGTTGTACATCCACACAAACACAGGCCAGGTGCTATGTGTGCTTCTCTGGCTGCCAAATGGATTGACTCCATCGGTGCTCGCGCCCAGCACGATGTTCCTTGGATCGTCCCCAAATTCTGGGTGTTCGAAGTTCAACGCTTGCCACTGGTTCGCATCCTTAGGGTGACTCAGCATCTTGTCTTTTTTATTTATCTCTGGATCATTTCTGTCATCTTCTTGCTTCTTCTCCTCCCTATCCGCGTGCCAACGCAGGAGCTTTGCTAGCTTAGGGTCCGCGAAATACCGCTGCAGACGAGGAGTGATCGGAAAGTACCACACCACTTTTCGAGGAGCTTTCTTCCTCTTCTTGTATCGAGTGACGCCGCACACCGGACATATGGTAGACTCCGCGTGCTCGTCCCAATAAATGATGCAATCGTTCATGCACACATGGTATTTCACGTGCGGTAAATCCAGAGGACACACGATTTTCTTCGCCTCCTCGAAACTGGTCGGGCACTTGTTCCCCTGGGGAAGATGTTCGTGCCAGAATGACATGTTCTCATCGAAGCATGCGTCGGTCATTTTGTGTTTTACCTTCATCTCCAGAGCCATGAGCGTTACTTTCAGGCGGGTATCCTTGGGCCTGCATCCTTCATACAATGGAGTAACCGCGTCTATCTCCAGTTGATCCAGCTTGGCTTTCTCTCAGGCGGTAGCTCTTGCGTTACCCGTCTGCTTGAGAAGCAGCTCTTGAATATGAGGGTCCTGCACCCAGCCCATCGATGGTTCATCGTCGTCTGCTCCGGCATCTTCATCTTCATGATCATGCCCTTCGTCTTGATCTTCCTCATCATCATGTCCGGCATCTTCTACATGATGACTGTGTCCTGCATCTACTTCGTGATCATGTCCTGGAGATTCTTCGTCTTCTCGCCCGCCCTCGCCGCTATTGTCTTGCTGCCCTTCCTTATTTCTTGACCGGCCCCCATGGACGACTTCATAATCATCTTCATCACCTTGCCACCGATAGCCATCCATGAAACCACGCAAGAGCTGGTGGTCCCGCACCTGTCTGGAATCCGGGTCCATAAGGCTCTTCAGCTTGCATCTTCGACATGGACATCTTATCTCCGTCTCGTTCTTTTGAAGCATCTCGGCCTTCGCGGAGCTCAAAAACCTATTCACGATGCCTTCGGTCATCGTGCGGACCATGGTCGCCTGCGGGGTAGAGCAAAACGATATTTTAGAACCAAAAAAAAATTTGGCATGACTTTGCCTAAAAATAGGACCAAAAAGAATGCATAGTGCCAAATTCTCGCCGAAACAGAAATGAATCAACATTCCGGCAAAATATTGGCAACTATCGCATTTCAAATACCGGTACCTGCAAACACAAACATATGCAACACCACAAACATACGTAGATCTAGGTCATAAAAAGTGTGTACGTTGTTGGAGGGAGAAAAAAGTAGATCTAGAACATAAAGAAAGCTTTCCCCTTACTTACCTATCAAAAAAAGGAAATTTAACCACTTAATTTGGGTGAATCTATGGTGCAAATGAGGTGAGGAGGAGGAGGCAGCCGAGACCAAGCTTGGTAGAGGTGGAGAGAATGAAGTGGGGAAAGTGAGTGTGGTAGGTGGCTGTCAAAAATATCTAGCTGCTCTCAGGTTACCAATGGCGCACCTCCTAAGAATGCGCCATTGGTAACCAGGGTTACTAGTGGCGCACCTGGTGTGTGGTGCGCCATTACTAGTTTTGAAAAAAAAAATTGAAAAAAAAATGTTAGTAGTGGCGCATCGTGGGTGTGGTGCACCATTACTAGTTAAAACTAGTAATGGCGCACCAAACCACGGTGCGCCACTGGTAAGTCTGGGGAGGGGGTGTGCCCAGGAGAAACTTAGCGGTGGCGCACCACACACAAGGTGCACCATTAGTAATATAAACATTAGTGGCGCACCCATGTGTGGTGCACCACTGCTATTTGGCAGTGGCGCACCACATACATAGTGCGCCACTAATGTCTATATTAGCTGTAGCCCTTTTTCTAGTAGTGAGTCATCATATTGCTCGATGAAGAGTGGATTCGAACAAGTAGTTGGCCTATCCATCATCTCAAGCAAATATGTGAGTGGAAGAAAGGAAAAGGACTATACCAGATGTACCTTGACCGATGTTGAGAATGGATCAATGATCACTCAATAGTGTAGCAAGGAAATAGCACAATTGGTACGGTATCTCGTCAATTTCTCACACCTACACAAATAAATCTTTTGGTGGAGCTTGGTGAGGATGGTTGCACAAAATTTATGCGAATGTTAGCGAGATTCAAATAATGTTGCAAAAGATTCGCAAATTTGCAAATGCAACAAGTAGACCAAGCAATATGTGGCACACGGAAACACAAACACGGATAGATAAATGGGGTTGTGCAACTAAGGAACGTGCTCAAAATGTGGAAACCATGGAAAATGCTCTTATTGCACAACTCTAGAGAGACGCTAGCATGATTGCACAATAGGTGGATACGAGACTTGTGCACAACCTACAAAGCAAAAATGCAACGACTTCCTATCCCAAGTATGCTATATGTATGATGTTCCGATGATATGATCCAAGATGATAGAGTATGACAATCTTAATGTAGTATGATGCTATGGTTCTTGCTTAAAAGCTCTTTGCTTATCTTTCTCTTGCTTAAAAGCTTTCGGCTCTTTCTCTTGATCTCTTTCTTTGGCCACTTATGCACAACTTCATGAACCAAGATAGCAATAGTGTATGCGGAAACGAAAATGTTGCACTAGTGATGATAAGATGACACCAAGATGATATGATATATACAATGGGACGATGATCGCTAATGTGCACAAGTAACGTTGCCGGCAATACTCAATGGCTAGTCTCGAGCAGGAAAGTGACGCAAAATGGGCTATGGGTTATCATTGCATGGCCAGAATGAATGTACAATGATGAGTTACCACGATACCAAGATGATATAGAGGTTACCGTTCTTGCTTACGGTTAGGTGTCAAAATGGTGAAGTGGTGGATGTCGATGACGAAGATGAGCGGCGGTAATGTCGGTGGCGAACCCTCCCTAAGTAGCCGAAACACGTTAGGAAACGGAAACCGCAACTCAAGTTCTCAAAGAACAAAAGGTGTCAAAATTGTCAGAGGTTGGAGCCGGTAAGCAATGAATGGAGCGGAAAGCGGTGGTGGTATGCAGAAGTATTGGTGGAAACCCGGTCAAAATTGGCGAATATTGGGCGGAAAAAGGAGTGGTGGATGAAGTGGTGTTGCGCGAGGCCGGATGTCCGGG
Organism: Thinopyrum elongatum; assembly: GCA_011799875.1. Taxonomy (NCBI): domain Eukaryota; kingdom Viridiplantae; phylum Streptophyta; class Magnoliopsida; order Poales; family Poaceae; genus Thinopyrum; species Thinopyrum elongatum. Next base: position 10,991,804 of record CM022302.1, on the reverse strand, counting down.
CTGTCGGGCGGGATGTCCGGGGGCCACGGGCCGGATGTCCAGGCTCCAAAATCCGTGATGAACTCGGTGGATCTCGTGGGGAAAATAAAATTGCGGGTCAAAATTCAGAGGATTTCGTGGATGGAATTGGGGGAAAAGTTGGGGGAAGCTAGATCTACGAGTAACACATCAAATCCACGGATCAAATCCAACAAAACATCATCACACTACCAATTCACACAATTTTTTGGGAGGGCTATTTTTGTGGGGATTTTCGAAATTTGGACAAAACACAACAAAATTAGGCTAGAAAACAAAGGGGGAAGGCTACAAAATCGTGATCAACGTGGGTCAAGATACCAAGATGATGTAGGGTGGAACCCTAGGGGCCGATGTTTCATGATTGGAGCGGATCCCGCGAAGAAGACGATGAACACACGAGGGAAAACACGAGGGGAAACGAGAGGAAACACTCAAATCAACGAGAAACGATCACACATGTGCAGTTCCACGTACACATGAAGAGATACACAATCCAAATCCAACAAAGGACGATACAAACGGTAGCTAGTTCATCCCAATCTGTGAGGAGTTGAGATCTTGAATCCGAGATGGATCTTCCCTTGACGGGGTCTTGAATCTCGCAATATCTTCTCACATGCTCACATGGAGGTCTTGAATCCATGGGAGTGGTTGTCTCTCTCTGTCAAGAGGAGGATATGAGCAAAGCTCACATACAAATGAGCTATCACTTTGCTAACCCTAAAATATGAGGGAGAAGGAGTATATATAGTCTAGGGGGGCGAAGGGGTACATGGGCTTCGGCCCTTTCACTGTTCGCAGACATGGGCCAGATGTCCAGGGGTCATGGGCCGGATGTCCGGGGCTTCAAGGGGGTGCCGGATGTCTAGGGCAGCGGGCCGGATGTCCGGGCCCTGTAGCTTTGACTGCTGGGCTGCTTCGGCTGATGCTCCAGGGGCCGGATGTCCGGGGCTTGGGGTTGGATGTCCGGGTCCTGGGGTCTTTCGGTTCCTTCCGTTGGTTCTCTTCATCCATGAACTTGGGGACTTGTCCGTCTTCACGTGCATCTTCGAGAGGGTCTTCTTGGTACCTGATCATGCACAACATTCCGGACTTAGGTAGTAGCCCTGTCTCGAGTGGGTGATATGGAATATCACTAAGGAGAGATGTCACCTCGGTCTCGAGAGCTCTAGCACGTGCTCGTGTCATTGGTCCACTTGGCTCTTTGTGAGACAATGATAGGTCCATGGGGATAACCTTGGGGTGCTCAGCATCACCATGTCCAGACATGAGTTCCTCGCATGTTCTTTGGATGAGGATCAACTCACTTAGGGTCAATCAAGCGCTACTCCATAACTAGGTAGTTATAAAGGTAGCTTTCGGGTGAGTCATGAGACATGTCGCGAGACATGGTTTGCCAAGATGGGATTTGTCCCTCTACAAGGTGGGGTTTTCCTTGGTCCATCATGAGTGATCAGATTCAAAAAGTATGGTCATGCGACTTAGGTTAAGTGCTAGGTCCGTTCAGGAATTTGTATCACCGTTTAGAGAAGACTGGTCAACCTATGACAAGGGTGAGAAGTACTCACCTTGAGCTCAAAATATATATTGTGAGGCAAAAGGAATGTTGCATATGACACATTGTCAAGGTTCGTCAAATTACTTTAAAAATACATGGGAGTTGGCATGTTCTGCTAGGAACCGCTACCAACTATCGACTCGGGTCTTGCCCATGTGCACAACTACCTATAGGGTCGCACACTTAAGGGGTAGGAGCCCATTCAGATTGGATCCAAGTGAAAAATTAGGTATCGACTCCTAGTGGGCCTCAAGTGTTGAGCCCATCTTGAAGGTCTATATAAAGGGACTGAGCGCACATATTAGGGTCTATCTTTTTCCACCCAACATAACCTCTGCCACCACTCCCCATCCACCCATGCTACGCGACCGGACCTAGCAGTCCGTCGCCTGACGCTGCTCCCCGTACACGTGGGTAGCTTGAAGGCATCACATCTATGATGGTTGGACGAACCGTTCAAGGAATCCGCGAGGGACTGTTCTTGGGAGACCGGCTAAACGAGGAGGAGACAACTCTGCTGATCGGCTACATGCGTCACCAATTCTACTTCGATCGCGGTGAATGCACGTCTAGTGATAAAGCCGACCCTGTGATCTATCTCCAGCAGTATGTTCATCATTGCGTGGTAGAATTTTTTATTGGGTTTTTATCATTTATACCACTAGTTGTGTCCCATTACTCAGTTTTGCCACTGGAATTTCAACTGCTAAAAAATGCCATCACTTCGTTAGGCACATGCTCCAAAATGCCATTGGACACTATTACTGTGAGCTCAAATCTCGTTTGCCATGTTATAGTGAGGCATAAATACCTATGGACCAACATGTCAGCTCTCCCTCTATCTCACTATAATAAAGTGTGGATCCCACTTGATCCCAACAACGTTCTTATTTTCCTGAAAAATTATTGGCTTGCTTACTTCTAACAAGTGGGGCCCACACTTATCACTGTGGTATAGAGAGAACTGACATATGGGTGTAAGGGTATTTTTGTCATATAATATGGTCAACGGATTTGACCTGGAAGTAACAATGTCTAATGCCATTTTTGAGCAAACATCTAATAAAACAATGACAATTTTTAGATATCTAATGGCATTTTTGAGCAAGCATCTCATGAGATGATGGCATTGTTGAGCAGTTGTAAATTTTAATAGCAAAACTAAGTAGTGGAACACAACTAGTGGCATAACTGATAAAAACCCACACTAGAGCAGCGTACCGCATGTCCCAACAGTAAGGGCCATGTGTCTTCCCCTTCGCCAAGTGCCGCGAGAAATGTGCTCGGAAAATGGCCTATAAGCCGAGTGTTTTTTCACGTGCGCTCAACAAAGGTTTCGTGCTTTTGTGAGTGTCGTACTCGGCGAAGACAATGTTTGCCGAGCGTCCGCGGACACTTGGCAAACACGCGGACACTTGGCAAACACGGATGTTGCAGTGATGTACGTGTATTGCCCGCAACCTTTATCCAAATATGCTATACTTGTGATTGTTGGCAGATTAAGATGGATTAGTTTAAATAGATGTGCCCATGCTTTGACAATTTGCTAGCTGCACCCCGGAATGCACGCATGCCACACACACACATGCGATGTTTTGACCTCGTGCCTACGTACGAAGAGGATACAAACCACTAAGAAAATGTGCCATCAAAGACAAGAACCGGTCAAGCTTCCTCACTGGTGGAGGCCTGATCCTCAACCTTATCCCCACTCATACAGCTCCCTGCTCGCCGGCGCCCCTGGTTTGGTGCCCATTGGATAGTGGCTTCAGCGCAACTTGCCGTCAGGTGCACTGCTCTAACGAGCTAGTCCCCCCCCCCTTGGCAGGCCAATGCCTCTCGTAAGATTTAATTTTACTGTTCTACTCCCTCCGTTCCCAAATATAAGACCTTTTAAAGATCTCATTATGAACTACATACGGATGTATATAGACATATTATAGAGTGTAGATTCATCCATTTTGCTTCGTATGTAGTCCATAGTGAAATCTTTAAAAGGTCTTATATTTAGGAACGGAGGGAGTAAAATATAATAGGTTTTACCTACGGACGTGACTGTTCTGATCCGAGCACATGTGAGCTCGGCTGAACAGTAAAAAATAAAACTAAACTCCGAATGACATTAGTGGAAAATTTCGCAAAAAAAATAAAAATTTGGTGCTCTAAAATGTTAGCCACGTCTTCCACGTATGTCATTTCATTCTGAATCTTTGCAAGAATTAAAACATTTGTCAATGCTTGGCAAATAATGTTTTTAGAATATTTTGAAATCTTTTTCCAATTTTTATTTTGTTTTAATGTTGACGAGAGCTGACACGAGCTCGATCGGGATCAGAAGTGCACTTTCGCTTACTTTAACACCTTTTGATTGTAATCTGCACGACCTCTGGCGTTCTTTATACGGCCTTGATTGAATTCGAATAGACTGAAATTTCTCACGCAAAAAAATAAAAAAACACGCTTACTGTTAATAGGATAGTGCAATACTACGTCCTTTGCTTAGCAGACTACATGCATGCTCCGTACGTGTTCTGCTGCTAAGTCTCGTGCAGCCGCTTCACGAGGCATTCGGGCACTCCACGCAAAATCTCGTACCGACGACTCGCAAGATCCGTACAAAAAAGTAAACATGCAAATACATGTGTCACCGTTCGCGCACCCGGGGGAGAAGGCACGCCGCCGCGACCCGCGCAAGTACCACTACTCCGGCACGGCCTGCCCGGACTTCGGCAAAGCCGGCTGCAGCCGCGGGGATGCCTGCGAGTACGCGCACGGCGTCTTCGAGTGTTGGCTCCACCCGGCGCGCTACCGCACGCGGCCGTGCAAGGACGGCACCGCCTGCCGGCGTCGCGTCTGCTTCTTCGCCCACACCGCGGACCAGCGCCGCGCCATGCCGTCCCACCACTCGAGCCCCGGGAGCAAGCCCCTGTCGCCGCTGGCCGTGTCCTACGACGGCTCCCCGCTCGGTCGCCAGGCAGTCGAGAGCTACCTCAGCAACAGCATCATGCCCTCGTCGCCGACCAGCAGCATACTCTCATCGCCGCCCATGTCGCCATTATTCCCAGAAGGGGCAGCCTCCCTCCGTCCCGATTCTTGGCTGGGCACTGGGTCACCCGTCGACGAAGTCATCGCCTCGCTCCGCCAGCTGCACCTCACCAAGGCGCAGGCGTCCCCGTCCGGTGGGTGGTCCGCCAACCCTGGCTCGCCCACCACCCGTTTGTCTGCACCGACGACCGCCTCCAGCTTCATTGCCAACATGAAGCCACTGAACATCCGCTTCATCGACGACGATGAGCCAGTTCAGAGGGTGGAGTCCGGGAGAGCCCTGCGCAAGAAGGTGTCTGAGAGGCTGAGCAGAGATGGTGCCGCACCGGCCAGGTGTAACACCGGTGCCGGAGCTCGAGGCCTCGACATCGCGTGGGTCTCCGATCTGATCAACTGAGACGAGGCAAGCCGTTCTCGGATATTCATTTTGTGAGGTAGCAACATGGCATGGCGAAGGTGGCGGAAAGAAGGAAGTAAAATGCACCCCCAAAAAAATATCCACATATTTCTTTTGCTATTTCCTGTACATAGCAATCTTTATCCCATATGAATATTCTTGGTTGGTGGAGACGAGGCAAGATGAAGGATGGTTGAGAGAAATGTCTAACAGCTCCCGGGTGCCCCTACACCCTCGTGAACAGTAAATTCATTAAAAAAGTTGATTTTACTCCAACCGGGTGCTGAAAATCCTGTCTCATTTGCTTTTGGTTTTTTGAGGAAGTAGGAATTTGTCTAACATAAATTATCACTCTCTCCCATCCCAAAAAAGTGTCATAATTTTGTAAGATTAACAATGTAGGGTAGTCATGGAGTGGAAGGTGGCAGTAGTGCATAGATAGGCGTGGGGCTGAAAAATGGTTGGAGGATGGTGGTGACCAGCAGATTGAAATGTGGACTTGATTCCCATGATTACACTACTAGAGATAAGCCTAGTAGTGGCGCGGGGTAAATACATAGCAGTAGCGCGGCTGCCCGCGCTACTACTAGCGTGCTGCAGCTAATTAGCTGTAGGCGGGCCTAGACCCAGCGTTACTACCAACTCTGTGTAGTAGTAGCGGGCCCCCCACCTTGCTGCTAGCCTCTTAACCCGGGACACTACTACTATTTACAATATTTTTTTTAGTCAGCCTATTTACGCAGTTTTATATAGATTTTTATACAGTACCGATATACACATATACCATTGAAACTATATGAGACAACAAATGTCTCATCATCATCATCATCATAGTGCTACAACAGTCTCATCATCACCATAATGATCCATAGAAAATGTCTCATCAGCATTTACTATAGATAAGAAGTGTTTTCCTTTCTAATATTTCCTCTTCTTGTCCAATTTAATAATTAACAAGGGAACTGTTTGGTTGACTTGCTACCTGGGTGCGTCCCATTGATTTCCTGACTACTCCTTCGGTCCCATGATATATAAGAGCGTTTTTAGCAGTAGCGTTTTTTGGCACTACACTAGTGCAAAAACGCTCTTATATTATGAGACGGAGGGAATGAGATCTATTCAAATCCAAGAAACTGGACGGGACCAACTTGCATGCAACCCCTTTCAGGAGTACGATGACATCCTTTTCGTGTCCCCGTCAGAGATTTATAACATCCGATGTGCGCTAGTGAAATATTGTGTGCACTTCAACCGGTTTCATTTATTATCTATTAAGACAAAAGACAAATAAGCCGTCATGTTCATCCACAAAGATTAAATTATCTCAGCCACTAATTTTAGACATCAAGGGCTGAGATTTTAAGATTGAAACGTAACGTACAAATATTAGTACATGCATCGTTTTGCACATCTGATGTTCTGTCACGTACATGGATCTGAGATGAAAAACTGCAGCCACCACAACGTGCATATGAAGGACACCTAGAAGTTTCAACATCACGTATATATATTATCCAAGGTGGTACTAAATTGTATAGAGCCAGTGAGCGTTATCCCGTCATCGTCCGGTTTTATTTCTTCGTCAGTTTCGCCGCCTCCTCTGCGTTAGTGCCACAGGCCTTGGCCCAGCCAACTCCTGTATGTTCACGTTCTCGCTAAAAGGAAACTCTTTTGTATATACTGGATGAATCGCATTACTACTTGACGAAGACTTTGCATCATGCAAGGTACAAATACGAAACATTCTTCACCTATAAAACTAACTCCTCGCGTGCTCCTCCTCTACTTTTTTTCAAGAAAATAACCGCTGCCCTAGGCCGTCACCCGACAACGGATCAGCACCTCGACAGCCGCACAGCAGCAACACGAGCGCCGGAGGATCTCTGAGCTTCGTCATCCTCAACGGCCAACGCGGGACCACTGCCTGCCAGGAATCCAGCAACCCGACCACTGAATCGAACTAGACGCTCAGGTATAGAGCCGACTGGATCTCCATCACCAACGAAGGCTTCCGACCAGCTCGACCCTCGGCGCCCGGCACACACGCTGACGCATCCGTCCGGATTTGCCCAGAGGTGCACCTCCTTGATTCCTGCACCCCCCCCCCCCCCCCCCCCCCCCCCCCATCTTTCCCAGGTCGTCGTTCTTGCCTGTTCCATGCTCCCGCCAGTCCCGCCTTCTGTGGCGCCCGTGGAGACCGATGGCCGTCGAGTCGCCGAGCGCCGTTTCTGGCACAGCCGCTACCGCCCTGGAGCCAGCGCATCGCCGGGCTACGGCGAGTTCGTCCCCGTGGGGATTTGCCCTGACCCTCCCACCCCGTACCCTGACGGTGCCGCCCCTCATGTGCTGCTTATTAGAGCTGGTCGAGGTGGCACCTGATGCTCCCATGTGTGCAGTTCTCTTCATGCCTCCGTGTAGTTCCTACAAAATCAGTTCACGTGGTGCTCCTCATCTCCCATCCCCTCCACTCCAGGGATCCACGAGTGGTCGCCGGATCCAGTGGAGGTCGCCAGCTCCCGCCCCTCCTCTGCTGCGTCAATGCCAAGACGACCATCACGGTGACGAGTGCACTCTGTGTGAACGCCATCCTGCCTCCTTTCCCACGTGGAGAAGATAGGGCTTACCAAAATCCCGTATTTTCCAATTGCAGCCAAATTTGGAAGTGGAAGGATGAATCAGCTATGTTTTTCTGGACCTGCATGTAGTGCTATCAGCCAGGAAGGCCAGCTGCTAATGATCACATCCTGCCCGAGCTCCCGTGAATGACTTTCTCTCAGCACATGGCTGCACTGTCTTTGGGACATGCCGATTTCACTTTGTAGTTCCAGGATAATTGAGGAGCTCATCCTTGGGTGACATTAAAATTGCAGTTACTAATGGTCTGGGCATTGCAGCATGGAGCATATAATTAATTTATTATCAAGGTGTATGATGTCAGCATATCATTGTTCTGCCTTCATTATCAACATGTGATTACCTTTAAAAGAGATAGCATGCGAAACTCTATAAGGTTTCTTAACCTGATGGGCAACTAACGACTCATCGTAGTACTGTAATACATACAGGGTCAAAACTTCTGAGTAATTTCAACTTAACTAAAAGTAATTCCGCCCTTTATTTTTTATTTTGTGAAATATGTACTTAGAAATTCATGTTAAGGATTCTTTCATGGCCCTAATTATCTGATGATTAGTAATATAACATGTCAGGCCCATTATGAAGTGTTCGGGGATCACTGTGATGGTTGATTTATATTTTCTTGCGTATATATAAATAATTAAGTACAGACTCTTTGATCTTAAGTACTTTCACTGGAATTTTGAGTATGAAATTGGTAGAATTTTTTCCATGGGAGTTGATTGATTTGTTCGACTCTCCATATAACATTAACATTAATGGTGTGTCTTCCCGTGGCACTGTTGTAATTTGTATGTCATTAGTCTGCATAGTATGTGAAACCTAATTAGGATGACATTTGTGTAATGATTTTTTTGTAATGAAACATCAAGAGGTCAACATTGTTTGTCACGATATATCTTTGACGTGGTGACCTATTTGCAGTGATATATGATGCATTTTATGCCTATTGGCTCTATATATCTCATATGTGGCGTAGCACTCAAGGTGATGTTTAAGCCCTAGCACATTACAATGGCTTCGTCAGATCTGTACGCAATGCTCCTGACCAACAAACATTTTTTTATTGAAGACACAACCATAAATCATCCCATCATCATCGATGGTGGCAACCGGAAAAGTGACAATATGGATGAGTCCCTAGAGGCATCACAGATGCATCGCCAGGGGCATGCAATGATTTGTTTTTCCGGTGCAACGCACAAGAAGGGAAAACATCACGTACGTGGTCTATACGTGGAAGGAAGGAACACCAATTCCGATTTGGATTTTTTTTTCTTTTGCAGCAGGAGAGGGGAAAAGAGGAAAAACTAGGCCCGCTACACATACGTAAACAATCTCACGCACGTACACCGCTAGAGAATGTCATAGAAGAAACACATCGAGAGAATAGGACAGAAAAAAACAGGCACGTGTTCCTATAATATTTTATTGAAAAAAAAAACATAGCTAGAGGATAGCAGTCCGGTTTGGGTACGAAGACTATTACCTCAATAATACTGTATTTATGTGAGAGATGGCTACATGCAGCAACCTATAAAAAACACATTTAAAAATAAAAAACACATTTCTGAAATATCATATAAATATTTGAAATAGGATCAGAATGAATTAGACTGTGCATATATATGTTCTACCGGAATGTCGTTTAATTCCCGTTCCAGCAAATCACAGGCACGTGATAGGTCCTACTTTCTAGCACAAGTCATTCCAAAATTCACGAGAAATTTTGGCATGACCTTTGCTAAAAACAGTACATATCGAGTGCCTGAAATTTGCCGGAACGAAAATGAATCAACATTCCGGAAAAACACAGGCCACTCGTAGTTTCCCTGCAAACAATAAAATCCAAGATAGCACTTGCGCAAGCATATACACATGCTAGTCACAACACTACTCCACATATCACATGTCCAAACAGACCATCTTTACTCACTAGACGGTTGTCGAGGATGCGGGTGTTGTGGGTGATCTTATGGGTGTCGTCGAGCGGCTCGTCGTGATCTGCCCTTAACCACATGAGCAGGCACACATGAGCATGTATACACTATTGAGCAGGTTACTATCATATGAGTAAATAGTTTCAGGATCACTTTAAGCATGAACATAGTCAAGTTTTTTTTATATAGAAAAGTTCAAACATGAAATGCTATTGACATTTTTATTTTCATTTCTTCACATTTTCATTTCAAAAATACTAGATTCATTTCTTCCCATGTTCAAACAGAGTCAAGTTCCTCACATTTTCATTTCAAAAAATACTAGCTTCACATTTTCATTTAAAAAAAAATACTAGCTTGAAACGTTCATTTTAAAAAAAAATACTTGCTTCATATTTTCATTTCATAAAATACAAGCTTCACATTTTCATTTAAAAAAATACTAGCTTCACATTTTCATTTCAAAAAATACTATCTTCACATTTTCACAGCTACTTGTCTACTACTACTACATTTATCAGAGCATCTATGAATTTTCTGAACATCATCTCCATCTAGACATAGAACTTGAAAAATTGCGAAACTTGAAGAAAATCCCCAAAACGTAGCTAGGGAGGAGGGGCGATGGCTGGAGGTGGGAGGGGGGCTAGAGGAGGGAGGGGGCCGATGGCTGGAGGAGGGAGGAGGGAGGAGGGAGGAGGAAGGAGGGCGGCGGCTGGAGGAGGGAGGAGGTGGAAAGAGGAGGCTTACCGAGTAGGACAGTGGTGCAGCGACGACGGTGACGGCCAGGAGGGAGATAGAGTAGCGAGGGAGTGAGACATAGAGTGGGGAGGGAGAGTGAGCAACACGGGCGAGGTAGAAGGTTAGGGTAGCATGGCAGTAGCACGGGGTAAGGAAGCACGCTACTGTTAGCTCTTTACCTGTGGCGCCAGGTCCATGCCTCACGCTACTGCTAATCGGGGCCCAAAAGCTGGCCTCGTGTACAAATAGTAGCAGGGAGGGTGGTACACCCAGCGCTATGATACGTCTCCAATGTATCTATAATTTTTGATTGTTCCATGCTGTTATATTATCATTCTTGGATGTTTTACAATCATTTTATAGCAACTTTATATTATTTTTTGGTACTAACCTATTGACATAGTGCCTAGTGCCAGTTACTGTTTTTTGCTTATTTTTTACTTCGTAGAATATCAGTACCAAACGGAGTCCAAATGCAGCGAAACTTTTTGGAGATTTTTTTGGACTAGGAGACATCCAGTGGGCCAAAGAAGTACCAGAGGGGAGGCTCAAGGGGAGCACAACCCACCAGGGCGCTCCAGGAGGCCCAGGCACGCCTAGGTGGGTTGTGTCCACCTCGGTGACCTCCGGCACCGCCTCTTCGCCCTATAAATTCCCAAATATTTCAGAAACCCTAGGGGAGTCGATGAAACACAATTTTAGCCGCCGCAAGTTTCAGAACCACGAGATCCAATCTAGACACCATCACGGAGGGGTTCATCATCCTCATTGGTGCCTCTCCGATGATGCGTGAGTAGTTCATCAAAGACCTACGGGTCCGTAGGCAGTAGCTATATGGCTTCTTCTCTCTTTTTGATTCTCAATACAATGGTGTCTTGTAGATCTATTTGATATAACTCTTTTTGCGGTGTGTTTGTTGGGATCCCATGAACTTTGAGTTTATGATCAGATCTCTATCCATGAAAGTTATTTGCGTCTTCATTTATCTCTTATATGCATGTTACTTATAGACTCGTATTTCTTCTTCGAATCTTTGGTTTAGTTAGGCTAACTAGATCGATTTTTCTTGCCATGGGAAGGGGTTCTTTGTGATGAGTTCGATCGTGCGGTATTCTTTCCCAGTGACAGAAGGGGCAGCAAGAAACGCATCTATCGTTTCTAATAAGGATAACAAGATGGCGGTTATTCTTACATAAATAGATCTCGTCTACATCATGTCATCGTTCTTATTGCATTACTCCATTTCTCCATGAACTTAATACACTATATGCATGCTGGATAACAGTCGATGTGTGGAGTAATAGTAGTAGATGCAGGCCGGAGTCGGTCTACTAATCCTGGACGTGATGCCTATATAATGATCATTGCATGGATATCGTCATAATTATTCGATCTTCTATCAATTTCCCAACAGTAATTTGTTTACCCACCGTGTGCTATTTTCTTGAGAGAAGACACTAGTGAAATCCACGACCCCCGGGTCTATTTTTCCATCATATATTTTCAGATCTATATTGCTATTTGCCTTTTCTTTTATTTGCATCTTTTATTTTCAGATCTATATTATCAAAAACCCAAAAATACCTTGCTACACTTTTTTATTACTTATTTTATTTCGCATTTTATCGAGAGCTATTTATTCAATATATCACAAATCTATCTATCTTTTTACCGTGGAGGGATTGACAACCCCTCTTGCGCGTCGGGTTGTAAGTATTTGTTTTTTGTGTGCAGGTACCGTTTACATAGTGTTGCTTGGTTCTCCTACTGGATTGATACATTGGTTTTATAACTGAGGAAAATACCTACCGTAGATGTACTGCATCATCCCTTCCTCTTTGGGAAAATACCGACGTAGTTCAAGCGACATCACGATACTACTATGATATTAGTAGCAGCGCGGGTGGTACACCCAACGCTGCTACTGTTGCCTCCCTCGAAGGTGTCGTACGTGAGGGACCACTCAGTAGCAGCGTCGGGCTACTAAGGCGACGCTGCTACTAACGTGTACCTGTAGCGTGTGTTGTGGTGCCACGTAACTGCTATGTAACAGTAGCGCCGGTTGGGAGCCCAGCACTACTGCTAAGTATCTACCTATAGCCTTTTCACTACTAGTGTTTGAATATGTGTAGTCTATGTATCCGGCTATTTGAACGTGCAGACTTTAAAAAAATAGGGAGGCCCGATGTATGCGGGCAGTTGGATGACCGGCTTTCACATCTGTGTCCGCGGACATGTCCTTCATCCGTGGACGGATGCGGGAGGAAATTTTTGGATCGGCTTTGGAGATTCCCTTAGTACGACCCTTTAAGAAGAGAGAAAATGAAATAAAAACTACAACAAAATCAAAATAATGAAATTTTCAAAGAAAGAATGAATTAGTGACATTAGTATTACTATCTAAGAATAAAAAAATGATGAAAACAATGGAAAAAATTGCACATAATATAAACAAAAATTGTGCTTTTCTATAATGTGCAAGAATAACTCATGACAGAGGAATTTTTACAAAAAATTGTACTCCCTCCATCCCAAAATAAGTGACTAAACTTTGTACTAGCTATGAAAGGAGTATTTCACAATAAGAAATGAATTAGTTGCATTGAAATTACTCTTCAAGAAGAAATAAAATATAAAACTAAACAACCAATATAATGGAATTTTATAAGAATCAATGAATTATTGGCATTGGTATTACATTCAAGAAGAAATAACATGAAAAAAAGTAAATCAAAATAATGAGGTTTTCTAAGTAAGAATGAATTGGTGACAATGGTATTTCCTTTTAAGAAGAAAGGAAATGAATAGAAAACTAAAACAAACAATGACAAAATTTGCACATAATATACACAAAAATTGTGTCTTTTCAAAAATATGAAAGAATGAGCATATAATAGTGAAATTTTCACAAAAATAAAGTTTTCTAAGAAGGAATGAATTAGTGGCATATATATTAACCTTAAGGAAGAAATAAAATCAAATAATAACTAAATCAAAATCAAAAAATTAAAGTTGTATATGAAACAATTAATTAGTGTCATACGTATTACTCTTTAAGAATAAATATAATGGAAAAGGTAAAAAAAAACTTGCCCCCAACTTTGCACTAAGATTACACTTTTGTAGTATGTAAACACCAATCATACAATAGTGTAGCTTTGCACATATTGCCTAGTATTTATGTGTATACATTTATACTCACCCAACATATAAAAAATACCTAAAAACAAACTGATGATAAAAAACAAAAGGAGACACACACAAAAACAGAAAAATAGAAAAAAGAAACAAAGGGAAAGAGGGCGCTGGGAGGTACAGGTAATGGTCTTCAGCCCAATAGCAATTTGACTGGCCCATATGTGATCAGTCAAACAAATAGCCCAAACCAGCTCATAGAACGGCCCAGAAAAAAAATAAAGCATGAATCTTAGAGCAAGAATTAACGGGCAAGAAATTGGCTGATCCAAATTGAAAATTTAGGGGACTTACATATAGCTAATGTGTAATTAGGGCCTATAATATACAAAGACATACCGTGAGATAGCAAAAAAGAAAAATTGGTTAGACGAAACTGATAGCCTAGACAATGATGATGAGAGGGCATGTCTAGATGCCCATTAAAATGGTGGCCAGACGAGCCGTTGCGTGTGGTTATGGACATGAAAAACGGATTTCAATTTGACTAAAATGCACGATCTCCGCATGTAACAATATTCATGATGGCAACTTTCGAACCATTTCCTACAAGAGAATGGTTTCATTGCTTTGAGAATAAAAAATATTGCCGAATATTGTAAACAGATTTGTTGTCGTTGTACTTGGTTTATTTGGTGCGAGGCGAGGAGCGCTCTGATTGATGCCTCGTAAAAACCTTTGGCGTTTTGTTGTGATTTCTTGCCTTCATACGACTGTCAAATATCAGGCCAAAAACAACTATTTCTATCTCGAGAAAGCTATAGTCGCTCTAAAAGATGCAGCAATTTGGCATTTATTTGTTCATTAAAGGTTGCACCATCATCATTTTTTACCATTCCAAACTATCTCACGCTGGACATACCATCAATTTTTTCCATGATAAAAGAAAATGGATCATGAAGTGAATTTACATACATTTAAGTCGGTTATTTTTGCTGCAAACTAGATGATACCCCGCACTTTACGGCGTGACTCGGCTGCAATATACTTTCATAATATTTTTAATATTTCGAGTACGAATATTGAATGAATAATATGAGAACTAAAAATAGAAACATGTATGGTTTAGTGTATTTAACTATTGCTGAATGATGTGGTGGGCTTTACCCCCATGCTTGTTTGGATGGTGAGGTAGGACTTTTACATGCATCTTTACATGATAAGATGGCATGTGTGCACGTTGGGAGATATATATGTTAATGGAGGCTAGCTACTTAGATATAAAACATATCTCACGCTCTTTTATTATTGCATATTTCCTTCAAGGTTTCGCCAGGGTAGCTAACTCGTCGCGGGCGGTCCAAAACTTTATTGCAGATGACTATGTGAGTATGATGTGTCGTGTAATTTAGTCCTAGCTTCTTACATGGCTAGAAGTTTCCGGTACATCGATCATGCAACAAGTGGATAAGGGCTTCTTTCCTTTTCCGAGGGAAGAAGTGGATAAGGCTTCTCGAACGCAAGGCGGTACAAGGATATGGGGATCTGATTCATACAAGGCCGAGCCATTGAACCAGGGCTGGCAGCATTATCAGCGGTCGGAGCAAGTGAAAACAAGTTGGTACTATGTTGGTACCACACACGGAGTGGTACTTCCTCTATTTCAAAATATGTTGCATATAGATTTTTTGAATAGTCAAACCTTAAAACCATTTACTAAGTTTGTGGAGAAAAATATTTACATCTAGAATGCCAAATATATATATATATATATATATATATATATAGACACACTTTCTCATAAGATGTGATTTCATATTTTATATATTTTGTATTGTTGAGATAAATAGTCTTCTCTATACACTTGGTCAAAGATTGTAAAGTTTGACCTTTTTTAAAATCTATTCGCATTACAATATGAAACAGAGCGAGTACTCTTTTTTTTTTTTACCTTTCCACATTACAAGTTGGTAGGTCGAACAAGCTGCATTTCAGTGCAAAAATTTATTACCAACATAAAATCTTACGAAGAGGCTCTTGGCCTAGTAAGTTGCAAAAGGAAAAGAAAAAAGGCTGTTGGTTCGTTGTATCTCGCTCGCTCAATAAGCCATCCAACTGGCGCCAAACCAAACCAAACCAGGGGCGGGTATCGATGGCGATAAGGATGAGGATCAACCCTCTGCACAGCGCACAGCTCAAGTGGGATCACACGTACACTTTGGATGGATACACTTTGTTTCTTACTGTTCTGATCTACTCCCTCTGTTTCTAAATATAAATATTTTAAGAGATTTTAATATGTACTACAGACAGATGCATATAGAGGTAGTTTAGAGTGTACATTCGCTCATTTTGCTTCGTATGTAGTCCATATTGAACTCTCTAAAATGACATATATTTAGGAACGGAGGGAATAGTAGTTAGACTGAATGTTTCTGTCCATTTTCATTCTCTGTGCACAGGAGGCGCTAATATACACAGGAGATGTACATGATAGGGATCTGTTACTACTAGATGTTTTTTACGATGCATCATACTACTTAATATAATGAATAAACAGGAGTGGATAGAGGCCATCACGCCGTCGGTGGAGCTGAAGGCGTGGGCGCGCTCGTGGGCGTCGTGGCTCCGGTGAGACCAGGGCGAGGGTGTTGTCCTCCTGACAAGTGAGGCCCAGCGTCAGAAGTGGTAACCCCCACCCCCGCGCGCGCAGTTGAATCGTGGTGGTCATCGGTGTTGAGACTGGTCCGAAAGTCGACGAACACGCTGCTAGAGAGTCCCTTGGTGAAGATACCAGCGAACTGTGGCATCGTCGGCACGTGGAGCACACGGACCTCGCCGAGAAAGACTCGCTCATGGATGAAGTGAAGATTGATCTCGTTGTGCTTAGTGCGCTGATGCTGCACAGGTCACTCAGCATGTTCGGTTTATTTGCTTTGGTAAATACAGTTAGTTTGTACGATATTGATAATTTGGTAAATACTGTATTAAATTAATATATGGTTAGGTTTCAGTATATACCAAAAAAGAGCATGGTTTCGGTATATACCATATTAACCAAAGTTGACGCGAATTTTGAAACTATGCTGTGAAAGTATACCATTTCATGTGACAAGAGTAAAAAAAAATTGCTATTACAAGCACACAAGTATATTAAACACATTAAGGCGCGGTAGAAATGTGGCCATCCAGCTATGCCACGTGGCGCATCCAAGTTGGCCATGGTCAGAAAGTTTTTTATTGTTTTAGATAAATTTTAAAGATGGTAGTGAGACTTTTAAAAAAAATGGAGAAAAGATTTTCTAGCCTTTTTTCTTTTTCTTTTTGAGATTGATATGATGTGCACATGACACGAGCATGTTTCTTTAATTTCAAGATGAAGATAAGATGCGCACAGCTTCCTCTCAAACGGCTCGCAATGGGCGGACCCAACCACTAGTCTCTATGCATGCATCACACTTGCTTGATGGATGCTAGTTAATTGAACGTGCAAATATATATGTTTGTCGGTCTGTTGGGCTCCTCTTTTGATAGGCTTGACAGTTGGCATGGAACGTGAAGATAAGAGAAAGGGCATCAATGCACAGCGTTACTAATAACGCCCATGGGCTTTGACTTTACTGTGCAATGAACGTGTTTTACTGCTTGTGTTATGACTTGTGTCTACCGAATAGAACATTAGTTGCACCTCGCTAGTCCACGGAAGAAACTCACGGGAGATGCTATGTACTCCTTCCGTAACAAAATAAATGACTCAATTTTATACTTTGTACTAAAACTAGTACAAAATTGAGTCACTTATTTTGAAACGGAGGGAGTAATATGTATGGTTGTCCTATTTTATTTGTCATTCTACAAAATTGAGTCATTTATTTTGGAACAGAGGGAGTAATATGTAATCTTTCTCGGTGTAAGAATTGAAAGCGACTAGTAGAAAACAGACCTTACATTTGCCCCTTTAGTCCCGGTCTGGTTTTGGACCGGGACTAATGTGACCATTAGTCCCGTTTCCAACGGCTAGTAGCGGACGGGGCCACGGGCATCATTAGTCCCAGTTCATTTTCTACCTATAGTCCGGGTAGCCCCTTTAGTTCCGGTTTGTATCACAAACCGGGACTAGAGATAGGCCTTTAGTCCCGGTTTGTGACACCAACAGAAAGTAAAGACGTCCCTATATAAACCCTTCGTCCAGCCCAAGCTCATTCTCTCTGTTTTCCCCTTTCTCTCCTCTGTTCTTTCCCTTGCTCGAACTCATCCTCCATTTTTGCCAAAGATTTGTCAATATTTGAAGGCACCCCATCTATCCAAGTGTTCACAAAGGTTAGCAACTTTGTCCTTTCATCTCTCATTGCTAGATTAGCTCCTGCAATGCTCTGTAATTATAGTGATTTGTGGGTTTTAGTTTGGGAGTAATTATGTGGGAGTTTATTTGATTTATATGCAATCTGAGCTCAAATTAACTTCTTAGTTTGCATATGTGTAGGTGTGGTTTACTTAGTGCCTTCCCGTCCCCGTCCTAACCACCGTCGATCGCTAGCACCGTCCCGTCGCCGGCACCACCTTGGTGAGCCTCTTGTTTTTCTCCTTTTCATAAAAAAATCATGTTTGTATGATTTAGATAGTTACTTGTATAATTTTCTTACATGTATGGTTGTTTGTTATACATAGTGGCATGGTTTTGATATCCATCCCCGTCGGCCCTCGTCTGGTTTATGATTCGGATGTGGTATATATATTCTCTTTTATAACTATTTGTTGCATTTCGCGTTTATGACAATATGCCCATCAAGTTGACATAGATATTTTTATCTAGGAGGTATGTGAACCGGAAATTGCAGCCGACCCTCTTGTCGAGAAGTTAAATTTAGTTGAAAAAGAAAATGAGTATTTGAAAGAAAATTTGAAAAGAATTGAGAAAGAGAAGATGAAATTGGAGTTATATGTTGCCGATGTCGTCGATGATCACAAGATCAAGGTGGATGCAATGCGCTTGAAGATTAGAAAGATTAGGAAATATGCCGTTCATAAAGAGGCTTGGTATCACTATGCTATTGGATCAACTGTTACCTTAATTGCGATCTTGATCGCATTTGTTGTTGCATTTAACTGCTTTAGCTAGAGAGTTCATATGTTGTTTTATGAGAATAAGTGTGTATGAACTTGTATTAATTTGGTCTTTTCGGTGTTGTGTAATGAAGATGAGCCGGCAATGGATGTACGATGACCGACGCTCTCCCCAGTTCATTGATGGCGTGCATACTTTTCTGCGTGCGGCTGAGGCAAACAAGCGAGATGATGGTTTTATGTGGTGTCCATGTGTTGTCTGTAAGAACGATAACAATTACTCTAGCTCAAGAGTCATTCACCTCCACCTGTTTACGTCCGATTTCATGTCCGGCTATAACTGTTGGACCAAGCACGGACAAAAAGGGGTTCTAATTGAAGAGATGAAGAAGAAGAAGATGATGACAGCTATCCTGGTTCCCCAAATACGATGGTACTACAAGCGGGGAAGAAGCTAAAGAAGAGGAATCATATGAGCCCGCTGATGATCTTGGTCAGGCCATTCCTGATGCAAAGAGAAACTGCGCAAGTGAAAAGGAGAAGTTGAAGTTGCAGCGCATGTTAGAGGATCACAAGAAATTGTTGTACCCAAATTGTGAATATGACAAGAAAAAGCTCGGTACCACACTAGAATTGCTGCAATGGAAGGCAGAGAACAGTGTAACTGACAAGGGATTTGAAAAGTTGCTGAAAATGTTAAAGAAGATGCTTCCAAAGGACAATGAATTGCCCGATAGTACGTATGAAGCAAAGAAGGTTGTCTGCCCTCTAGGATTAGAGGTGCAAAAGATACATGCATGCCCTAATGACATCCTCTACCGCGGTGAGGAGTACGAGAATTTGAATACAAGCCCGGTATGCGGTGCATTGCGCTATAAGATCAGCCGCGATGACCCTGGTGATGTTGAGGGTGAGCGCCCCTGGAAGAGGATTCTTCCCAAGGTGATTTGGTATGCTCCTATAATACCACGGTTGAAACGTTTGTTCCAAAACAAAGAGCATGCCCAGTTGATGCGATGGCACAAAGAAAACCGTAAGAAAGACGGGAAGTTGAGAGTACCCGCTGACGGGTCGCAGTGGAGAAAAATCGAGAGAAAGTGGCAGGACTTTGCAGATGACGCAAGGAACGTATGGTTTGGTTTAAGTGCAGATGGCATTAATCCTTTTGGGGAGCAGAGCAGCAATCATAGCACCTGGCAAGTGACTCTATGTATCTATACCCTTTCTCCTTGGTTGTGCATGAAGCGGAAGTTCATTATGTTGCCAGTGCTCATATAAGGCCCCAAGCAACCCGGCAACGACATGGATGTGTACCTAAGGCCATTAGTTGAAGAACTTTTACAGATGTGGGAAGAAAAGGTGTACGTGTCTGGGATGAGCACAAACAGCAGGAATTTGACCTACGAGCGTTGCTGTTTGTAACCATCAATGATTGTCCTGCTCTTATTAACCTTTCAGGAAAGACAAACAAGGGATACCATGCATGCACGCACTATTTAGATGATACCCAAAGTATATATTTGGATAAATGTAAGAAGAATGTGTACCTGGGACGTCGTCGATTTCTTCCGATCAAGCATCTCTTAAGAAAGAAAGGCAAGCATTTCAAAGGTGAGGCAGATCACCGGAAGAAGCCTCGCCACCGTACTGCTAATGATATACTTGATATGGTCAAGGATTTAAAAGTAATCTTTGGAAAGGGTCCTGGCGGACAATCTGTTCCGAATGACGCTGGAAGACACACACCCATGTTGAAGAAGAAATCTATATTTTGGGACCTACCCTATTGGAAAGACCTAGAGGTCCGTTCTGCAATCGACGTGATGCACGTGATGAAGAATATTTGCGTGAAGCTGCTAGGCTTCTTGGGCGTGTATGGGAAGACAAAAGATACACCAGAGGCACGGGAGGACCAGCAACGTATGCACGAAAAAGATGGAATGCATTCAAAGTAGAATCAAGGTCCTGCCAGCTAAAGTCTTAAGAAGAGAAGGAAATGTATGCACGAAAAAGATGGCATGCATTCAAAGTAGTAAGAAGAGAAGGAAATCTTCTTTGAATGCCAGCTCAGTATGAAGGTCCCGTCTGGCTTCTCGTCGAATACAAAGGGAATAATAAATATGGCAGAGAAAAAGTTCCAGAACCTAAAGTCTCATGACTGCTATGTGATTATGACGCAATTGCTTCCGGTTTCATTGAGGGGGCTTCTACCGGAAAACGTTCGATTAGCCATTGTGAAACAATGTGCATTCCTCACTGCAATCTCTCAGAAGGTAATCGATCCAGAAATCCTACCAAAGTTATAGAATGATTTGGTGCAATGTCTTGTTAGTTTCGAGTTGGTGTTCCCACCAACCTTCTTGAATATCATGACGAACGTCCTAGGTCACCTAGTCGACGCGATTGTAGGAGATATGCCCTAGAGGCAATAATAAATGCTATTATTTATCTCCATGTTCATAATTATGTTTATGTTCCATGCTATAACTGCTATGGTTCTCGAGTCTACAATAACCACGAGGCTCGGAGGAAACTCATATGCACGTGTGGAATAATAAATGATAAAATGTATTCCTAGTCTGGCCTCTAAGACTAGCTCAAGTATTGCATGATGATCCTGTTTTCCTGATCATGGGCATGACTATGCTGGCAATTTTGAGTGCACAATGTTAGAAGAACACTTGTGTTGAATCGACCAGAATTGATGTTATGCTATGAGATACATTCGTCAAAAGTAAATGGTTAATAACACAGAGATAGTTAATATTTGCATATTTCCTTAGACCATGAGAGTATCGAGTTCCTTCGTACTTGCTTCGTGAACTTTGGGGTTTGTTAAACGTCATCCGTAACTGGGTGGCTATTACGGCGGCTTACGGGTTCATGGAAAAGTATGACACGGAATGAGATAGCTCAAGATTGGGATTTGCTCCTCCGACAATGGAGAGATATTCTCAAGCCCTCTCGGTGTTACGGTATCCTTCATTGTCTGGCCAGACACAATGTGATTTGATCACAGGGATGCCGGAACACGGAAACGAGAAAAGAGAACAAAACTGGTAACAAGTTAACTGGCATAATGGACAAGTTGTTGATCCACGGGGATGTCGATAAGTCTCACCTCGGGTTTTTGTAACATATCACGAAGCAACAGGAATAGCACACGACAACTGGAGGTTCACTCGAATATTTGTTCGTGTGGGTATAGGGGTCAATATGGGTGTCTACGGCTCCGATGTTGATCATTGATCGGAAAGTGTTCCGGTCATGTCTATACTTCACCGAACCTATAGGGTCACACGCTTAAGGGTCATCTATCTGCTGAATACTAGACAGGGAGTCTGAGAGAAAGTCACCGGAAAAGTTTCGGAGACAACGGAAGAGTTCAGGAGAGAGAACAATGGAAGAGTTTCGGTAAAACTGAAAAGTTGTTTCGGAGTATACCATTAAGTCAAATTGGTTTCGGCACATGCCTGGAAATTCTTGGAGGGTGCGAGAATTGTTCTAGGAACTTCTGGGATTTTTCCAGGAAAAAAAAATCGGAAATGTTCCGGAGCTGCCGGAACCGCTTTGTTTGCTTTTCGCAGATGAAAATCATTGATCTGAAAAAGTTTCGGAACGTGTCTAGAATTATTTTAATGGGTACTAGAATTATTCTAAGACCCACAGAAATTTTTTCGGATTTAGTGGACATGAAAAATTGTCTTCATGAATAGTGAAAATGCATTCTTATTTGCTTTTCGCTAATGAAAATCATTGATCCGGAAATGTTTCGGAACGCGTACAGAATTGTTTTAGTGGGTACTGGAAATGTTCTGGACCTACAGAAATATTTTTGGATGTAATGGTCACGGAAAAATGTTTTTGTGAATAGTGAAAATCACTATTTGGTGGCTTCTTGGACAAGCCACCTTGAGGGCTTTTTGGTATTTTCCCTATTGGCTTCTTGGATAAGCCACCTCGAGGGCATTTTAGTATTTCCATGTGACCTCTACCCCTTGGGCTTGGCCTATAAATAGAGGTGGAGAGGTGCTCTCCATACACACTCTTTCTCACATAGAAATGCCATGCAATGATCTGGCCATCTCTCTCCCTCCCCGCGAAATAGTTTCGTAGAGCCGAAAGGCTGTCTGGGCTCCGGTGGGAATTAGTTCTGGACAGTGAAGCCGTGCCGGATAGCAGACACCGTATGTGTGCAGCCCCGTAGAGAGGTCGTAGGTTCGATCTTTTGCCCTAGGGGTTGTTCAAGGGTCGTCCCGAAGGGTTGTCTGAGTTACCGTTCGAGTTTCAAGGGTCCTCCCGAAGGTTTGTCCGTGACATCATCCTAGGGGCTGTCCGACCGCCTCACGAAGGGCTGTCCGATGAGGGAGTACATCCTCGCAGTTGGGAGGTTCTAAATCCTAGCTGCGGGGATCTGCACCGACGATCTACATCGACTCTACTTTCGCTGCGCTACCAGTCGATAATGATCATATCAAACCTTGTATGCAGTCTCCATAGTGATCCTGGGCGTGCTCGTAGTACATAAATTTTTTGTTTTCTGTCGCGTTCCCTTAAAGTGGCATCAAGAGCCGTGCTATGCGTAGATGCAGGTTGCGATCTAGAATACATGAGATGTATGGGTGTTGCATAATATAATTTTTAGTAGGTGAGTTCTATTACTGAAAATTATTTTTGCGGGTAGTAGATGACCACTAGTAGAAAACAGGGCATCAGTCCCGGTTCCAGAGGGCCTTTAGTCCTGGTTCTGCTACCCAGACTAAACGATCGGGACTAATGCCCACAACTTTCAGTCCCGGTCATGTTACGAACCGGGACTATAGGGGCTCCACGTGGCTGCTGTGGGGCGCCAGGCAGGAGGACCTTTAGTCCCAGTTGGTAACACCGACCGGGACTAAAAGGCGGCCACGCGTCAGCAGCTGTCAGTGGCTGGGGGTTTTGTTTTTTAAAAGGAGGGGTTTAGGGGTTTTGGAGGGTTTAGGGGTTTCATATTATGTTAGCTAGCTACTACATATAGAGAGAAGTGACCTCTCTTTCTCCGTGCTTGGTCGACGCTAGCTTCTACATATAGAGGGAACTCGATGCAAGCTAGTAAGCAATGAAGGAACCATTAATTAGAAAACATCGTCATGATCAATATATAGAGAGAAGTGACCTCTCTTTCTCCGTGATTGTTGGTCAAACAGCAAGTTTTCGTATATCTATCCGACGCTACTACATATAGTACACGTTGATGCATATATACAATATAACATCTCTTACGATCTCTTACGATCCCTAACATCATCTACCAAAATCGCATTGAAATTTCCCATGGCATTCTACGTCTTCAGGTATGACGTGGTCAACAAAGAATCCCGCCAATTCCTCTTGAATTGCTCGTATGCGATCATTTGGTAGGAGTTCGTTCGGCTTCTGCCCCAAATCTAATTTAAAGAAGGGGGTTAATATATATATATATATATATATATATATATATATATATATATGAATGAAAGACAACACGATTGATGGTAATAAAATAAAATTGTGAATATTGTTTAGGTACTTCAAATTGTTGTTGAGATAAGCCCCGCTGAGATGTCGCGTGGTGAATGAACTTGAAAACATAGTATCCACATAACTTATTCCCGAGTGCCTGCCACAAGCACTTTACGAGAATAGAGTTCAATCAAAATGATAATCAAGCATGATAAAGGTATTGAAACTAGAATCAATGAGAGATGCGCAGAACTAGCTAGTACTACTTACTTTGGGGTGTTTAAATCGCAGCTCCTCTTTCTCTAGAACCGGTACCTTGCTGGTGAACTTTTTCCAAACCCTGCCCGGCAAAGAAAATGATCACTTGATATCAGGAAATTAACGAAAGTTGCCGATATGGTGCGATAATGATTGAACTTACTTCTAAAGCATTTCAGTCATGTCCGCCCACTCCTTTTGCTCTTTACATCTCGAGTCCAAAACAGTTACTAGTCCCGCGTCAAGCTGAATGGATAGCAGAATAAAGTGGAACCTGCGCACGCATAACTCATCAATTACACTTAACCTTGAGTAAGCGAAACAGAATGTGCACAAGACAGTAACACTCACTGGAAGTTGTAAGGAAAGAGTATTTCCCTTCTATTTTGTTGTCGAAGGAGCGCATTTAGCAAGTTTTTCTTAGTATCGTTGGGGTTCTTTTGTACCGTATATTCATTTATGGTATTGGGGTTAATGAACCCAATGTCATAGATTTGTCCTCTTTTGCACTCGAGGATCTTCAATCTGCATAATATAGTGAGGATAATTATACATGCAATGAACGAGCTGAGCTAGAGACTTAATTACAGAAATAATACTTACAGACAATAGCAACTGACGATACTTTTGTCGATGGCGTCTTGATTGTAGAACTGAAAGATTTCTTCAAATTCAACGTATATCACGTCGACTCCAAAGAAGTCATGCTCATCTTTAATTCCCACTAAGATACTCTCGGTCCCATCCTTGCAGGTTCCAAGTACCAGTCATGGAATCTTCGCATCATCGTTGATAGATGCGGGAGCTACTCAGGTTTGACGAGAGGCTTCCCGTGCTTGTATTTAAAGGCTACTACCTTAGCCATTTCGAACTGTACATTATCGCCTAAGTAATCACCAAGATTGCTACCGGGCGCTACCCCCGGATCATTAGCGATATCGGTAAACACCTTGAGCTGGGGGCATGATTGCTTTTCCTGTTCACCGAGCTGGGGAATTGTTTTCCCACTTCGTCTTGCAGCACTGCTAGTACTTCCCGACCACTGCGCTTCGTCAAATGTCTTTTCAATACAGCAGTCATAGTGTGATAGTGATGGAGGCGGTGGTGGTTGCCTAAGGGCATCCAGAGAGCGCTGCGCTTTTACCGGATCTATTTTCTCCTTTGGAGGTGGACGTTTTGGTGCAACCTGACATTTCACATCGGCAGCCACGATGTCCTTGTTTTCCTCGTCATTCATCTCATATGGTAAGTTGACAGGAGGCTTGAGGCTTGGACCAGCTCTGAATTTCTTCCCTGTTGTACTGCTAGCCACCGGAGCGACGGCAGCAATCTTCCGGTGTTGCTGAGTCGGCGGAGTCAGCTAACGCGGCGGAGGAGGAGGAGTCCGCTGACGCGACGGAGACAGCTGAGGCGGCGGAGATAGCTGAGGTGGAGGAGGATTCTGCTGAGGGGCCTCCTCCACCGGAGTCCGCTGATGCGGTGGAGACGGCTGAGGCGGCGGAGACAGTTGACGTGCCGGAGACGACTGAGGCAGCGGAGATAGCAGAGCTGGACTGTGAGGAGTCTGCTGAGGCGGCGTCTAGTTTGGAAGCAAGATGTTTTCCTTTCTCCATAGAGAGGTAGTCCTTAAGGCATTTTCCTGATGAATGTCCCCTTCACCTGTAGGGTACTCAAGCTCCAGCCCCTCAAATCCGTTCATTATTTCATCCACCCCGACAATAGCAAAGCCATCTGGAATTGGAGCAAAATGGAAAGTTCCATCAGGTCGAGGAGGTATGGCATAGCCGACCGCTACCTTCAAGGTTAGGTTATGGCATTTCGCAAGTAGTTCACAATATTCATTCTCCGTGATACCATCCACGGGGTAGCGAGGAGCCATGATATCAGGCTGAACGAGCTTCGTGGAAGCCACGCTGCTTTTCCGCTGAGATGGTGGGGTAGCTTCATGGGCAGTATCGAATGAAGGATCTTCATGCTGCTGAGATGCTCGCTGACTGGTAAGTGCCGCCTCTAGTTTCTTCTCATGCAGCGTTAATCTTTCTTCCAAATTCTGCAGCTGGTCAGCTTCCTCTTTCTTCTTTCTCCCACAGCTTATATAACCAGTGATGTCCGGAAACCCATACTTCCACGGAACGGAGCCTGATGTGCCTCGTGTTCATCCAGGGTGTTCAGGATTCCCGAGGGCCTTTGACAGCTCATCCTTCTCTCTGTCGGGATGGAACCTCCCTTCCTGCACTTCCTTGATTTCTTCCTGAATCTTTGTGACGGGTGTTTCAAGTTGAGTTTTCGTGAAAACACACTTCCCTATTTCTGGGTCCAAAGTTCCCCCAACCCCGAAGAACCAAGACCTTGCCCGATCGGGCCAATTCAGTGTCGCTGGTTGGACCCCTTTAGCAAGCAGGTCGTTCTCTGCTTTGTCCCACATAGGCCGAGCTTTGCTATAGCCACCTGACCCTGTAACATGGTGATACTTCTTTTTGCAGCATTTAGCTTATTTGTCTCTGACTTTTCTTAGCTTTCTCCGATTTCTTTTACGCCACAAATGTGAGCCAGTGATCGTTTATCTTCACATATTGACCGGCGAATTCTGGAGACTCGTCTTTGTCGACAGACTCATTCAATCTTTTCTTCCAGTTCTTGAATAGTTCTGCCATCTTCTTAAGAGCCCACGACTTGACTTCTCGCTGTTTAACTGGGTTATTTGGATCCTCCTCTGGCGGTAGGCTGAAATTTGTCATCAGCGAGTTCCAAAGCTCATCTTTCTGTCTATCGTCGACATAAGAAATTTCAGGGTCCTTCTTCTTATTCCATTCTTGGATGCTAATCGGGACGCTGTCCCTAACAATAACTCTGCACCGATGTACAAATTTGTCTTTGGTCCGCTTGGGAGGAATCGGTTGGCCATCTGGAGCGACTTCTTCGATCGTGAACCTTTCATCCTGGCCCAACCTTTTCTTTGGGCCTCGTCTCCTTACAGAAGTATGGCTCGATCCGGAGGGCTAAAAGAAGAAAGAACCGATAATATATGTACATACCAAACAATTAATGCATCTAGTCAGCAGGGGCTTAATTAATATATATATATATACATCGCCGGACTTTGCAACAGTTAAGGCTCCAACACTGGTGGGGCCGTCATATCCTCCCTCCTCCATTCGATCACTGGAGTCGTCATGATCTCCTCCCTCCTCCATTCGATCACCGGAGTTGTCATCTTCTCTTTCCTCACCATCGGTGTCGTTGAGAAATGACAAGGTGATATCACCTCCGTCGTGGATTATATCCACCAACAACTCTTCTTTTTCTAAGTCTCTATCCATAGTTTCTGCAAATATTACAACATGGCAATATACAACCATGATGGATTAGTGGCACACATAGACCTAATCGCAAAAAGGAATCATATGCATATGAGCGATGGATTAGTGGCAAACATCATGCAAAGTTGACAAGTTCTATAATAGTCAGTTTCAGACGATCGTCGAGGACTCCTCCCCCCTCATGTCTGATGAGTCATCCTATCTTTCGAGAGAGGATACTTTGCGGACCACCTCTCTTATGCCTGTCTGACGTGCAAATCATGTTTTCATATGCCTCAAAATCAAAGTTATCGGTGTTATATTTTAACGACCCCCCCCCCTCATGTCAAAGTTATCGGGGTTATGTTTTAATGACCCCCTCTCTCATGTTTTCATACGCCTCAAAATCAAAGTTATATATCGAGGTTATGTTTTGACGACAAGATGAATACAAGATTTATACACAAGATGAATAAAAAATGAATACAAGATGAGTACAAGATTTATACACATGGATGAATACACAACTCAAAAAATGAACCAACCATCATCCTAGGAACAAAACTCAACATACAACAAATGGACACCTTTTGTCGAACAGCGGAGGGACGATCTGGGACCAACTCCACGGAGATGCAGCACCACAACCTGTAATTCCACCGATTGAAAAAAAATTAGGCAAAACCCAAGTATAGTAGCGCTTGCATGGCAAAAAAACCTAGCAAACCTAGTAAAGCCTTTATTCTTTTGCTATTTGTCATGCCAATAAGACCTATGCAACGGAAGACCAAATGCTAGACATGGTAAAAAACATTTTTTTATGAAGTTTGGCCACAACATTCTACCATCGCATTACTAAAGTTTGCCACAACATTACTAAAGTTTGCCACAACTTTGCCATATAAGGTCAAAAGCTTGCCACAACAATACTAAATTTCATAACTTTGCCACAACAAAAATTTCTTCAATGAACATCAAAATGAACTCTAAATAAACTCTAAAGACAAAATGTTCATCCATCCATCTAAACATATCTATCTATCTATCTAACATCTCATACATATCTATCTATATCCATCTAACATCCATCGAAGGTTTTCTTTTCACAAATATTCTGAAAAGTTTCATATTTTAAATTATTGTGGGAGTGATTTTTTTCTTTAATTGTCTGGTTTGTTTCCTTTTTTGAAACTGGGGCCATTTTACACCCAAATTTTAATTCCAAAAATATTCTCAAGCACCTCCCCTGACAAAGGTTGGTACCGGCCATCGGATTTCATCCATATGATGGAGCTTTGTCATCTCTATTGGTGTTGTGCTACTGTTTAGCTACTGTCATGAGAAAGTGGTATTGTCCTCGAGAAGTGCTTCATCTATGTTGTTTTAAATATTTCATTTCCTTTTTTTTAGCAAACAGGGATGCTAGCGTCTAGTTGTTCTCTTGTGTTTGCACAAAAGGATCATCCTCCTCTGAAGAAGAATATGGAGTACGTGAAGTGCCTAGTTCCGATTATGCTAGGATGAAGAAGCCAAGCACCTCTTCTTATCAGAAGAGAGCAGTTGAAGGATGGTTACATTACTGCCCACAAAAACAAACTAACTTCAGCTCAGAAGGACTCACAGATCTCCATCTTTGTTGCTGTGATGGCCAATACAATGTTGTTTTAGGATTCTTTCTGGTGAGTTCCATTTTTTATATGTGATTTGCATGGATCATGTAGGTTGCCTGTTTAAACTGTAAATTCATAATACAATTTTCTTTGTACTAATCACTTTTTTTGTATTTATGTAAACAGGGATGCTCAGCTTGCTTTCAATGGGAACTGCACAAAATGTTCTGATGATTCGTGACCTCCATTCTACTTCATCATGCACAATACATCAAATGTTCTCGAATCATTCATTTCCACCCCCATCCACAAAATTAGGTACAAGAAAGGAGGTGCCGATATGTTCAAGGCGTTGCAACATATAAAGGCGAAATCATACAAACTAGGCGCGAAGTCGGATGATTTTAGTGGAACTGCATAAAAAGAACAGCTGGTTTATTTAGCACGAGGTGACATGTCAATGTCCGAACTGATGGCAAACCCCGCCCATTCCACAATCGTAGGCATTTGATATTTTGGAATGGGAAAACCTTGTCAAAGTTTGCTCATTGATGTACGCAAAAAGACACGCATTTGATATTTTGGAATGGGACAACCTTGTCAAATTTTGCTCGTTGATGTTAGCAAGAAGACATGCATTTGATATTTTGGAATGGGACGCCCTTTGCCGCAGCAGCATCGATCGATTTTTCTTTATTCTTTAGTCATGAAGTAAATATTGGCTCTGACATGTGAATCATTGAGATGCATAATCATCGATTGTATTGAATGTTCTCTATGAATTGCCAGGCCTGTGAGTTTGATTGCAATGTGCAGGCTAAAAAATTGCTCAAACTTTTTGTACGTGTGAAACTGCTGCAAACAAGGTGATCACCGTGCGTCCTTAGAATAATTATTGTTTTGCATGTTCATGCCAGTGATACAAGAATTCGAACTAATCGGACAAAATTCGTTCATACACGGCCGGATTTCATTGCATTTCATACATTCTTCAACTAAAAAGGGGTGCACTGGAGGTCTAATTAATTAACCTAATCTATGATCTCCGGCGCACATTTCCCGTGTCCGGCTGTGCCGAATAGAAGCTTCTTCTCCAGCTCAGCTCTCCGACTCGATGTCGCCGCCAACCAGCTAATCGACCGTCAAACTTGGCTTCAAACGGAGGGTAGCAGCGGTGGCCTTACTTGGACCCGAGCGGCGGCGACCTACCGTGTTCTACTCTTCCTCGTTTTCCATGTGGCGCGGCCTCGTTGTCAGTGGGGCGGGGCCCCGACGGAGCCGGTGATGTCCTCTGCCTCGTTGCCGGCGGGGCAGCGCCTCGGTGGAGCGGGGGAAATCCTCCCCCTCATTGCCGGCAGGGCGGGGCCTCGGCGGAGCCGGCGATGTCCTCTGCCTCGTTGTTGGCGGGGCAGGGCCTCGGCGGAGCAGGGCCTCGCCCAAGCCGGCGAACTCCTCCACCTCGGTGCCGGGGATGTCCTCTGCCTCGTTGTTGGCGGGGCGGGGCCTCGGCGGAGCAGGGCCTCACCAAAGCCGGCGAAGTCCTCCGCCTCGGTGCCGGCGGGGCGGGGCCTCGGCGGAGCCGGCATTGTCCTCCGCCTCGTCGTCGGTGTCGCCAAACAGCGCCTCGCCCGCTTCATCGCCCTCTTTGTAGGCAGCCGCAACCTCCGCCACCCACATGCGGTACCGCTAGAGCACAAGGCGGCTCTCGCGGGCGGAGTGGTATGACTCGAGCAGCGCCTCCTGCTCCGCCTGCTCCACGGTGATCTGCTCCTCCGCTTGCAGGTGCTCCTGGAGGACATGGTGGTTGTAGGCAGCGTCGGCCTGCGCCTCCCGGAACTGCTCCTCATGCTTCTGCCTCACCTTGTCCATGTATTGGGCACGGGCCTCGCCGATGGTCATGGTGCAATGCACCGGCGAGGATGGCGCGCAGGAGGGGGTTGGCACCGGATCGTCGACTACCACGTTCTTCATTGGGACGTCGTCATCCTCCGGCTGCCTGCCGGCCAGCCAGTCGCCACCAATGGCTGCCATCTCCAACTGGTCCGTCATCCATCCATCCCGAAGAGCGCTGGAGCGCGAGGAAGCAATGGTGGGAGTGGTGTGGACAGGAGAAAGGGAACGGAGGCGGATGACTGCGGCTATGGCCGGCGCAGCAGTTTATATAGCAATGGTGGGTAGCAGAGGGACGGACGGGTGGCGTCGGAGTAGCCGCCTCGGCAACCGCGCATCATTAATGTGGGAGGCAGATGGACGGACGGCACTTGTGTCGTTTGAACGCGGAGCAATCGCCTGCACCAGGAAGCGGCGCGGGCGGCGCTGACCGTTTCGGGCGGAAAGTGCACACGGGCGAGGGAGGGGGTATGGGTGGGCCAGGGCGGTCAGACTCGTGCTTGTGAGCGGTCCGATCCAGCAGCCGGACATGCTGGCTCGCCAGCGAGCTCGCCGAGCTCAGCGATGACAACTAGACAATGGACGTGGCTTCTGACCAGGAGCCGGCGCCATCGCCCAAGCCTGTTCATGTCGTGTCCACCATAGAGCAGGTGCGGCCGCACTTCTACGCCCTAATGGCGGAAGAGCTACCAGCGCAGGAGGACCTGTGCTGCAACCTCCGTCTCCTCAACGAGCACCAGCTCGCGGAGGGACGAATCACCGGTGAACAAGCGAACGACAATGCCATCGCGGACATGTGACCCTATGATCCTGGCTTCCTGAATGAGCAGCGGGCGCGGTATCATACCATCCGTAGGGCCCGCGAGGCCCTCTCCGTCGTCCTTCGAGTTGTTCCACTCGCTGTGGCGCCGCCGTCTCACGTTGTCAACATGGTCAACGAACATGAGGAATCAGAAGATGACTTTACTTGGAGAGGATGACAGTGGGGACCCACCAGGGCCATAGCCAGCTCCATAGCCGCACGTACGCAAGTGCCTCCTTATTATATACAACTATAAAAAAAAATTGTTTCCTCCTGGTTTCCTAACATCACGGTCCCATACCATTGTCAACCTATATAGTCAATAAACGAGAGAATTGCACAACGAGCGGCCGACAGTTGGGACCCAGCAGCTAGAGCAGTATTTGTGTTTTTAAAGAGTGAGCAGAGTTTTTCTTGGGCGATGTTTTTGTTGTTGTTCAGAGGAGCAGGGTATCAACTGGGCCCGTCTAGCCCAGGCTATTATTTTATGTGGACCAAATATCCAGCCCAGATATTAATTTTTCAAGCTGAAAATGGCTAGCCCAGCTATACTTTTTTTTGAGGAATACCCAGTCTAGGTCAATTCGTTATTCTCCGCCCCGCTGGGCTGCAAATCTTTCTTAGGAGGGACGCATTAGGCTTAACAAGAAAATAGGCTTTAAGAAATAATAAATGAGATGTAATTATAAAAACTGGGTTGTAACTATAAAAAACGCACCAAGCAGGTAATTAGTTGAAAAAATATTATTTTTGGATTTTGAAAATTTTAATTTCATTACTTGTTGCGCACGCAATATTTCGTTGGATATTTACCTAATACAAATTTATTGTGAAATTATATTTAATCTGACTCGAAATTTAGGGATAAAAATATTTCGGATCTCATCAAAATATTGGAAATTTTGTTGAATTCTGTTTTGAGCGGTCGGTTGAAATTATTAATCGTTGTCCTGGCTAGAAAATGGGTTGTAATTTTAGCAAACTGTAAATGGGCTGTAGTAAACTCAACTAGAATTTAAAAATGGGATGTACATTATTACAAATCGCAAATGGGCTATATGTTTTATGCCACAGATGTGATGCTCACTTGTGGGCTACTAAGTTGACGCGTACGGAAGGCTTTGTCAACTTATAGTTAACACACGATTCTAGCAGCAGTGGCCGTTGGATGTCCATCCAACGGCTGTAGTGCTTCTTCAATCTCGGATATTCTTGCTTCAGCCGCCCAAACCACCGCCGGCGGTACCGCCTGCTACCGCCTCCCGTGGTCGGTTGTGCTGGCGCGCAGGCTTCACCGGCCCACCCTACTCGCATCGCCGTCCACGCCATTCCTCTACTCACCAACACCTCCTGTTATTCTCTGGCGACGGCAGCCTCACACCGCAGCCGAACCAGTGAACCCTCGTACTCCCCTCTGCGTGGGCATCCACTTCTGTATCTTCGTCGGCCCCGGGTCGTTCCCTTCCTAGGCCTCACCATCATTCACCGTGTTGGTTCTCTCGGCGCGGCGTGGTCAACTTTGTCAACAAACGACAGTCATCGGAAGAGGCACGTACGTGGAGTGGCTGATAGTGGGGACCCACATGGCCCATGGCCGCATGCAGCAAGTGCCCCCTTATTATGCGAAAACAAATGATTTCTCCCTCTAACAGGTTTGACCCACCAGCTACATCTTCGCACGCAAGAAAGTGCTTCCTTTATTTCGCGGAAAAAAAGTTTCTCTCCCTGACAGCTGGGAGCCACCAGCTTTATTATGATCCATTTCGTGAAAATATAGATTGTACCAAAGTTGCTAAATTGTTTTCTTTTTATTCTTACTCGAAAATGAAGAAATAACAAAAACCAGAAAACTTCTTCGCACGCAAGGAAGTGCCACCATATTACGCAAAAAAAAAAATGATTCACCCTGCTAGCTGGGACCCACCAGATTTGGAGGTTGACTTGTGGTCCTACTAAGTTAACGCGTATGCATGGTTTTGTCAACTTAGTCAATAAACGATTCTAGCTGCATTGACTGTTGGATGTTAATCCAATGGCCGAGCTGCGTCTTCAACCTATGGTCTTCTTGCTCCAGCCGCCCAAACCAGCGCCTGCCGTACCGCCTGCTCCAGCCTCCCGTGGCCAGCTGTGCTGCCGCGCAGGCCTCACCGCCCGACCATACTACCACTGGCCAGACCGTCCCTCTACTCACCCACACCCGCTGTCATTTTCCGGCGATGTCAGCCTTACACCGCAGCCAAACCAGTGTACCCTCGTACTCTCCTCCGCGTGGGCATCCACCTGCCTCGTCTTCCCTGGCTCAGCATCGTTCCCTTCCTAGGCCTCGCCGTCGTCCACCGTCTGGGTGCTGTCCGCGCGGCATGGTCAAGGTGGTCAATGAACGACACCCATCGGAAGAGTACTGTACGCGGTGAGGCTGACAGATGGACCCACCAGCTACATCTTCGCACGCAAGGAAGTGCGTCCATATTATGGGCAAAAAAATGATTCTTCCCCCTTACAACTAGGACCCACCAGTTATATCTTCGCACGCAAGAAAATGCCTCCTTATTCTCCCTGACAGCTGGGACCCATCCGGTCGAAGCGTATGTAGCATTGTCTATCTGGTCACGAACGTGTACGTACGTACTGGTCGATCGGTCTCTCTGCAAATATGAACCGTGGCCGAGTAAGTAGCGGCACGTGTCGTAGTAGAGCACCCGACGTAGCAGTTCAGGCAGTCCCGTCTAAATCTTGTACGCGTACGTACAGCCACAGAGCAAAAAATATGTCCACATACGTACATACGGGCGGGGTCTCGAACGCGTACTCACGCATACGGACGGCCATGTCTCGTGTGCATGGAGAGGCAACGGACGGCAGCAACGGCGTCCTTTTCATCGGGCAGCCAACCGGCTGGGTCAAAACAGAGAAACAGCATCCTGTTCATCGGGAGGCAACAGACTGGGTCGGAATGCGTCGTGTTCAACGGGAGCCAACCGGGTTGGACGGAACAGACAAAACGGGGTCTGGCGTACCGCAAAACGGAGGAAAACGGCGTTCTGTTTGAGCTCCTACGGTCGAAACGGGGTGCTTTTGATTGGGAGGGGTGTGGCATACCGTAAAACGGAGGAAACGAACTTGTGTTGGAGCGCCTACAGTCGAAATGGGGTCCTGTACATCGGGAGTGGTGTGGCGTACCGCAAAACGGGAATCCACGGGCTACTGTTCATCCACCGTCTGGTGCCTCGCTCTAGCCTTCATGGGCTGCAGTTCATTCACCGGCGACTTCTTCCAGCCTCCACCTGCACTGTTCATCCACTGTCGACTTCCTCTACCCTCCACCAGCTACTGTTCATCAACGGGCTACTGTTCATCTAGCCTCCACCGACTACTATTCAACCAGCCCTCCACGGGGTCCTGTTCATTCACCCCCACCTCCTCGATCGGGGTCCTGTTCATCCAGCGCAACGGACTCTACTACCACGGGGTCCTGTTCATCCAGCGGCAACGGACTCTACTACCATGGGGTCCTGTTCATCCAACCCCCACCGGGGACTGTTCATCAAGAGGCAGCTTTGATCGGCTTCAGTTAGCAGCAGTAGCAAAGGAAACACTCGGGTTTAGTTAACAGCCAAGGGATCGATCGCTCGAGTTCAGTAACATAGCTAGTGCAATCGCTCGGGTTCAGTTAGAGCCCAAAGCCTCGCTCGGGTTCATTTAGAGCCCAACGCCTCGCACCCACGCGCGTACGTGTATGAGAGAAACGCGCAAACTTCCGCGCATCGCTCGGCCCCGACCACCGACCGTAACCGGGAACTCCCCGGTATTTTCCTCGCCCTCGCTTCTACCATGATTTTTTCCGTCATGGACGGCCTAAAGAATGTCATGCAGGTGCGTCCCCGGCCCGCCCAGGACGAAAAGCCCATTTTCTGTCATGATTTTTTGTCATAGAAGTAGGAGCCCACCACATCTATGATGATACCTGGTTTTGTCACAATTATCGTCATAGAAGTGTCATAAGCATGACAAAAAAATTCGTTCGGTCCAAAATGTCACGGATGTGTCTTTTTTTTGTAGCGACAAGACCACGACAATCTATTAGCCGTATGCGGCACCCCTCTCCCCAGCTTCGTCCCTCGGTCATATTTTCGTAGTGCATAGGTGAAGCCCTGCGGAGATAGCATCACCACCACCGTCACCATGCCGTCGTGCTGGAACTCATCCACTACTTCGCCCGTCTTGCTGGATCAAGAAGGCAAGGACGTCACCGAGCTGAACGTGTGCTGAACGCGGAGGTGTCGTACGTTCGGTACTCGATCGGTTCGATCGCGAATAAGTTCAGCTACATCAACCGCGTTACTAGACGCTTCCACTTACGGTCTATGAGGGTATGTAGACTCACTCTCCCCTCTCTTTGGTATGCATCTCCATGGATAGATCTTGCGTGTGCGTAGAATTTTTTTTATTTTCCATGCAATGTTCCCAAACAATTACTCCACACATCGACCGCTATCCAACATGCATCTAGTGTATTAAGTTTATGGAGAAACGGATTAATGCAATAAGAACGATGACATGATATAGACAAGATCTATTCATGTAGGAATAGACCCCATCTTTTTATCCTTAATTTCAACGATACATGTGTGTCATATCTCTTGCTGTCACTGATATTGAGAACCGCAAGATCGAACCCATCACAAAGCACCTCTTCCCATTGCAAGAAAAATCAATCTAGTAGGCCAAAGCAAACCAAAGTTTCAGAGAAGAAATATGAGGCTATAACAATCATGCATAAGAGAGTTCAACAAAGACTCAAATAATATTCATAGATAGAACTGATCATAAACTCGCAATTCATCGGATCCCAATAAACACACCGCAAAAAA
This sequence comes from Thinopyrum elongatum, assembly GCA_011799875.1. NCBI lineage: Eukaryota > Viridiplantae > Streptophyta > Magnoliopsida > Poales > Poaceae > Thinopyrum > Thinopyrum elongatum. The sequence goes on along the minus strand of CM022302.1, from coordinate 10,955,055 downwards.
GAGTTACATCAAATAGATCTCCAAGAATATCGAGGAGAACATTGTATTGAAGATCAAACAGAGAGAAGAAGACATCTAGCTACTGTCTACGGACCCGTAGGTCTATGGTAAACTACTCATGCATCATCGGAGGGGTAAGGGTGATGATGAAGAACCCCTCTGTGATCATTGACACCTCCGGCAAGGAGCCGGAAAAGGCCTCTAGATCAGATCTCGTGGTTCTGGAATTTACGGTGGTGGAAACTCTGATCTCTCGACTCCTCTAGGGTTTCTGGGATTTTAGAGTATTTACAGAGCTGATAGTGGGTGGAGAGGCCTCCCGTGGGCCCCACTACCTACCAGGGCGCGCCAGGGGCCTCTGGCGCGCCCTGGTGCCTTGTGAGCCCCACGGGCCTCCCCTCGTGCACTTGGCTCCCAAGGTGTCTTCTGTCTTGAAAAAATCTTCAATAAGTTTCGTGGCCTCTGGCGCGCCCTGGTGCCTTGTGAGCCCCACGGGCCTCCCCTCGTGCACTTGGCTCCCAAGGTGTCTTCTGTCTAGAAAAAAATCTCAAAAAGTGTCATGGCATTTGGACTTCGTTTGGTATTGATATTCTGCAAAGTAAAAAAACAGCAACTCGCACTGGGCACTATGTCAATAGGTTAGTCCCAAAAAATGATATAAATTTGCTATAAAATGAATATAAAACATCCAAGATTCATAATATAACAGCATGAAACAATAAACAAATTATAGATACGTTGGAGACGTATCAATGCACATAGCAAAAAAAAATTTGCTATTTAAATTTCTAATTAATTTAAATAATCATCATCATTTAAAACTTTGACAATTAATATAAAATAATATGTAACTCGGATGAAAATAATTTATACATGAAAGTTGCTCAGAAAAATATGACGATTCTGAATATGCCCTCCGTTCGTGTGTCACATACCCCTAACATAGCAAACATGGATCCGTCCCCTCCTTTTCATTTGTCCGAAAATTGCCCAAACTTCGGGAAAACATTCCCGGAAGTTTTCCCCTTCATCTGTATCGCGTAGTACTGCGTTAGGTCACACCTAGCACCGCTTTTTGTCATGCCATGCATCGTAATGCATCTTTTTGCATTATATTTATTGTTTCTTCCCCCTCTTCTCTCCGGTAGACCCCGAGAGTGCCGGCGACCCCCAGTTCGGCTACGGTGTTGACGACCCATCCTTCTCCGTAGAGCTTCCAGGGAAGCAAAATCCCCTTGATCATTCTGATACCGCCTATTCTTTCCTTCTACTGCTTGCATTAGAGTAGTGTTACATATACTACTTATCGGTTGATCCTATTCTACTGCATAGCCTGTCCTTGCTACTGTTGTTGTTACCTTTACCTCCAATCCTACATGCTTAGTATAGGTTGCTAGTATTCCATCAATGGCCCTACATTCTTGTCCGTCTGCCATGCTATACTATCGGGCCGTGATCCCTCCGGTAGGTGATCATGGGTATATATACTATGTACTACTATATCACTTATCTTACTGTTCGGATGTGGTGGGCTACAGGGACACGTGGTTCCATCCAGGTAGTGGTGGACCTAAGTTCCCGACGGCCCCCAAGTCACTCTTTGTGGCGGAGCGACAGGGCAGGTTGAGACCACCTACGAGAGAGAGGTGGGCCTGGTCCCTGGTCGGCGTCCGCGGTTATATCAAAATAACACGTATAATGAGATTGGGTATTTGATCTGAGTTGGTGGTTGACCTATACGCACTAACCACCACGCGGGAAATGATATGGGCACTCGGCGTCGTATGTATCAGCCGAAGCTTTTCAGACATCAACGACTAAGCGGCGCGGCCCAGGTGGTCTGTGTAAGCACCTGCCTTGTATAAGGAGGTCGCCAGGACTAATCCCGACCGCCATTGCAACGTGCAGGAGTGCAACGAGCGATGGACCCAAGACCTCTGCGTGCTTAGGATGTAGAACGGTGTGCTGGCCTCTCTGTTTAGCCTAGGTAGGGCTATGACGTGTTGATCTTTCGAGGCCGGGCATGACCCAGGAAAGTGTGTCCGGCCAGAGTGATCGAGCGTGTTTGGCAATGTGGTACACCCCTGCAGGAAAGTTAATCTATTCGAATAGCCGTGTCCATTGTAACATGATGCTTGGAGTTGTATTCCGACCTCTTACAACTAAAACCGGATACTTACTAAAAACACCCCTTTCAAGTGACAGATACAACCCGGTGATCGCTCTCCCACAGGGCGAGGAGCGCCGGGTAGGATTATGCTATATGTTGATACTTGTTACTATACCAACTACTCTCTTCTATTGCTTCAAGATGGAGGCTGCCGGAAGCGTAGTCTTCGATAGGACTAGCTTCTCCCCCCTTATTCTGGCACTCTGCAGTTCAGTCCACAGATTCTACCCCGTTATTGATACCGATGCATATGTAGTGTAGATTTGATGTCAGTCTTGCGAGTACTTTGGATAAGTACTCACGGTTGCTTTGCTCCCTCTTTTCCCCTATACCCGGTTGTTGCAATCAGATGGTGGAGCCCCGGAGCCAGCTGCCACCGCCGACGACTACTACTACCCCACTGGCGACTACTACTATGTTGCGGCCGCCGACGACCAGGAGTAGTTAGGAGGCACCCAGGTAGGTGGCCTTGCCTTTTCGATCATGTTGCTTTTGTGCTAGCCTTCTTAAGGCAAAACTTGTTTAACTTATGTATGTACTCAGATATTGTTGCTTCCGCTGACTCATTTATGTTCGAGCTTATGTATTCGAGCCCTCGAGGCCCCTGACTTGTAATATAAAGCTTGTATGACTTTAATTTGTATCTCGAGTTGTGTTGTGATATCTACCCCTGAGTCCATGATCTTGATCATACACATTTGCGTGTATGATTAGTGTATGATTGAATCGGGGGCGTCACATCATCTGTGTCAGGGATTTAAATACATGACAAAGAAGTGGTATGCCATGTATAGAGGTAGGGTTCCAGGAGTGTACGGCGAGTGGCGAGACTGTCAGGCCAAATGCACCGCTTCCCTGGCAGCACAAAGGGTTTCAAAGTAGAAGCTAAGCGGAAGCTAGTTGCTCGAGGTTCACGCTAGCGGGAGAAAGGAATCAGAACCGGCTTAAGAACTACTTCATAATTTCTTTCTTGCTCATCGCGATCGCTCTTCTCTTCTATGTGATCATATCATAGTTTAGATCGATGATGAAACATGTGTATGTAACCATGTAGTTGCATGTATTCGAGACATGTAATAACTTGTATCACTATTTCGAGATGCTGATGAGACATTTTTTATGGATCATTATGGTGATGATCAGACTATGTTGTAGCACTATGATGATGATGATGAGACATTTGTTATCTCATATAGTTTCAATGATATATATATGTATATTGGTACTGTATACAACCTATATAAAACTGCATAAATAGTTAGAATAAAAAAATACTGTAAAAAGTAGTAGTGTCGCGGGTTAAGAGGCTAGCAGCAAGGTGAGGGCCCCGCTACTGCTACACAAAGTCGGTAGTAACGCTGGGTCTAGGCCCACCTGAACCCACACTACTGCTATGTATTTACCCCGTGCCACTACTAGGCTTATCTCTACTAGTGTAATCATGGGAATCAAGTCCACCTTTCAACCTCCTGGTCACCACCATCTTCCAACCATTTTTCTGCCCCACACCTATCTATGCACTACTGCCAGCTTCCACTCCATGACTAACAACTTTGTTAATCTTAGTACAAAATTATGACACTTTTTTGGGATGGGAGAGAGTAATAATTTATGTTAGACAAATTCCTACTTCCTCAAAAAACCAAAAGCAAATCCAACCATCCTTCATCTTGACTCCTCTCCACCAACCAAGAATATTCATGGGATATAGATTGCTATGTACAGGAAATAGCAAAAGAAATATGTGGATATTTTTTTGGGGGTGCATTTTACTTCCTTCTTTCCGCCACCTTCGCCATGCATGCCATGTTGCTACCTCACAAAATGAATATCCGAGAAAGGCTTGACTCGTCTCAGTTGATCAGATCGGAGACCCAGGCGATGTCGGGGCCTCGAGCTCCGGCACCGGTGTCACACCTGGCCGGTGCGGCACCATCTCTGCTCAGCCTCTCGGACACCTTCTTGCGCAGGGCTCTCCCGGACTCCACCCTCTGAACTGGCTCATCGTCGTCGATGAAGCGGATGTTCAGTGGCTTCATGTTGGCCATGAAGCTTGAGGCGGTCGTCGGTGCAGACAAACGGGTGGTGGGCGAGCCGGGGTTGGCGGAACACCCACCCGACGGAGACGCCTGCGCCTTGAGGAGGTGCAGCTGGCGGAGCGAGGCGATGACTTCGTCGACGGGTGACCCAATGCCCAGCCAAGAATCGGGACAGAGCGAGGCTGCCCCTTCTGGGAACAATGGCGACATGGGCGGCGATGAGAGTAGGGTGCTGGTCGGCGACGAGTGCATGATGCTGTTGCTGAGGTAGCTCTCGAATGCCAGGCGACGGAGCGGGGAGCCGTCGTAGGACACGGCCAGCGGCGACAGCGGCTTGCTCCTGGGGCTCGAGTGCTGGGACGGCATGGCGCGGCGCTGGTCCGCGGTGTGGGCGAAGAAGCAGACGCGACGCCGGCAGGCGGTGCCGTCCTTGCACGGCTGCGTGCGGTAGCGCGCCGGGTGGAGCCAACACTCGAAGATGCCGTGCGCGTAGTCGCAGGCGTCCCCGCGGCTGCAGCCTGCTCTGCGGAAGTCCGGGCAGGCCGTGCCGGAGTAGTGGTACTTGCGCGGGTCGCGGCGGCGTGCCTTCTCCCCCGGGTGCGCGAACGGGCACTCGGTCCAGTCGTGGCTGCCCCGGCGCGCGCACCGGCGCACTTTGAAGCCGTACATGCGGAACTCGTCGCATGAGTAGGCGTCGACCGCGGCCTCGTCCTCGTGCTTGTCCTTGGCGCCCGCGCCCACAAGGTCGTTGCATGGCAGGTTCTGGCGCAGCGCGGCGAAAAGGTACGGCATGTCGTCGCCGCCAACGTCGACACCGCCCACCGGGAGGTTACCCCAGGGCGGCACGCTCACTCCTTTGCTCATCATCGTCATGGCCGGCGCTACTACTCTACTGCTGATTCTACCAATATGGGATGTAGAGAGATCAGATCTTGTGGGCTGATGCTTGTTGGTTTTGGACACCAAGCGACGCGCGCTTATAAACACCCTCGGCCACACAGCCGTCGCGGTCGTACAAAATATCTGACGCCCTTCGCGCTTATTTGCATGTTTACTTTTTTGTTATGCATGGTCACGTGTATTTCTGTGGTCAGTCCTACGCCTCCTAGATGTACGTGTGACACGTACGGAGCTTGCGAGTCGTCGGCACGAGATTTTGCGTCGAGTGCCCGATTGCCTCGTGAAGCGGCTGCACGAGACTTAGCAGCAGCTCATGGAGTTTTTTTGAACACAATACAGACACAAGAGCTCATATACACGCGCATACACTCACACCTATAATGAACACATGCACATCCTACCCCTATGAGCACCTTCGAAAGACTGAGCCGGCATATCATCTTGAAATTTACGAAGTCACCGTAGGCACCTCGTCGTCGACGGGAACACCTCCTTCCACTGAATGCGCATCGCCGGAAATCCTGAAATACATTTGTTTCTTCTATTTTGTTTGCATATTTTCTCATTTTCTATTGAATCGGAATCTAAAATCATTGCTTAAAGTGGAAACCCGCATAAAAGAGGACTCCACTTATAGACATTAAGAATATTATAGTATAGATCTAGCCTGACTCCACCCTCCTTAATGCATATAAACTTTGAAAATTCCATAATATAGTCTATTCTATTCTCTCTCCTACAACTCTAGCCTATATATTCATACGCATTTCTATCTATTTTTTTGCAACCAAGCAGATTATCGGGAACCATGCATGAATTGAGCTAAGCTGCAAAAAAAAATACTATTTCCAAAAATAGTCAATTCAATGATGACCCTCCATGGATTCACCTATTTAGGCTGCGGCTAATGTTGCAAAAATAAGAGCTTGAATACCGCTTGTAAATAATCCAAGAAACATGACTGGTATAGGGATTCCAGGAATAAATGCGAACACCAGGATTTAAACCCTGGTGGGCTGGGGATATCAAAGTCCCTCTGACCATCCAACCACAGGTTGGTTCGCAACAGCTCATGGAGTTAGCTTGTGCTTGTGCATGCATGTAGTCTGCTAAGCAAAGGACGTATATATTGTATTATCCTAGTAACAATAAATGTGTTTTTTTTTTGCGTGAGAAATTTTAATCTACTCAAATTCAATCAAGACGGTATAAAGAACACCGGAGGCCATACAGGTTACAATCAAAAAGTGTTGAAGTAAGCGAAAGTGCACTTCTAATCCCGATCTCCTGTGAGCACACGAGCTCTCGTCAACAGTAAAACAAAATAAAAATTGGAACGGCCACGTCCGTAGGTAAGACCTAACAGTAAAATTAAATCTTACGAGAGGCATTGCCATGGCTCGATCGGTCAGTCGAGTCCCTCGCGCATTGTCCGCCAAAGCGGTAGAATATTGGCCTGCCAAGTGGGGGACTAGCTCGTTAGAGCAGTGCACCTGACGGCAAGTTGCGCTGAAGCCACCATCCAATGGACGCCAAACCAGGGGCGCCGGCGAGCAGGGAGCTGTATGAGTGGAGATAAGGTTGAGGATCAGGCCTCCACCAGTGAGGAAGCTTGACCGGTTGTTGTCTTCGATGGCACATTTTCTTACTGGTTTGTATCCTCTTCGTACGTAGGCGCGAGCTCACAACATCGCATGTGTGTGTGGCATGCGTGCATTCCGTGGTGCAGCTAGCAAATTGTCAAAGCATGGGCACATCTTATTTAAACTAATCCATCTTAATCTGCCAACAATCACAAGCATAGCATATTTGGATAAAGGTTGTGGGCAATACACGTACATCACTGCAAAATCCGTCTTTGCCAAGTGTCGGCGTATTTGCCGAGGACGCTCGGCAATGATTGTCTTTGCCGAGTACAACACTGGCAAAAGCACGAAACCTTTGCTGAGCGCGCGTGAAAAAACAACAAGACAGTCGTCTTATAGGCTATTTTCCGAGCACATTTCTGGCGGCACTTGGCGAAAACGAAGACACATGGCCCTTACTATTGGGACATGCGGTACGCTGCTCTAGCTCCGGCTTTTATCAGTTATGCCATAGTTATGTTCCACTATTTAGTTTTGCCATTATAATTTACAACTGCTCAACAATGCCATCATCGCATGAGATGCTTGCTAAAAAATGCCATTAGATATCTTAAAAATGTCATTGTTTCATTAGATGTTTGCTCAAAAATGACATTAGACATTGTTACTTCCAGGTCAAATCCGTTGACCATGTTATATGACAAAAATACCCTTACACCCATATGTCAAATCTCTTTATCCCACAGTGATAAGTGTGGGCCCCACTTGTTAGACGTAAGCAAGCCAATAATTTTTCAGGAAAATAAGAACGTTGTTGGGATCAAGTGAGACCCACACTTTATTACAGTGAGATAGAGGGAGAGCTGACATGTTGGTCCATAGGTATTTATGCCTCACTACAACATGGCAAACGAGATTTGAGCTCACAGTAATAGTGTCCAATGGCATTTTGGAGCATGCGCCTAACGAAGTGATGGCATTTTTGAGCAGTTGAAATTCCAGTGGCAAAACTGAGTAATGGGACACAACTAGTGGTATAAATGATAAAAACCCAATAAAAAATTCTACCACGCAATGATGAACATACTGCTGGAGATAGATCACGGGGTCGGCTTTACCACTAGACGTGCATTCACCGCGATCGAAGTATAATTGGTGATGCACGTAGCCGATCAGCAAAGTCGTCTCCTCCTCGTTTAGCCGGTCTCCCAAGAACAGTCACTCGCGGATTCCTTGAACGGTTCGTCCAAGCAACATAGATGTGATGCCTTCAAGCTATCCACACGTACGGGGAACAGCGTCAGGCGACAGACTGCTAGGTCCGATCGCGCAACATGGGTGGATGGGGAGTGGTGGCGGAGGTTATGTTGGGTGGAAAAAGAACGACCCTAATATGTGCGCTCAGTCCCTTTATATAGACCTTCAAGATGGGCTCAACACTTGAGCCCCACTAGGAGTCCATACCTAATTTTTTACTTGGATCCAATCTGAATGGGCTCCTGCCTCTTAAGTGTACGACCCTATATGTAGTTGTGCACATGGGCAAGACCCGAGTCGATAGTTGGTAGCGGCTCCTAGCAGAACATGTCAACTCCCATGTATTTTTATAGTAACTTGACAAACCTTGACAATGTGTCATATGCAACATTCCTTTTGCCTCACAATATATATGTTGAGCTCAAGGTGAGTACTTCTCACCCTTGTCAAAGGTTGACCAGTCTTCTCTAAACGGTGATACAAATTCCTGAATGGACCTAGCACTTAACCTATGTCGCATGACCATACTTTCTAAATCTGATCACTCCAGACGGACCAAGGAAAACCCCTCCTTGCAAAGGGACAAATCCCATCTTGGTCAACCATGTCTCGCGGCATGTCTAATGACTCACCCGAAAGCTACATTTATAACTACCTAGTTATGGAGTATCGCTTGATTGACCCTAAGTGAGTCGATCCTCAGCCTGAGAACATGCGAGGAACTCATGTCTAGATATGGTGATGCTGAGCACCCCAAGGTCATCCCCATGGACCTATCATCGTCTCACCAAGTGCCAAGTGGACCGATGACACGAGCACCTGCTAGAGCTCTCGAGACCGAGGTGACATCTCTGCTTAGTGATATTCCATATGACCCACTCGAGACATGGCTACTACCTAAGTCCGGAATGTTGTGCATGATCAGGTACCAAGAAGACCCTCTCGAAGATGCACGTGAAGACGGATAAGTCCCCAAGTTCATGGATGAAGAGAACCAACGGAAGGAACCGAAGAAGTCCCAAGGACCCGGACATCCGGCCCCAAGCCCCGGACATCCGTGTAGGATAACGCAGCAGAAAACAAAAATTTCCGACCTACGCACCAGCCCAGGACCACTATGAAGACTGCATACAAGGTTTGATCATATTCGTTACCGACTCGTAGCGCAGCGGAAGTAGAGTCGATGACGATCGGCGGTGCAGATCCCCGCAGCTAGGATTTACAACCTCCCAACCGCGAGGATGTATACCCTCGTCTTCCCTTCGGACAGCCCTCCGGGAGGCGGTCGAACAGTCCCCCGGACGGTGTCGCGGACAGCCCTTCGGGAGGACCTTCGAAACTCGAACGGTCACTCGGACAGCCCTTCGGGAGGACTCACAGAACTTGGACCGTCACTTGGACAGCCCTTCGGGAGGCACTCACGAACAGCCCCTCGGGCACTAAGATCGAAACTACGACCTCTCTACAGAGTTGCACACATACGGTGTCATCTATCCGGCAGGGCTTCGCCGTCCAGAACTAGTTCCCACCGGAACCCAGACAGCCTTTCAGCTCTACGAAACTCTTTTCGTGGGAGGGAGAGAGAAGCCAGATCATTGCATGGCACTTGTATGTGAGAAGGGATGATTCATTTGAGCAGCCCCCTCTCCTCCTTATATAGGAAAACCAAGGGGTAGGATGGGCATTCAAGAAATACCAAAATACCCATGAAGGAAACTCTTTCCAAGGGCATAAGAGAGAAACCAAAGGACATTTGGAGCTCCAAGGAGGAGCTCCACATGTGGCCGGCCACCCCCTAGGGGTCCCCCCCAAAGGGGGCTCTCATCCATCCACATCACCTTCTAGAAGCCTTTAGCAAAAGCCCTAAAAGGTGGTTTTCCAAAAAATTCCAAAAAGCACTTTCACTATTCACGACAACATTTTTCAGCGTCCGTTCGAACTGAAAATATTTATGTGGGCTTAGAACATTTCCAGTACCCACTAAAATAATTTTCAACGCGTTTTGGAACAATTCCAGTTTAGTGATTTCATCTGCGAAAAGCATCTGAAGCGGTTCCGGCAGCCCCGGAACATTTCCTGTTTTTCTTCCAGAAAATTCCCAGAAGTTTCCAGAATGATTCTGGCATCCTCCAAGAATTATCAGGCATGTGCCGAAACCATTTTGACTTAATGGTATCCCCTGAAACAACTTTTCAGTTTCACCGGAACTCATCCGGTGACCTCTCTCTGCGGAACTTTTCCGCTGTCCGAAACTTTTCGGTGTCCGAAACTTTTTCGGTGATTTTCTCTCAGACTCCCTGTCTAGTATTCAGCAGATAGATGACCCTTAAGCGTGTGACCCTATAGGTTCGGTGAAGTATAGACATGACCTGGAACCCCTTTCGATCAATGATCAACATCGGAGCCGTGGACACCCATATTGACCCCTATACCCACACGAATGAATATTCGAGTGAACCTCCAGTTGCCGTGTGCTATTCCTGTTGCTTCGCGATATGTTACAAATACCCGAGGTGAGACATGTAGGCATTCCCGTGGATCAACAACTTGTCCACTATGCTAGTTACCTCGTTACCGGTATTGTTCTCTTTTCTCGTTACCGTGTTCCGGCATCCCCATGATCAAATCACATAGTGTCTGGCCAGACGATGATGGATAGCGTAACACCGAGAGGGCCCAGAGATATCTCTCCATCGTCGGAGGGGCAAATCCCAATCTTGAGCTATCAAGTTACTTGACATACTTTCCCATGAACCCGTAAGCCGCCGTAATAGCCATCCATTTACGGATGACGTTTAACAAACCCCAAAGTTCATGAATCAAGCATGAAGAAACTCGATACTCTCATGGTCTGAGGAATCATGCAAACATTAACCATCTCTGTGTTATTAACCATAAACTTGTGACGAATGTATCTCATAGCATAACATCAATCGGGTCGATTCAACACAAATGTTCTTCTAACATTTGTGCCCTCAAAGTTGCTGGCATAGACATGCCTATGATTGGGAAAACATAATCATCATGCAACACCTGAGCTAGTCTTAGAGGCATGACTAGGAATACATTTTACCGTTTATTATTCCACACGTGCACATGGGTTTTCCCCAGAGCCTTTATGGATATACGGGCTCGGGAACCACAGTAGTTATAGCATGGAACATAAACCTAATTATGAACACGGAGATAAATAATAACATTTATTATTGCCTCTAGGGCATATCTCCTACAGACTCCCACTTGCACTAGAGTCAATAATCTAGTTAATGCTAATGCACTTTACACCTGTGGCACACCGGTGTAAATATGCTTCGCTTGTGGTATAGCCTGATGTCCAACGGATCTGACGACTTCAGCTCCGTGTGTATCTTTGCATATCCTCACATTTTCACGCTTTCACAAAATTCATATTTTGTGTGGACTTGGCTTTGTATGTATGTGAATCACAGGTCGAACCTGGATTCCTCAGACTGAGTTACGGAGCAACTACCTGCAGTAGTGTCCCATTGACAAAAGCCATCTTCGAACCATACTAAGTTCATGAATGAACTATATGATTCAACATCTTCTTTGTCGCTTTTAAAAGCGGCAACATACTTCGCCTCTGTTATAGAATTCGCCACAATAACTTGTTTGGAACAATTTCCAACTACCGTGCCACCATATTGTGTATTGCACAAAACCCTTAACTTAAATCGAAAATTGCTTGGAGCATGGATGAAGACTGTATCGATGTAACCTTTTACAACGAACTCTTCATGATCTCTGCTTGCGAGAAAACATGTCATTAGTGCTACTATAGTACTCAATGACCCTTTTTCACTGTTGTCCCATGATCAGTACTTTTGATCACTTTGGTATCTATACTCGCAACAACTTTGGGAGTATTGGACATATCTGGTTGTTTTTACATACCATGGAATACATGATTAATCCAAACACAAGAGTGTGTGGAATCTCCATCATGTATTTTGCTCATCAGTGTTTTGGGACACCGAGTCTTGCAAAAACTCTTTCCATGTGACTTCGGCAAGAATCACTCCTTGACGTTTTTAATGCTAAAAGGTTTTAGCATCTTGTCAATATGTATCTTTTCTCAACCCTATTAGGTAAATCTATCTCCATAGATCATCATGCCTAATATAAAGGCTATTTAGCCCAAGCACTTCATTGAAAAACTATTTTCAAATGAAGTCCTAATTCGTGTCAAGAATTTTAAGTCCAATTAACAATGTGTCAAGCACACAAGGTTTTTAGAAATTTTATTATGCTCCCACTTACTTTCTTGAATCACAAGCATCTTCGTTACCCATTGATGAAGTCAAACCCTTTTGACCATTTCATCAAAACACGAAGATTCCAACTCCATTTTGCTCTCTTCTGTTCATCGCTGGAACTCTGAAGTTTGCAAACTTACTAGCATCCTCTGGATCGACAAATTACTTTGGACTGTATCACATACAAGTCCTAGGTTTTATTTCCATCAGATAGAAATCCTTTTGTCATCCATGTTTCATATGTCATGATTGAAATATGTCTTAATTGCTAGTTCAACCCGAACCGACTTTAAGCATCGCTACGGTGAGACAATCTCATCGTAGTCAACTCCTTGAACTTGTTATTGCAACAAGTCGAGCTTTATGGATAAAACATTTTTATCCGTATCAGTTTTAAGTTCCATAAATATTCATTAGACTCTAAGTCTTCCGAAGGGTGTATCAAGGTTTTAATCTTGAATCACTTATATGGAAACTAACTCGGATTGTATTGGCATTTAGCCAATTATGGAGTCAGGGCCCATCAATGCTTCCTTGTGTATTGTAGGTATACTGTTGTCTAACAACAATATCTCGTTTGCGCACCTGAGAGGTTTGCACGAGCCTTGCCCACGTGGTTCAGCTGCAAGTTTGATCGAAGTCCATACATTTTATTGTAGAGACTTCCGTATCAGTCGCAGTAGGAAACTCTGGAATCACTTCCAAGGTCTCTTTCCTTTGAACTGATGACGAAGATACTATTTATCCCATCGAGTTGCATTCTTCTCCCACTCACCTTTTTGAAAGAACCATTTTCTTCAAAAAGCATACCGTTCTTTGTGGCAAACCTATTTGCCTCGGTATAGTGAGGGAGGAATACCCAATGACTTGGGATAACCTACAAAGTAGCACTTGTCTGATTTGGAATAGGTTTGTAACCTTTTACACAAGCCCCATATTCCAAATGTTAAGAAAAGATATGACATGGTTGGGCATACCATACCATGGTGTCATTTCAACAGACCTGATGGAGCTCTTTTCAGTGTAAAAGCCGCAGTCTCTAAAGCATCACTTTAAAAGGGATAATGGCAAATTTATTTATGTCATCTTTGATCTTACCATGTCATAAATGGTTCAATTACATCTTCACGGACTTTCCACTCACAGTGGTGTTCCGGGAGGTGTAAGTGATGAAAATCTTTTCACAACTCATCAGACATTCGCTAAACTTGTAACTCAAATATTTCTTTCTGCAATCGAATTGTAGAAACATAATTATCTTGTTACAATAACTTCTACTTCATATTTGAAAACCTTTCGAATGATTTCAAAAGATCCAGACTTACGTCTCATCAAGTAAATATCCACATATCTACTTGAGTCATTTCTGAAGATAGATAAATCCACTACTTGCAACAACCTTTATCGTACTACACACATCAAATGTATGAACACCAATAAGTTTGTTGTCCGTTCCTTATGGCCCGTGAACGGTATTTCAGTCACTTCTCTTTTCGGAGGAAAGTTGCAAGTGTCAGATGATTCAAAATCAAACGACTTCAAAATCCATCATAATGGAATTTATCCATGCGGGTTTCTCCAATGTGACCAAATGCAGTGCCACACTTGTGTGGTATTCTTTTAGTCTTGCGACATTTAGCGTTAGTGTTATGGATGTATCATATTACCATCAATATTCATAACATACATCCCATCTTGGATGGAAGTATGGCCCTTCATGTTATTCATAATACTGAACAACAATTGTTCTTTTATGAACAACTCTTTTGCAACAAACATTGTGCAATGGGCTAGAGTGTGTAAAACTCTAAAATGAATTATGAAAGTAAATCCAGAGGTAATATATTATTATCATTATTCATAACATGCATCTCATTCTCAATGAAAGTATGGCCCTTATGTTATTCATAACATCGAACATAAAAAGTTCTCTTATGAACAACCTTCTTGCAAGATTACTTTATGCAAAGGCTAGAGTTTGTAAAACTCTAAATGAATTATGAAAATAAATACAGACGGTAATACACCGATGGAAGGTATAGTAACATTTACTATGTTCCCTGTGTATACCTAAACCTCATTCCTGGCTAGTCTTTCAGGCCATAGTAATTCTTACATCGAGTTGCAACAGAATGCAATCGAGCGGGTATCTCTATGATTAACTCACAATACCCAAGAATCAGTGATTAACAAATTAATCATAATTCCCAAGAACTATATCTTTGACTAGCCTTCTATACATCAAAAACTTGTATGACATTCATACATGAGCTGGATATTCCAGTCTTCTTTCTTTCTGCCATTATACTTCTAACAGTTTAACTTTTAGTATTTCTCCTACTCTCAGAAGAAGCACCCAACTTAAGAGTGGCATTAGCCCCGGACTTCCTAGGCGTGAAAGTTTCACTAACACCCTTCGGACACTTCCTTTCTCTTTAAGTTGTTGTTTTATTCACCTTTCATCATATGACAGGCGTTCTTCTGGACACCCTCTCTTATCAGTCTAATGCATAGTAAACTCTTTTACTAATAGTTTGCAAACAAACATTGCTTTGGATATCTCATATCTTTTAGCCTTTGTCTGTCTCTGAAAATGATTTTCAGATTCCATGAATATCACATAACTATCCAAACTTTCGAAGTTCAGGTCTCATGGAAGCAAACATATTGCACTTGACTGAAACGGAATTCTAGCTTTTGGATCGAAGGACGAGAGTCACATGATCCATAGCATAAGCAAGAGAATACCGAAAGTATGCGATAGGACAAAGTCCTTCTCGGCACTCTTGAGGACAATCCTCACATTACGTTACCAACCGTAAAGTTTTAACCAGATATTTAACAGCTATTCAATTTTAACAGGGAAGGTGGAAATGCGAGCCATTATTCTACAAGTATTATGCAAATCACACTTAGACAGTGTTCAAAATTAATTGCACTGAGAATTAAACAAGTTAATTCTACAGTGCGCTCCCACTCAAATCAATATCTCTCATAATTGATTGTGAGTGATTCAAGATCCATATTACAATTCAACGCCAAGGATGTGTCCATCTCAAGTGACGAGAATTGCAATCGGTAGGCCAACTTGCCAATCACATCTCTATGTGACTCTTGTTCATCTTTCGATGGGCGTGTTCCGAGCTCAGGACGCTCCTCCAGAACGTCAAGACAACCAAGTGATCTCACTGCGAGGTCTCAACTCACCCGCCTCACACTTCCCTAATCGTTCGCACCCATGTGTCCATGTGATGCCCCGAAAAGTTAGGTGCCGTGACGGTGCTACACTTGGGAGAACACTAACTACTTGATATTTTTGTGAGAGATCACCCTAATAAAAGCGACTACCGCGCAATCAAAAAGGGTGCATCATAAGGGATAAACATCTCAGGCAATTCATAATAGCATGATATGGTATAGCCCTTTCTGACGGAGAAGTCTTGTATTTCTTCGTCTTCGGCATTCGCGTCGGTGTTCACCTTCGCGAAGATTTCCACCACCTTGTCGATGCACCAGATAATATTGCTATCTCTATAGCTAATAAAATAATGCATTACAACAAGGTTGACACGCAGGTCATTTAAAGTGCAATCATATGGCTCCAGCCATCATGCCGAATCATGACACACAGGTCATGTTAATTAATTTACATCATATAGTCATCTCATACATAATCAAATTATTATGAGCACTGCTATACCACATCAAATGCACATGCAAACCCTCCTGCAAAACCAAGTTAGACGCCTCTAATCGGTTCATGCAAAAACTTGTTTTACGTGACTTCTAAGGTTTCGAAACAAACCGAAGCTACCAACGTCCATCATCAAGTATGATAATTCAAGTCGCTAGATTAACTTTCCAGGGTGTATGAAAACCGAGATAATAAAATCTCGAGCCCCATACTAAACTTCGTCATACGCATGACCCCGTGCAGATCATATCTGCATTGCCCTTTCGTCTGCGAAATTTCATCTTTCCTTTTAACTACAGTGGAATTCAATGAACTGTTAGCACTTCGTTGATCAATCAGGATCGCGGATTGCCAGAACATTGAAACTCCACCATGATGTTAGCAAGATCAGAAATCTGCAAATTCCAGGGAAGCAACAAGAACATCGGGTAACAGATTTCATCTGCTACCCGCACAAATAATTTTCAGTAATAGAACTCATCTACTACCTAATTATATTGTGCAACACCCATACATCACTATGTATTCTAGATCGCAACCTGCATCTACGCATAGCACGGCTCTTGATGCCACTGTAGGGTAACGCAGCAGAAAACAAAAATTTCCGACCTACGCACCAGCCCAAGACCACTATGAAGACTGCATACAAGGTTTGATCATATTCATTACCGACTCGTAGCGCAGCGGAAGTAGAGTCGATGATGATCGGCGGTGCAGATCCCCGCAGCTAGGATTTACAACCTCCCAACCGCGAGGATGTATACCCTCGTCTTCCCTTCGGACAGCCCTCCGGGAGGCGGTCGAACAGTCCCCCGGACGGTGTCGCGGACAGCCCTTCGGGAGGACCTTCGAAACTCGAACGGTCACTCGGACAGCCCTTCGGGAGGACTCACAGAACTTGGACCGTCACTTGGACAGCCCTTCGGGAGGCACTCACGAACAGCCCCTCGGGCACTAAGATCGAAACTACGACCTCTCTACAGAGT
Source organism: Thinopyrum elongatum (assembly GCA_011799875.1). NCBI lineage: Eukaryota > Viridiplantae > Streptophyta > Magnoliopsida > Poales > Poaceae > Thinopyrum > Thinopyrum elongatum. The sequence goes on along the minus strand of CM022302.1, from coordinate 10,938,146 downwards.
TGCACACATACGGTGTCATCTATCCGGCAGGGCTTCGCCGTCCAGAACTAGTTCCCACCGGAACCCAGACAGCCTTTCGGCTCTACGAAACTCTTTTCGTGGGAGGGAGAGAGAAGCCAGATCATTGCATGGCACTTGTATGTGAGAAGGGATGATTCATTTGAGCAGCCCCCTCTCCTCCTTATATAGGAAAACCAAGGGGTAGGATGGGCATTCAAGAAATACCAAAATTCCCATGAAGGAAACTCTTTCCAAGGGCATAAGAGAGAAACCAAAGGACATGTGGAGCTCCAAGGAGGAGCTCCACATGTGGCCGGCCACCCCCTAGGGGTCCCACCCAAAGGGGGCTCTCATCCATCCACATCACCTTGTAGAAGCCTTTAGCAAAACCGCTAAAAGGTGGTTTTCCAAAAAATTCCAAAAAGCACTTTCACTATTCACGACAACATTTTTCAGCGTCCGTTCGAACTGAAAATATTTATGTGGGCTTAGAACATTTCCAGTACCCACTAAAATAATTTTCAACGCGTTCTGGAACAATTCCAGTTTAGTGATTTCATCTGCGAAAAGCATCTGAAGCGGTTCCGGCAGCCCCGGAACATTTCCGGTTTTTCTTCCAGAAAATTCCCAGAAGTTTCCAGAATGATTCTGGCATCCTCCAAGAATTATCAGGCATGTGCCGAAACCATTTTGACTTAATGGTATCCCCTGAAACAACTTTTCAGTTTCACCGGAACTCATCCGGTGACCTCTCTCTGCGGAACTTTTCCGCTGTCCGAAACTTTTCGGTGTCCGAAACTTTTTCGGTGATTTTCTCTCAGACTCCCTGTCTAGTATTCGGCAGATAGATGACCCTTAAGCGTGTGACCCTATAGGTTCGGTGAAGTATAGACATGACCTGGAACCCCTTCCGATCAATGATCAACATCGGAGCCGTGGACACCCATATTGACCCCTATACCCACACGAATGAATATTCGAGTGAACCTCCAGTTGCCGTGTGCTATTCCTGTTGCTTCGCGATATGTTACAAATACCCGAGGTGAGACATGTAGGCATTCCCGTGGATCAACAACTTGTCCACTATGCTAGTTACCTCGTTACCGGTATTGTTCTCTTTTCTCGTTACCGTGTTCCGGCATCCCCGTGATCAAATCACATAGTGTCTGGCCAGACGATGATGGATACCGTAACACCGAGAGGGCCCAGAGATATCTCTCCATCGTCGGAGGGGCAAATCCCAATCTTGAGCTATCAAGTTACTTGACATACTGTAACACCCCCAGTGGTTAACTACAGTAATCACCCTTTTGATTATGCCAAGTCAGCATGATCAACAGTGCATGATCATTATTTGCATCATATTGCATTTCAACTTCTAAGTCAAATTCAAAATTTTAAATGAAAGTGAAAATAAAAGTTGTTCAAACACATAAACTAAAATGTCAGATAAATAACAAATATTCCAGAGGCTATTCTAAAATTGAAACCAACATCATTGGAATTGGAAAAGTGACTCGAACAACCTCAAAGAGTGGATAAAGATAATATTTAATAACCATTTATTAAATCTAAAATAAATATGAAATTATATTTTGTCCAAACTAATTTTAGGTGTTAGGGAATAATACACTGGATATTATGACTAGGTCTCATGTTTACAAAAACCATTTTGAGGCCTAGCTATTTACAAACAGAGAAAGGGAATAAATAAAAGAAAAAAGATAAAAGAAAAACAGAAAAAACAAAAAAAATGAAGAAGTGAAAAAAGCCCCCCCCACGGCCCAATGGGCCACGCCCACCCCCTCCCCTATTTGGCCTCCCTTGGAGACCCAAACCCTAATCCCACCCACCCCACGACAGATCCCCCCCCCACTCGCTCCGCCTTCCCCCCCCCCGATCCCCGAGCCGGATCGGGCCAGGCCCAGCGCTCGGCTGCACGCGCCCGCGCGCTCGACGGGCCGCCAGCGCGCTCGAAGCCAGAGCCGAACGCGCCGGGACGCGCCCCGGACCCCGCTCGACGCCTCGCCCCCGACACCGTCGCCGCCCCGTCGCCGCGTTCCCCCTCGCCGGACCACGCCGTCGTCCCCGCGCCCGCTGCCCGTGCCCTACAACGCCGGTGAGGCCTCGGCCTCGGCCTCCCTCCCTCGCGCGCGCACCCCACCCCGCGCCCCGGCCGCGCCCGCATCGCCCTCGTCGCGCTCCGCCCGCGTCCCTGCCTCACCGCGCGTGCGCGCTCGCCCGCGCCTGCTCGCGCATGCACACGTGCCCGCGCTGCCGCTCCCATCGCCGTTGCCGCGCTCCTGCCGTCGCCGCGCGCGCGCGCGCGTCCGCGCCAGCGCCGCACCGCGCGGCCGTCGCCCGCGCCCGCCCGTGGCCCCTGGGTCACCGCCAGGTGGGGCCCCCGCCCCCCTGAGCCACTGGCCGGTGGGCCAAGCCCCCCTGGCCCGCTGACAAACGGGCCCCGCCCGAAAACTTTTAAATAAAAGAAATAAAAAGAAAAATAAATAAATAAATAAATAAATAATTAGTTAAATAATTAGGCTAATTAACTCTGTTTAGATTAATTTAATTTAATTAATTAGTTTAATTAATTGTTAATCAAATAATTAACCCTAATTAACCAGACAGCCTATGACAGGTGGGACCTACATGTCAGGATGCCTGCTGACGTCATGATGACGTCAGCATACACTGTTTTGGATAATGTTCTGGATAATTCGAATTTAAATAAATAATAAATTCCAGAAAATTAATAAAAACTTTAGAAAATCATATAAAATAATCCGTAACTCAGATCGAAAAACTTTGTACATGAAAGTTGCTCAGAACGACGAGACGAATCTGAATACGCGCTCCGTTCGTCCGTCACGCGTCCCTAACTATCCGAACTTGCAACCGTTCCCCTCTTATCCTCTGTCCGATAATTCCAAAGACCCGGGAAATATCGTCAGATATTCTCCCGCTCCGTCTGTTACGTGTGATGCTGCGTTAGACTACCCCTAGCACCGTGTATCGTATTTGTCATGCTCATGTTTGCTCTATATTTATACTGTTTCCTCCCCCTCTTCTCTCTCGGTAGCCCCCGACCCCGACGTCGTCCCCGAGACCGACGCAGCTCCGGATCCCGAAGACACCATAGACGACCTTGCCCTTGCCACCGAGCAACCAGGCAAGCCCCCCCCCTTTTTATCATCCCGATATCGCCCATTCTAATTTCCCATGCTTGCATTAGAATTGCTGCTGCTACTGCTTTACCTATTCTGATGCATAGCATGTTTATTGTAACCTGCTGTTGATAATTACCTGCATATCCTAAACTGCTTAGTTTAGGCTGGGTAGAGACCTATCAGTGACCCCACTTATCCCGACTGCCGCGCTGGATCGTCAGAAGACCCGATCAATGGGATTGAAGACCAGGACCCGACACCGCACATCACCCCCCTTAGTTGTAACGACACTGCAGCGTTACTATCGAGTGCCGAGGGTGAAACCTCTTGTAGCACTTCTGATGTTAACTCTGTAGAGTAGCTATTTGGTCGTGGTCATCGAGGGTGATTCCTCCTTCACCGCTTCCGATAACGACGCTGTCGTACAACACCTCAAGTGTGGACCCAGTGAGGGTGATTCCTCCGAGTTCACCTTGACGGATACATCGAGTGGGAATTCAATGAGGGTGATACCTCGGATTCCCTGATGTTATGGACACACGGATACTTGGACTTTACAATGTTACTTGGAAAGGCGGGTCGACCCTGAGGGGTACCCGCGTGTGATGTGAAGACGGGTGGCCTGTATGGTGCCCGAGTGTTGAATACGAGGCGTGGCCGGGCATTCATGGCCCTTGCCGCAAGTCCTCGAGACGGGGCGACGGGGTCACATCTTTCGTGAGTCTCTGCTCGTTTTCCGCTAGCCCCTAGTCCACTTACGATTTGGATATTTGATCCGAGCAGGCCTCTGGTCTGATAGCACTAACCATCACGTGGGCATAGTATGGGCGTTCTGCATCGTATGCATCAGCCGAAAGCTCTGTCAGATGTCCAGTTCAGCAGTGCGGCATGGAGTGATTGGCGCCATCCATATACAGAGGTGGTGCTTGGATCTGGGCCATGCACGCAACGACCCGGAGGGCGAGGGGCGATGGCCAAGACCCCCTTGCGCTTAGGATGTAGACCGGCGGGGACCTCTCTGCTGAGCCGTAGGTAGGGTTGCGATGTGTCGTTTGGCCGAGGTCGGGCATGACCCAGGAAAGTGTGTCCGGCCGAAGTTAATCGAGCGTGTTGGGTAAGTTGGTGCACCCCTGCAGGGAAGAACACTTCTATCGATAGCCGGTCCTACGGTAAATGACACTCGGAGTTGTATCCTGATTGATACAATTTAGAACTGGATACCTGTGATGAGACCTGTATATATGGCTCTGGGATTGCTTCTCGCAGGGAGTCGAGAAGGGATCTCAGGACGAGGTTGATGACTGTATGGCTCTGGGATTGCTTTCTCGCAGGGAGTCGAGAAAGGATCTCAGGATGAGGTTGATATTATTACTGCTACATTATATGGTATTGTTCTACTCTCTTCTACTGCTGCAAGACCGCTGAAGATGCTAGTCTTCGATAGGACTAGGCCTTCTCTCTATTCTGGCATTTCTGCAGCCCAGTCCACATATACAGCCTCCCCTTGATAATGTTGCATATGTAGTGTAGATCCTTGCTTGCTGAGTACTTCTGAGTACTCACGGTTGCTTTGTTTTCCTTTTTCTCCCCATATCAGTTTGACGTGACCAGAGGACGGAGCCCCCTGAGACAGATGCCCTGACGATCGCTACTACTACTACCCAGAGGATGGATACTACTACGAGTTGACTGACGACCAGGAGTAGGATCGGAGGGTCCCAGGCAGGAGGCCTTCGCCTTTCGATCGTAGTGTTTTATTTTGCCCCGCCTTTCTAAAGGCCTTTCTGTTTCTATTTCATATCTGTACTCAGATATCTGATGCTTCCGCTGACGCTTGTTCGCAAGCTTATGTATTCGAGCCCTCGAGGCCCCTGGCTTGTAATATAAAGCTTGTATGACTTTATTTATGTTTTAGAGTTGTGTTGTGATATCTTCCCGTGAGTCCTTAGGCTTGATCGTGTGCATTTGCGTGTATGATTAGCGCGCGATTAAGCCGGGGCGTCACAAGTTGGTATCAGAGCCGACTGACTGTAGGAACCCCCCTTTCCAACTCCTTGGCCGAAGTTGAGTCTAGAAACCGGAAAACTGTTTTACTAACTTGGTTGTGTGGCTTACGGGCCCACGTCGCCAATTGGGTGGTATTAGTATCTTTTATTCCTCATCTTTACTCTGGGACTCTGACCTCTCTTCCTTTCGGGTTAACTAAAGTTTACTAACGCCGACACTTAGGATCTCGTAATTCTCGTCCACCCGGAGAGCTGGATATATGTGCGATTTCCCTGACATTGATCTGATTAGTCTGATAATCATTTTCCTTTCCATTGTTTTGTTTAACCTTTCTCTCCGAGATCGGTTATACTTCTCCTTGTCTTTTGACAATCATGAGTTTCCTCTGTTTCAGATGGATCGTTTGTTTCCACCACACCCTGCGACGCAGCTACCAGCTGTTCGAGCAGGGATACATCCAGAGTACATTCTTTATCCACTGGGGCAGATGTCAATCCGTTACAATACCCCAGTACTATCTCCTCCAGATACCCGCAAAGACTTTGTGATCTATTGTGACGCATCCCGTGAAGGATTAGGCTGTGTCCTAATGCAAGAGCGTAAAGTGATTGCTTATGGCTCTCGTCAGTTGCGCCCACATGAAGAGAATTATCCAGTACATGATCTAGAACTAGCTGCTGTGATCTATGCACTACAGTTATGGCGACATTACCTCCTCGGTAATCGTTGCGAGATATACACGGATCATAAAAGCCTGAAGTACTTGTTCACTCAACCTTCTCTAAACCTCCGTCAGCAAAGATGGATGGAGACCATTGCGGACTATGACTTGGGTATTTCTTATACCCCTGGCAAGGCTAATGTAATGGCTGATACGTTGAGCCGCAAATCCTATTGCTGCGAACTTGAGGTTCAGCTACAGCAACCCCTTCTATATGAAGAGCTTCGAAAGCTAAATATCGAGATAGTTCCTCAAGGATACTTAAAAACCTTGGTTGTTGAACCAGACCTTGAGAAAGGTGTTAAGAGTGCACAAGCTAAAGATGCTGAAGTTGATCTGATGAAGAAAAGTCTTCACCTTGAAAAGTACAGGGATTTCTCGCTGTCTGGAGATGGAACCTTGTATTTTAGAAACCGCATTGTAGTACCTCGCTTTGAGCTTATGACTGACAAAGTCATGAAGGAGGCACATGATACCCCGCTGTCTATTCATCCGGGTAGCACCAAGATGTATCGTGATCTCCGTCAAAGGTACTGGTGGTCTAGAATGAAGCAAGACATTGCTCGATATGTTGCTGAATGTGATGTGTGTCGACGCGTTAAAGCAGAACATCAGAAGCCTGCTGGAATTCTGCAACCACTTCCTATTCCTTTATGGAAATGGGATAAGGTTCAGATGGATTTCGTTACAAGACTTCCCAGGTCACAGAAGGGTCACGATGCTATTCTTGTCGTCGTCGACCAACTCTCCAAAGTTGCACACTTTCTGCCTGTCAAGGAGACGATCACTGCTAGTCAGTTAGCAGAGTTATATATCTCCAGAATTGTTTCACTCCA